>WAAE01017927.1:155903-314489 GCA_013400495.1 Nicator chloris | reverse complement strand
AAAAAAAAAAAAAAAAGCCTCCCCCCCTCACGGCTCCCAGGGAGCCGAGCCGCCTCTCCGGCGGGGAGGGACTTCGGGCGGGGAGCGCGCGGGCCCCCGGAGCCGCTGTCGCTTCAGGGCCGCGGCGGGTCCCTGCGGGGATGGGCCGCCTCCAGGTGGCCGAGCGGCCTCTCCGCCCGCCTCAGCGACTCCGAGCCGCCCCCGGTAACGGAGGGCGATAACGGCGAGAAAAGCCGCAGCCGCCCCGCTGCCCGCGAAGGGTCAGGATCGCCCCCTTCCTTCCTTGTCTAGCAGCCCGATCCCCCCCCCGGCCGGCCCAGGCCGCTGTCGCCGTCACGGCTCGAGCTTCCCCGCGCCCGCCGCTCCCTCCGCTCGCTCCGGTCGCACGGCGGCGGCGGCGGCTCTAATGTAACTCGGGGGGCCGCCCGGTGCTCTCTCGCCGCCGCGGCATGTGGACGCCGCTCATTGGCGGGGCCGGGACACGGGGCGGGCATCCTGGCGGTCCCGCCCGCGGGGCGGAGGCGATGGCTGCGGCGCGGGCCCTGCGCAGCGCGGTTCCGCTGCCCCCCGTACTCCCGCCCNGGTGCTCTCGTTGACGCCGAAATAAGCCAAAACTTCCTCCACAGTCTTTGTGTGCGCGTTCTCCATGGCTGGGGCAGGGAGCAGCAAATGGTGCCGTGCCTCGCCTCTTCCTCCTCCCTCTCCTCCTCCTCAGCGGCGGCGGGGGCGGCAGCGAGACCCCTCCTCAGCCCTCACCACCCCCGTGTTATCACCATAGACCCTCTCCCGCAGCACCGGAGCCCGAGCACACCTCTCTCTTCGCGGAGGAGGCCGAGAGGGGCAGGAAAAAAATAATAATAAAAAGAAAAAATAGGGAAAGCCGCCCTAAAAAATAATAATAATAATTTAAAAAAAAATNCCCCCTTCCTTCCTTGTCTAGCAGCCCGATCCCCCCCCCGGCCGGCCCAGGCCGCTGTCGCCGTCACGGCTCGAGCTTCCCCGCGCCCGCCGCTCCCTCCGCTCGCTCCGGTCGCACGGCGGCGGCGGCGGCTCTAATGTAACTCGGGGGGCCGCCCGGTGCTCTCTCGCCGCCGCGGCATGTGGACGCCGCTCATTGGCGGGGCCGGGACACGGGGCGGGCATCCTGGCGGTCCCGCCCGCGGGGCGGAGGCGATGGCTGCGGCGCGGGCCCTGCGCAGCGCGGTTCCGCTGCCCCCCGTACTCCCGCCCGGGGCGCGGTGGAGGCTGCGCTTCAGGCGGCGGCGGCGCTTCCGCTGCGCACGGGGACAACCCTGGGGGTGCGGTGGCCGCTTTCCCGCCCCTGCTGCCCCGGCGGGAACCGCCCCTGTCCCGGCCTCAGCCCGCGGTGAGGGGGAGCGGGGTGGCCTGAGGGGAGCTGCCCGCCATAGGGGTCTTGGCGCGGAGCTGCACCGGCGCGTGTCGCCTGAGGAGCGCCAGCCGTCCTGTGAACACTGCCCTCACCCTGTCGTGATAGGAGCCTCATCCAGTCCACGGGTGAGTGTGGGGTTGGCCCCCACCTCAGGAGCATCATCCGGTCAGAGTGTGAGGGTGAGATTCTCACAGGGAGGCCGTGGATTCTCCCTTTCAGGAGACATTCCAAACCCACCTGGGCACGTTCCTGTGTCACCCTGCCTTATCAGAGGGTTGGACTGGGTGATCTTAGGGGTCCATTCCAACCCTAAAGACTGTGATTCTGTGGGACTGGCCTCTGTCGCGACAGGAGGCTCATCCGTCACGGGTGTGCAGACCTGAGGGCCGTGTGCCTGGGTGCTTTGGCGGAGGTCACTCCCCAGAGGTCCTGCCCTGCGCTGGCACTGAGCAGTGTCCCCAGTTGCCGTCGCACACATCCCGGTGACAGCACACTCAGCCCCGGCGATAGCGTGAGGAGGAATAAACTGCAGCTGGGATTTCAGCGCGGGTGTGGGGCGAGGTACCAGCTCTCCTCAGCACCGTGTCTCGGCTCTGGCACAGGCACAGGAACAGATAGGGAGCACAAAAAACTGACTGATCCATCAATCCCACCCAGTAATTTATGGGAACTTCAGTGAACACAAACCGGAGAGAAATCAGCGCCAACTGACATTAATACACCTGCAACACACACACACAACACGGCGAGCAGATCAGCACACAGCATAAACACCTTTAAAACTTGCTTCCAAGTGATGTTCTTCTGCATGTATGCCCGTGCAAATACCAAAGCTGATCTATACATGTGTGCTGGCTTACATAAATGCAGATCCTACATACAATCTGCATTTCCACCACTTTTAAACCACCCACAGCACCACGCTATAAGAAACTGCGTGTCTGATCTGCAATGAAATATCTCAGCCTTACCTCTGTGCTAGAAAAGGGATGGAGAGGGGACAGCCCACCAAAAAGTATGGTGTTCTAGGGTATGTGCGGTCCTATATCCTTTCTAACAAAAGTACAACTGCTCGAAAAGGCTCCTCTGTGAATGGCCAAGGTCCAAGGAAGGATAACTTGACAGCCTACACTTCACAGGACCGTTCTGAATGAAAATTCCTGAGCTAGATCTGATGACCTAGTTCAGGTAAAGCAATTACTTATTCCATGCCATGCCCATATTAATTTCATCTTGCTTATCAGCAGGATTAATCAGCATGGCCAAATGTTGCATCAGTACAGTTATGTTGCTTTTCATACCTCACACTACAGCTAAAGAGATGTAGCCTGTTACAGAGGTGAAGAATGTCATCATGACAGGTGCATATAATTTATCCAATGTACTGTAATTTTTTAACCAGTTTTAATACTTTTCTTGATATGGCATGAACCCGTGATGCCACCATCCCCAAAACATGTACATATGCATATGCAACACTAAAAATACATGATTTCCACAATAATTCCATATAGAATAATGCCAGCTACTTGAATTAATGTATTTCAATAATAGCTCAGTATATCTCCATGAATAGTTTCTTCCCTTCTACCACATTAATAAAATCTAGATTATATATAAGGTGGGGTTTTTTTTGTAAAAATACATTTACCAAGCATTATTTTAACACACAAGCATATTTACTAGCCTTCATATACAAGTGCACATGTAATGGACTTGAAAGTCCTGTCTTTCATTTTCTTACTATTTTGAAGTATTATAATTAAGCATCTGTAACAATTTTCAAAACACAATGATACTAGAAAAAAACCCAGGTCACATTTCATATTGTTTCTCTCTGTGTTGTATTTCCTATGTCATTCTTGGTTTCCTTTTTGTGCCTGTTTCCTAAAGGCCTTATGGAAAATTATTTTAAGCATATCAGAGGCATGGCACATGCAATTAGATCTTGGCAGAGGGTAAAATAAAATAGATACTGTGTTCTTTCTATCTAACTTGTTAACAGGAGGAAATGCTGCTAGGAAGGCAAACAAGAGTCTGAATTCTAGCAAATCCTGGAGAACTCTTGGCATTTTCTAGGGTTCACTAGTTCAGCTACAATGTGACAGCTCCCATTCCTTGTTTCTCACTCATCCATTCAGTACAGAGGACTTGATTCTTCCCCTCTTTTTTCCACCCTATACAAAATCTGGAAAGAACCTGGAAGCACAGTCCTCTGCCTGTATTTATTTCTGTCATGTGTTCTGTTATGGCTCAGTGAATTTTGAGAGAAGATTGACTGAATTAAGGACTATTCTACGGTTCTTTCTCTTCCAGAGCAGAATAACCTCTGCATTTCCTTCACAGTCCTTTCCCTGTCTTTCCCTAGAAGTGCAGGACCACTGCTGCTGCTGAGGATTCCTTTGCAGGTGATCCCTTCCAAATCCTCTGACAGCTACACATTTGAAAAGCATTTGCAGATACAATTCATGGTCTAGACAGCACAGTGCAGAACGAGCTACAAATACCCGTGTAGACACTGCAGCAGAAGCAGTACCTGCTAAATTTGGCATCACTTGAGATCATACAAATTTAGAATTGTGAGTTGAAATCAGTGTTGTTTCCCATCGCTCTGCAAAGATTCATAACACTTTCCATGGCATTTGTCTTGTCTCTTTAAAGAAGATGGTAATCTAAAGGACATGGTTATCTAAAGGACATGGTTATCTAAAGATGGCTATTTTGACCCAAATCAATATGACAGCACCTCAGCTCTGCCTGAAGCCAACAGGCTCATGAAAGCTTCCAGGCTTCCAGCAGGTGCAGAGAGCTTTACATTCTCCATTTTAAAGGAAGGGAATCAATTCATTTTGCTGCTGCAAAGTTGCAGTTTGTTATTGGAGTGGGACCCCTTAGAGTGGAAAGGAACACAACAAAATGGGGCAGTTTTGGCCTTGTTGAGATTCCATTCACGTAATGGAAGTGTATATTCGTGCATTTGGCCTACTATCTTTTTTCACTGTAATATATTAAGAAGAAGCAGCCAACACATCAGGCAGCAGCATTAAAACAGTTCCTGTAATGCTTACTAATTGAAGTAAATGGGAATTTGGCCTGAGAGAGGACTGCAGGATGCTTTCCTTCAAATTGCAATAACATTAAGTCATCCCTACTGCTGCAAAGCAGATTCACAGCAGAGTTACTGGTCATAAAGTGAATTGTCTCTTGCTGTACACAAACACATATGTTTTGTAGCTCAATTTTCAAACAAGATTAATAGTTTTGAGTGGAGCTAAACTCAGCATGGAAGAGCACAACATAAAATGCCAGCTGTTGAGCCAAAACACATGAATGCTGTCCTGCAATAGGATCTCTTTCAGTGAACATAGACAAAGTGAGAATATTCTGCTTAATTGTGCCAAATTATGTCATGATTTTTGCAGACTGGCTAATTGCCTAATGGGCTTATGTTGAGACCACCAAACTCACTGCTCTCATCACCCTAGCTGATTTCAAATACAAGTCTTCATGAGTGACAAATGGGGGCATTGTTTCTTCCTCCCACAGTACTATTTTATTCCTCTGAAATTACAGTTATTAGAATTTTTCAGCCAGTTGAAATCTACTAAGGCATATTAAAATGCTGCAAAAGTGCTGTATCAAAGTGGAAAGGTTTTAAATCTGCAGTTCTGTCATAGGATAATGCAGTTTAAATATAGTAACTATTTTTCCAGTCAGCTTGCTCTTTGAATTCATGGTATTATGTCAAGGGGACTTTTTCCCTCTCTCTCTCCCTTTAAGAAGCTTATAGCTTAAACGGCAAAATGCAAAAAATGCCGAGTTGAAACAGTTACACAAGCCCAGCAGAGGAATAAGTGATAAAATATGAGTTTGAATGTTGACAATTAAGATAATCTGAGTTTATTCTGAATAATTTCTATTCCTAGGCAATGTGTGTTCCTGTATCAGCAGCAGGTAGAATTTGGCTTCCACAGAGACTGAGAGACTGCGAACACAAAGGATGGTTTTGCTTCTGGGAGATTTCTAGAACTGGATCTCTGTTCCTGCACAAAGCATCTCCTTGCTGACTTGCAAGTGTAAAGAGGCAGTGAGACAGAGTCTGATCTCAGTGACAGTAACTATGAGAGATCACAGTTTGGCTTGGTAGATGTCTTATTGTATTTTTATATCCTATTCATGGTTATTTGGTTCATCTCTGAAGACTCCATTGGAGTATTTGCCACAATAATCTCCATTTCCCTGCTTGGAAAAATCTGTGTTTCCCATGCTGGTGTCAGTAGGAGATCTAGGTGTATGGGAGAGAGAAACATATTATCAGAACCAACATCCATCATACATATCTGAAAAAATAATTTCTCCTTATTTTGATGGTGAGTCAGTTCTCTGGAAAAGAAATCAGCTGGCCTGTTATTCTAAAAAATGTACAGCTACTTTAGAAATAAAGCACTGGTTGGTGCCCATGTGATTTGAATTCTTATCTCATCCTGACCTGATTTTTCCATCTAATTAAGGTCTAATTCTGATTAATTTGGCAGCTCACTGCCATTTTTTTCCTTGTGTAAATATTCCTTGTGGGCTTCTGGATCTCAGTTTTGTTCTCTGTAGATGGGGCTGGGAGCTTGTAGGGGGCTGCATGGCCAAGCACAATGTTCAGAAAATGGTAGTTTGTTGTTTGTAGAGTGTTAGAGAATTGCCCTGTATTTTCTCTCTGTAACAAGGTGAGGGGTGTTGTAGCTGTGATCATGTTGGGTAGTACTTACCTGTAGAACTTCATACTGAGAGTGCATTTAAAAGTGCAATAGAAAGTTGAATAACTTTATGGTCATGGGCCACCAACTCCTGAGTAAAGCAGTTACTCAGCCTTTCTACGGTAAGACTCTGCTTTAAGTGAACAATCTGAATTACTTGATTTTAAAACTTTTTTAGTTTTTTAATCTCTTGACCCTATCAGAGGCAGTAATCAAGGTGTTTGTACAACAATAAATATTTCCCTTCTTTCAGAGTTCTTGCACGGTGCCATAAACAGTTCCACCATGGCAGGGGTTCTGCCATTCCATGTATTTGCTGAATCACAAGGAAAAGTCACAGTCTCTGACTTTTCAAGATCGAAAGGAAGACATGCAGGTGGCCTCCATGTAGGTGAGTAGCAACAAGACTGAGCAGCTTTTCTTACTCATGGAGACGACTCCATTTTCAGGCATTGTTTGGGACTAATGACACACGACTGCCACTTTTCTTAGACATGTGACCCTCTGTGATATGACACAAAGTGAAGTTTCTGTGTTTCTGGTGGAGGATTTCCTCCAAACTCATAGGTAGTTATTAGTAATACAGTGAAGTAGCACACTTCAGTTTTCAGACAGTGATAAAATTCTTGTATGCTGTCAAACAAGCTCCTCTATTGGTTATGGGGTCTATTAAATAGAATTTCCAGAATTCAATTTAATATAAAATTCATTTGGGGTGATTTTTTTTTCTCTCTGTCATGAAATAAGACAAAATGAGGGATTGAAGCCAAATGCTCTTTTTGGTTTACCAGTTAAAGTCTTCCAGTCTGAACCCTCAGAAATCTGCGTAACCCACAATTCCACATAGGTTTTGTTTTTTAAAAGGCAATATTTTTGTGGTAAGTTTAGTGGCTACAATTACAGTGTGTCTGTCACCTTCACCTACCTTTCTAAGGTTTTCATAAATGCTTCCTAACATGGGCTGTTCAGGAGAAAAATACATGCTGGACTGCCTTCATTCTCTATTAATGTGACTCTAACCAAACCTGAACATGTTTTTCTTTAGTGGAATAAATGTTATATTGATCTCCTATGCTTCCGTTTCCTCACCTCATTTCTACCACTTAATACAATCTATCTAGGTATTTCACAGGAATGACAGGTTTTCGAAGGGGTTTAAGCTCCCAAATTACCTGTGGTAGGTTTTGGTCACTCACAGAACAGAAATTCTTACAGTTTATCTGTCAGAACTCAATGCTTCCAATATAAGACATCTGCTTTTGTCTGCTTTTTTATGCATAGATTTATTATATGTCAATGGTGTGCATGTGAACTCAAATTATCCTGACCTACAATTCTTGTTCTATTTCAGGGTTTTGGGTTTCTAAAAGATTGTTTAACTCCTGGGTGGTTTTTTTCCCCCCAGTTCTGTTAGAAAAAGAAAACCTCCCCTGAGTCATATTTTAAAAATACTGTTAAGCTCTTAAAGCTGCTTCTGCTCTCATGTCACAAAGCGTTATTGAAAAGATATTCATTTTTACCACCTACAATTGCTCAGATGGAGAACTTAAAGAATTCTTTTCTAGTCCCATATTGAAACTCTGCCAGCAGCATTCTTGTTCCTAGAAGTGAGGTACAATGATTTTCCTGCTCTGTGCAGGTTGGGCTTTTTGTCAGAACAATGCTAGTGAGTTTATAATTTGATATTAATAACGTTAACAAACATTATTATTATTATTAAAAATAACAGTGCCGATATGGTGTTTACTGTTACTTGATTAATTATTTGCATTTGCAGCTTCTAACCAAGGGTCTTGAGCATTTTATAAACCGTAAAAAAAAAGGAAATTATGTTTTAAAATATCCCTGAGAGAACAGGATTGTCATCCCCATTTCACAAAAACGGGAGCTGAGGTTCAAAGTCACAGTCACACAGTCTATGGCAGAACTAGAAATAGAAATGGTCTCCTGGCTCCCAGTCCTCTTTCCTCTGTCACCCTAAATAGTTTCTAGTGTGGTTTTGTAAGACATTTATCACATGATTTTCCAAAATCATGTCCTATTTGTTAAGGAAAAGTAAAAAATAATTTTAAAAATATAAAATGTGATAAAAAAGAGGCTATCTAATTTTTGCATGAGGTTGCTGAAACGATTTTAGCCATTTTATGGGCGATGCCATCCAAGTTTCATGAGTTAATCCTGACCATAAGTACACCTAAAATAGATATCTTTGCCTCCAGCTAATCAACAGGCTTACTGCCTAAATAATTTATGTATAACCAACTAGTGGAAACTAGATCTTCTGTGATTTCCCTAGACACATATTCTGCATGTATCATGTATATCCTTGCCTATTTCTGATATTCATTTGAAATTCAGTTGGGACATTTCAGAACACTTTTGTGCTCCAGCTGTATAGCTCTAAGAAAAAGCCAGCTGGAGACGTAATACAGGATCTTTGAACTGGGCAAAATAATGTTTAGAATCCAAGTGCATAGTAGATGAAGATTCTGACTTTTTTCTTAACCAACAATGGATTAGAATTTTAAGAAATACAATTCTAATTCTAACACTGGCTCATGTGGGTAAGCACTTCGTGTTTCTGCCCTACTTATGCCATTTAGCAACAAAATTCATTTACACTATAGTGATAAATAAATAAAAATTTTTAGAGATAAATATGAGATATCACAGGATGATTAAATAAAATGAAAAGCAAAATAATCTAATTTTCTTGCTGGAAATGTGAAGAACATACAGCACCACACTGTGCTTTTTGGACACATTTGTATAATGTTGCCTTCAATGGAGTACTGAAAAGAAGCTTGGATTGAAAGAGAAAGCAAAAGCATTATCAGACATTGTCCTGCCGTATTCTGACTGCAAATTCAAGAAGCTATAGCTGAAATGGAAGGTACAGCACAAACTATCTGGGGTTCATAGCTTTTATCCAGAATTCCTAACTGGAAAATATATTCTGGCTCTTGTGGATGGCAACTGCTAAAAGACAATTCTTGCTCCCGTCTGCTCAGTGTGCCAGGAATGCTGTGGACTGTTTACTGTTCTTGTTGAGACTTGCTGCAAAATTAGGGCCACGTTGTAGCTTCAGTCAGCCATGCAGGAGTGAGAGGAGGAGTACCAGGTACTCCAGGAATAATTTAGGTGTGGCAGCCAGAAATTTTGCAGCACTGAAAGAACACAACAAGCATTCTTGCTACACCACTACTGGCTGATGCTGCCTTCACCTGGGGAGTTTGTAGCAGCACTGAACTGGAACAACACTTGTGGAGCTCTTTGTGCCCGTACAAAGGGAGGGAGAAGCACTGTTGTTCCAAACCACATCATTTTACATGCACCTCTGCCTCCCCAGTCCAAAAATGCACTTTCCTTCTCACAGTGAGCAATGTCACTGTGTTCCTCTGTCCTGGTATTGCCTGGGACAGAGTTAATTTTCCTGCCAGTATCTGCTGTAGAGTGGTGTGAGTGAGGGGCTGTGTGGGGTTTAGCTGCCTGCTGAGTTAAACCACCTCCTATTCCTGTCTTTGCATATTCCATCTCTGCACACTTGAAATTCCTTCAGGCCTGAGCCTCGGGGCAGTGTGTTGAGTTCATGTACCATTCCCAAATGTGAACTTGATTACCTTGCAGATGCAAGAGTCTGCTCATTTCAAATGTCACAGGAAAAAGCTAAGAAGAAAGGCGAATGAGAATCTCATTGACAATGGTAAGGATGTGAATTGTTTCTGGCCTGTGTTCATGCAGCACTTCTTTATGACAACTGTGGGAAGGGATGAGTGGATTTGCTAATTCATATTTGCTGTGCAGAATTCCCTGGTGCTCTGCAAAGCTGGGAGATCTCCACTGATCAAACTGACCTTTAAAGGCAAGCACCTCTTGGAAAAAAAACATGTCCAATCACCGAGCCGTGGGAATCTGGCAGGTATTCCTTCCAAGCCTGGGGATGCTCATCTTCCATAAGAAAACTTGGAGCATTCAGTATTCTGATGCATTGAGACAATTTTTGGGTGGTTTTGTGATACCTGTTAAGGCCTCAAAATACTGGAATTGGGGGCATTTTATAGCCATTTTATGCTGGATGTGATGTGCTGCAGCCATGAACTTCTGTTGCTTTTATATTTCTTTGTGTACAGACATTTTGGCTGATGGGAAAGGGATGTCTTTCCATGTGGCATGGGATGTATGCAGCTCATTGCAACTCCTACTAAATGTGATGTCCAGTTTTTTTAATCAAACCCCTAATCTCCTATCCATTAACAATTTTTGCTTGAAAAACTGTGGTTGCCACTGGAAACCATGACTTGCCAGTTAATCCTTTTGTCTGATCCTGGCTGATACAAGACTGGGTTTTTTTGCTCTTTCTGTACATTTTGATTCCTTCTGAATCATCCAAACAAGAGGCCTGAAAGCCATTATACACCAAAGCAGTACCAGTAGTTTATTTTTTTTACTGTTTTGGCTCAAAGAAGCATCCATTCAATTATTCTGATTAGGAAAGAGGCTCAGTTAAACTCATTCTCACTTCAGTTCGATGAGAGGACATTCTCCTTCTCCTAAGTGCAATGAAATAAAATGCAGAAATTGAAGGGGGTTTGGGTTGGTTTTTTGTTTGTTTGTTTTTTAAGGAAGAGAATATAAAAATCTCAGGCTATAAATTCACCATGACAGTGAAAATATGTGTCAGATTTTGGGATTGCTTTGTGTCAGTCGCACTCCTCCGTACATTGGACCATGTGTTGGCTTCATAACCTTTTTTACTTTATGTTGCCATAATCTTTATATGTCTGTCCTCTCACAAGCTGAATAAATGTCATGTAGGACATTCTGTCCCATCTGTCACAAGTGCTATTGTGTGTCTGGATCCATATTGGATTAGTATTGATGAGAGATCCCAGGTATTTTATACAAAATGTGTATTAAGGAGGATGTATAGAAAATACAGATATGAAAACAGACCTCTTTGGGAGATAGCTGCATTAAAGCAGTCTGTTCAAACATGTTTAGGAAGATCATTTTCTTGTTTCAGAGATGTTTGGGAGAGGTTTGGCATTTTTATTAGTAATTGTTTATTCTTTGAGGTGTAAACCAGCTGTTGTGGCTTTCACATGACTAACTGTGCAAGGATCTGAGAGAAAAATTTCCTAATAAATACTTCCAGAAAATTCTAGAAGAAGCTGTTTCAGACATAGAAATGCCTCAATGTCAGCTCCTCCCAGACCGAAAAGGAAGATAGGCAAGACCAGAATCTCCCTTTTCTGAAGGCATAGAGTTTCCACATTTAGCTCTGGAGCTTCATGGCCTTCCACCTGCCACTGGGCAGAATGGTGACCATTTGTTGGCTTGCAGGGCAGTGTCATTTCAGAAAGAAATTCCACTTGAAATGGAGAAAGTGACCATTTTTGTGAGGCATAGATTTAGTTACTTACATGACAGCTGCATGCAGAAGTAAGCCAAGCACTTAAGAGAATGGTTTTAAAGAAGCAGAAATTCTCAACAAACCACTCAGCTTTCTTTTAGCTGGATTCACACAGAAACAACAAATAATTAATTGAGGCCAAAATACATGTCGTGCTGAGTTTGCATTAGCTGGAAGGTTTGGAAATAATTAAGAGCAAAACTGTTAATACTCCATTTAAATAGCTGCTGCCTATCTGTCCAGCCTGAAAGCCCAATCTGTTGTGTTCAATCAGCTTTCAGCTGCTACTTGCCAGCAGCCTAATTCCCCAGTCTTGTCTCTGTGCTGTGCTTGTGCATTCCACTACCTGCTAAGTTAAACCCTGCTGTCCTGGTGCTCCGTGGAGATTTCCAGTGCTATTCCAACCATCCACACTGGCTCAGAATATATCCCAAACCTGGGGCTCTGGGTATCCACACCAGCATGCCTGGTTCCAGTGGAGCACCCCATGGGGGAAAGGGGAGCAGCAGCTGTGTGGTTTAGCTCCCAGGATTAGGGCTGTGCTCATTCATACCATTCTCTGGGCATTTCTGCAGTTTGGACAAGCTGTTGACCTGCAATATTTCCACCTCTTTGTTGAAGTGATCTAATGCAGAGTAAGCTGCTCCTCCAAACTGCTGTTAACCATGGCCACACTGCAGGTTGATAACATTGTCTCAGTTTTCCTACATCTCTTTGCACTTGTGTTGCATATTCAATACTTTGGCTGATGATTTATATTGCAAGAGGATTAAAAGGAAATGAATAGTTGTACTTCTTATTGTTTTGCTTGTGCAAGATTCTGTGCAAATTGAGAATGAGGCTACAAGGGAATCTCTGCTTAGATCTGACAGTTGTAAAGCTGTGTGGGGAATGTGGAAATACAGTGCAGTGAAAGGTGTTTGGAGCTGAAGAGGCACTTCAAGCCTCAAACCTGCACCACCAGTTCTTTGCTGGGAAATCTGTATGAAAAATGACAAAGTTCATTGCACAGGCATTTGGAAAGATCTGAAGAGCAATCCACTGACCTTTGCAGATTAAGTAATGCATATTGTCATAAGGAAGTGCTATTTGAGCAGCAAATGTACACACTTACCCTTCATTAACCCCTCACTGGAGGCAGTCAGGATTTCCTGATCCCAACGTGGTTCGTGTTCTTGGCATCTGGGGTGCTTTCAGTGGGCACTTCAGTTCTCTGAGCCTGTCAGAGGAAGCTTCATGCTCTGCCTGCCTCTTTTGTCCCTGAAAGTGTCCCCAGGCAGGAAAGAGGGAAGGGGCCCATGAGATGGCTGTGCAGATGGAATACTGAAGGCTCTGTGCTCGGCTCCTGGGTCCAAGAGAGGCCTCGGTGCCTGACTGTGCACCTCAGTTTTCACTGAATTAAATGGGACTCAAATGTTTGCATAATACACAGAGAAGCTTCCACTTGAAGGCAGCAGCAAAGAGCAGTTTTGCTGCTTTTGCAGAACATTTATATTACAGAAAGAGAACATGAATGAAAATGATCCATGTGTATAATTCAGAATTCGAGTGCAATAAAAATTAAATATGTTCTTTTTTCTTTTATAATTTGTTAGCTCATTTATTTAATTTATGGGAAAAAATTTATAGACAACTTTTTTTTTTCTGGAGAGTGAAATATTCTGTTCAAGTACAAATGAATATGTCACATTCTTATATGATTTGCAAGAAGATGAATTAGTGTGTCTTTCCTTCTCTAGCCTTTCCTCCACTTCTCCAATTCTACAGGAAGATTATTTTCAGATTCAATGTGTTGCTTTTTCCTCATGTGGCTTGTTGCACACAAATAAATTTGCCACACTCTTGCTAACATAGTGTTTTTAAAACTTCTTTTATTTAGAAATTCTTGGTACAATATTACACATTCTCAAAAATTAAATCAGTGAAAAAGAAGAAAAATTCTGTTCATCAGTCTTAGCACTTATACGCAATTGTGTGTCAGATGTGTAAAAAAAATTGGAGCTCTCCAGAGCCCCTGGACAAGAGAAGTCACTTTACCAGGACATTGAGATAATTTATCTGAGTGACTCAGAAAAAATGCTAGATAAGACTGAAATTTGGAGAGGCTGAGCACGTCCAGTCTCGGCCTTTGGATTATCAAGAATAAATCCAGCAACTGGCATGTGAATATGTTAATGCTGTAGATTCTAGCATAGAAACAGGAAACTGTATTTATGAGGCAAGAGTATATCAGAGATTAATTCAGTTCTATATATAATATATACATTTTACAGATACGAAATCTTTGCCAAAATACGCATAATTTGCAAGTACACTGAAGTTAGAAAATGCCAGAATAAAGGTTGTCTTTCCATGCATATGCCCTGAAGGAATCTTTAATTACAAGATTCCTGGCTTCTTTTTCTAACGCTGAAATGTTCTCATTTCACTGCGTGCTTGAAGTCCTAATATTTTCTCTTTTAAAGAAAGACTTAGGGATGCATTTCCCCACGTTTAAAAGAAAAATAACAACATTGGAAAACAACAATGTTCCATCCTTTTACCACCATCAGACTGCAACCTCTCTGTGTCATCCCAGGAGCCTCCTGAGTGGATTTTCCCAATGCTGGTGTGGTGCTGGAGCCTGAGCAATGATCCCAAGTGTGTCTTCTGTCATGTGACACAAAGCTACATGTGTCAGCAAGAGGACTGGAAGGTAAGGCAGCACATGAGCAGAGTTTTAAATTAGTTACTTTTTATTGCTGTCATCCTTTTGATTATAGTCCTTATTGTGCAACAACTACCAGCCTTGCTTGGAGCAGCCACATGAATTTCCCACATGCACGGTCACTTCTACCCGTGCAAATGAATGTAAAACGTTGATTTCTGATTTGCTCACATTTTAAATCTCTTTGCACTCGGTTTCTGCAGCTGTGAGGGACAGCACATAGTGCTACAGCCTGCAAATCCAGGGCCATGTGCTGAGCAGGCACCCACTTGAAGCTGATTTTTTTCCCTCGTGGCTGTTAAGTCAGAGTAGTCACACTGACAGCACAGAAGTTGATAATGATTTATCACACATCCAGTGCACTGAATCATTGTGCCTTGTCTGCCTCTTTCTGCTGTGGATTGAAGAGTTTTGATCAATAGTGGCAGCATGTAAAGCCTCATAACATTTGTTCATTTCCTAGAATCTCCTTCCATGCTTTGGTATTTTGTATGTATAGCCAAGGGGGCAATGTTTCAAATCTCTCTCTGTGCACTACAGAAAAGCCCCAAAACTAGTATTTATACCTCTTCTGCACTGAAAAGGCTCTACATTCCCAAATTCCAAATTGTCATAGAAGAGGAGGGTTGAGGACTCAGGAGCCTGACTCCAGTGAGAGAGCTTAGAGGTAGAAAAACATCCTACGTGGGAAGACCCCGCCAGGGGGTGAGAGGGTTAAACACTTATTTTATATTGCTTTTTTAGTTGATTAATTTAAACCAGGACTATGCACCTGGTACTGAAACTGCAAACTGAAAGTTCTCTGTGAGATCTGGAAACAGCAACAGGCTTGCTTCCATAAATAATACTGAAAGTTAAACAGTGATTTCACAAGGTCCAGGACGTAGTATAAATACGAAAGCAGAAATATCCAGGAAATCCTTAGTTAACAAATGTTTTGTTTTAAACATTATATGCTTTTCTTGATCTCTGAAAATCATCCTCACAGTAGACACTAAACTGAGATAAGTAAAAAGAAAAATTTTCTCTGACTTGAGCAAGATACTTTGTCATACTGAAAGAAGGGTTTGTTCTGAAGCTTTTCAGTGTTAATCCAAAAGCTCACAGACCTGGTGAAAAGTAAAAAAGCAATGAAATACTCTATTAATGACACCAAGCTTCTGTCAGAAAGTCTCAGATGCCGCGTGCTGACACCAAATATCACAGCATTCAGCAACTGCAGGAGATTGGATTAGTGCAATGCTTGGAACTGAACCATCCCAAAGGGGTTTTTTGGCATGTTGGGCCAAATTCAGCCAGGAGGTAACGGCATGGATTTGACTGGATTTAAACCCAGAGAAATTTGGTCTTTTTTGTCGTGGCCAAAATGTAATGCTCAGGTTAAAACCAGGCATCTGTACAAAAGTTGTGACTCCTGTTTTTAAAGAAATAATTTAAAATGTCATCCCGTTATTTCAGGTAAGGACAGATACTACTTCAGAGCAGCGATTCTGCCGTTTTCATTTTTGGCTTCTAGATCAAACTGGGTTGCTGAAAAGTGAAAAGGAGGGAAATGGGAGAAGTTCTATGAAAATTTTCCCACTTACAGTGTACACCACTTGCTGTTCCTATGTCCCCATTGTCCTCAGGCCACCCCATTCTAGATTCAGGACCTGTTTCAGTCACAAGTGTTCCTGTTCTGTCTAAAGCATCATCTCTGTCTGGTATTTATTACATAGTCCAGTGGACTGAACGACCTGTGAGTGGGACAGATGCCAGAGGAAAACAAGCACAGGCTGGGGGCAGCCAAAAACCTGCTGACATTGAGTCATTGAGAAGATCTGAAGGATTTTGTCCTGGTTTGGTTTGTTTATGCTTTTTTCTATCTATGTGGCTTTTGAAAACCACAAACTCTACGCTGGAAAATACATATTTTGGCTTTGTACAGGTTTCTAAATTCTGTCCAGCCCACTCAGCAGTATATTAACTTCTGCCATATGATTTGTTTTTTCTCTTATGGTCTCCATGGGAAAAAAAAAGGTGTTGGAACTGTAGTTCTTATTGTGTGATGTTTAGGTTTATTATTTCTGTGTTTGCATGTAAATGAGGGAAAGGGAAAAGTAGCCATGAGCTCCTGGGCAAGTCCAGGAAACCTGGTGCTTGTATAGAGCTGATGTGCAGTGTGGCAGTGGGCAACCACTCTGCATCAAAGGGAAGGATTTTCCTTATCCTGTCTCAGAGCAGTGGGGAGGCATTTCAGCAGCCATTACAATAATTTCTGTATCTCAGGAGGCTCAGAGTTGCTGTAGCAACCTTTTACTAGATAGGAATTTGGCTGGTGAAGCCCCACAGGAATCTGCTCCCTCTCTTGCCTAACCTCTCACATCACCAGTCTCAGCTGCCAGGGAGAAACCCCAGCTGTGAATCAGGCAGGGTGAGGGACCCCTTTCCAGAGGTTCCTCACAGAACTTTCCCCTAATTCTTGCTTTTTGACAATTTTCCATGGAGAAGAGCTTTGCTGTGTGTACAGGGTTCTCTGCTTGATCCTGAGTTGTAAAAGTGGTCATAGTAAATTTCTGCACACAAACAAGCCCTTATTCATGCACTTGCAGATGCAGACAGTGGAGATGCAAAAGCAGAGACTGCAGATCGGTGTGGGAAGTTTGACTGGGAGGCAGCAGGAGTTGTGGTGACACAAAAGAAGTATTATAAAGTCACCGAGGGGATCAGGCAGATGGGAACAGAATTGAGTAGGAAGGAATATAGACAAGGTCCCCAAAGCCTGTTGCTTAGATTTGGATAAAAAATGAAGTGTGAACTTGGTCAGAGCATGAGGGGATGCATCACTCCTAAACCAGTTCCTTCAGAAGTGTGAAGTAGTTTCTGGAGTAATGAAAGACAGTTTTTTGGCCTTCCAGACCTACTGTATTGGTGAGAATAATATTTGTAAGGTTTTATTTATAGATAATTTTGCCCAGTGGTTACAGAGAAAAGACAGTCCATGTTTTGGACTCTTGCCTCTTATTTCTATTTTTGTACAGGTGATTGACATTGTCAAACCATGGGCCTGGGTGCTCCCCCTGTCGTAACTCTTGGAGGAGGACATGGCATAACTGTTGTTTCCTTTTTATAAATTGTTTAATGATTATTACTTTTGAATCAGGACATGTAGGGCCAATTCTTTCTCTTGTTTCCCCTTCCTTCTCCCAGATCTGCCTCTGTAAGACATTATTAGTCTGCTTAGATGAAAATATCAGTTATGGAGCAGGTACCAAAATTAGGGGTAAGTTGAATTAATGTGCTGAGCTGGAGAACTCGGTGGCTGAGGAACCAGCCCACACTCCTTTTTGCCAGCTGTGGTGCAGGGCTGCTGCCTCTGAGGAGCAGAAAGCTGAGGAACTTCAGTGCAAGGCTGTCCAGCAAGGATCACCAAAGGGAGCTGTGGAGAGCTCCAGGCTCTTGCTACACCAGAGATGCACCAGCTTAACAAAAAAATCCTGAGTCTGTGAGGTTAAACCAGGTTGAATCCCTAATGCTAATGCAAGATTTAACTCTTCCAGATACTATTTTAAGTTGTACAGGCAGTCACTAAACACAACCAACTGTGAAAAATATAGTTAAAAAAACATTTGACTTGTGTATGTGATGATTCTCACTGGTTTAAAGCCCAGGTAAAGCAGGGCGAATTCCAGAAAAAGAATCTCTGGTTTGCCTTTTTTTTTTTTAAAAAAAACCAAATACCTTCCAGTGTGGAGCCCTTTTTAGTTATGCAGAGAAGGAGAAGATCCATCCTGGCAGGTTTCTTGGGCTGCAGGGAGCTGTTGGGCCTCAGACAGAAAATGGGCCCATGTATGGTTATAGTCAGAACGTGTCGCTGAGTGGCAGCGAGGAAGGCGAGTGGGCTTTGCAGAGCTGACTGATCTCCTTGCTCTAGCAGAGGAATCAAAACTGAATATGGACTGTGCCCTAGTTAGATTTATTCTAACTACCCAAAGCTGTGTGTCACTTCATGCAATTTGGGCTGCAGCCTGGGCTCTGTTTCGGGGGTGTTGTGTGTATGCTTTTTCCTGTATATTTTTAAAAGAGCACCCAGTTCTGAGGAATCTATTCCCAGCTAAAGTGCACAAGCACACGAAAGGTCAGAGAGAGGCATCTCTAGCTTTGGTAAATAAACAAATCTCTTCTCTGTGGCTGGGATGTTGTATTAATAGCAGTAGATTTGGTTTCGCATTGTGGAGCTCCTCCTGTTTCATTGCTACTGAAGATAAGAGAACACAAAATGTTCTGTCACCCTCCCTATGAGAAAACAAGCCAACAGGCAGAGACTATTATATTTAAAGATATTACTGAGGCAAAGACTCAGAGCACACAAACACCCAGGTTTATATTCAGTAACTACTGGATACCATCACTGGCACACCAGTAACTCAGCCTTAGTTAATGCCTCGCATGAGTTTGCAAGACAAAGTCACTGCATGAGAAATAAACTAAAAATAAGGGTTGAGCCTTAAGCAGATGGAAGGATTGAGCCTTAATTTTTCCTTTTTTCACTTTTCTTAGTGATTCAGTTGCACCAAAAAATTTAACAGATCTTTTCTGCTTCTTAACCTGTGCACCCACCAGGCTGCTGCAGTCAGGTTTACTTCAGCTGATAAAATGGAGTTGTTCCTTCATCACAGGACACCAGGACTGAAGAAGTTTTTCTAAGCAGTTCCTCAAAGGAAGACTTTTTGTGAAATTGGAAAACCCCCAAACTTGGCAGCAAGCATGTGTAAAATAAACAGAGCTGTACCCTAGAGCTTCCCTACACAAATTCTTTGGGAATAATTCATTCTAAAGTTTCACATGTAGAATATTTTACTTGGGAATATGCACCTCCTGGGTGGAAGGCAGACCCAGCCTAGTGGGTAAGAAGCGTGACTGGAAGAAATGAAGAATTTATCCTTAACTAGTTGACATACATGACACAAACCATTGCTTCTCTAACACTGGTCACTGTTACATGAGTGAATCCATGCTCAGGGTGTACTTCTTGTCCTTAGTGGCACCGTTGCTCCAGTTGGGCATCAGTCCAAGAAGGAGACAGTTTTGTCCTCTGCCAATAAGCATCTTCTGTTGGAGAGCAGATTGCTTGAGATAAGTAAAAATAAACATGAACCAAATCAGATAATTCTCTTCTCAACAGTAATTTGCCTTGTCCTTGAAATGTCCTCAGCTACAGGTTTATTTGTTTCCCTGATGCTCAGGTAGAGAGTCTGTGCAGAGAGGAGTTATTCTGCATGCAGGAGGCATTTTGGAAAACTGCACCTCTACATAGGATTCATAAACAGACCAAATGACTCAACAGAAAGAAGTTACATGCAGTGAGATTTTTTCCTCTAGGAGTATTTTTAGAGCAAGAAAATAAAAATATTGGCAGAAGATAGACACTGAAATCACCAAAATTGTTCTCTCTCCAGTCTGACCAGTCTGGAATTTAATTTATGAGCTTGTTGTGGCCCCCCAGTAGCAGCCCACCTTTCTGTGTCGTGGTAAAAACAATCTCAGCTGAGGTTAAGATGCTCCTTACATGTGTTTGTAAGTGAATATCACTTCCCATCTGCTGCAGTCATTGCATTTTACATAAAAAAGAGATTAATTATTTCTTCTAGATCAGCACATATGCAAATTCCTCTAAAAAATTCAAAAGAAATTCTGGGCAGAGACAATGGACTTCTTTGACAGCTACTGATGAGTCTTTAAGATGATTATAAATGTTCAGAGAAAGTAACAATTTTTGCAGTTAGGAATAAAAAAAAGGTAATTGTTCCATATTGTAGCTTCCTTACCATTTGAGAACAACGCCAAATTTAATTCTGCCATCACAGGAATTTTTGGCTGAGTTACATGTGAGAAAAGATTTCCATTTTGAGCATGAAATTTCTTTTAACTATGATTTCTGATACAACATATGCCATAGAAATGAGGAAAAAATCCCTGCAGTTTGTGTGAGGGCCTTCTGATCCTTCAGAAGGATTTTGTGTGCCTCGGTGTGTTAGTGCTTGAAAGGATTTAATCCAGATGGTTTTGGAAAGGAATGAGTTTTATTTGTACCTGATACCAATAAGATTTTCTTTTTCAAACAGATTTAAGAGTCATATGGACTGTGCTGTGAATAAGGGATTCTATATAAAACTAAAATCTTTGCATGCAACATTTTTCATTTAATTACATCATAAGTTGCTAAAATTGAAATATTTATTTTTGTTTTAAGTGGTATCATTGTGGAATTTCAAAGCCACATGTAACCACTACATTTATGTAATGACCACTGAAAAAATAGTGCTAGAAACAGAGAGTATCAATTTGAATTATCCCAAGAATATCATGTTCCTGAGAGGTAAGAGATATCAAACACCCAATACATGAGAATAATAGGGAAATTAATTCTTTTATAACTTAAGTATTAATCTAGATTTTTGCCTTTCCAAAAATGAATTTGTGTACAGGGTGTGTGCAGCTGAGCTTCTGGGTAGTGATTTTGGCAGATTGAACCTGATATGAAGATCTTAAATCTGTTTGAACAGCATTTGAATTTCCCTTCAAGGTGTAATAAAAGGCAGCAAGCAGCCCCCAATTGCATAAGCAAAAACATAATTGCTGTTCTGCTTGGCAAGGTCATAATCTGGTTCCTGATTATATGTTAATGGCAACAAATTAAGATACTTCAAGACAATGAATGTCCAACAACATTATTTTAGTATTCCACGTGCCTGAAAATTTTCTGTTTTCTTTCAAGAATGAATCCTGTTCCCTGAAATGCAGCTGGAGAACGAGGGCAGCTGAGGCCACCCCAGACCTCAGGAGATTGATAGTGTTGGCAGCTGAGCATCTAATTATGGATTATTTGGGTCGGACTCTTTTATCCCAGGTAGGTGGGACCTGATTGACTCAAAAGAGGTTAGTTCATTCAGTGCACAGGGGTTATACTTGGAGCAGGAGTGAATTATTCCCCTAGAAATTGTCATCCTATTAATCTTAAGGAGAGTCTAACAATTCCTGTAATCAGACATCTTGATTTTATATGGCATTTTATCCATATCTTAATGGTATTGCATGAACTGCTGGCAGTCAGGTATGTTATTATTACATTTGCTTTAGTTATGTGTGTTTTTTAAGGCTCAGGATGAAAACATTTACTCAGAAAAATACTGTTAGGAATGTTTCCTTTACAACTTCTCTCTTAATTTTGCAAAGACAGAGCCCAAACCAGACTGGCACAGTCTGCAATCCTTAAACTGACCATAAACAAGACACATGGTAATGTAGGGTTTATTATATATGTTAAATTTTCATTGCTTAAGAGATTGAAAAATATTGTCTACTTGAATTACATAATAACCCATAACTGGATTGCAGTATTTTGGTGTTTTCCACAGTTTCTTGCATAAGCATTTTTAAAATCTCCCCATTCTTGTCTCTTACCTCATATTGCCTATCAATACACAGAACATGTACAGTGTGTCTGGGAGTTATTGTGGCATTCAATAAAAGTCATGAAGTCACTGTAAATGATGGGGTGCACTAATTAGGGCAGTCTGATTTCCCTTTGTTTGCTCCAAAATCCTGTGGAGCAACTCAGGAGGGATCTGTCCAAGACATTACATCAGGAAAGAGGCTCAGTCTGATTTATCCCATCGTGTAGGCGACACATTTCCAGAACTATATGTTCCACTTTAACAGATGCATACGTTCTCCGAGGGGAGGACAATGAGTTGATGCAGGGAAAAGCATTCCCTGGAAAATCAAAAGCCCAGGTGATCATTCTGTGTCTTGGTATTTCATTTTCTGAGACTCACACGAAGGAGAGGAGCACGACCCTGCTGCCAGAGTAACCAGAAGTTATGAGCATTAATTTCCTGCCTTCCAGCACTGATTGCCTGGTAGGCATTTCTTAAGTGATAAAAGTCTGTCTTGTTTTCTGCTGTTTAACTTTGTGATCACTCATCATCCATTAGGGGAGTAGGTTTTGATGAAGGGAAGATTTCACCTTGGCTTGGGAGCTTTTTAATAAAACAGTTGTTATTTTTCTAATTTGTCTTCATACTGTCCCTGAAGCACATTGAGGACAACAGGGACTGCAGACAGAGGTGCAGCTCTGCAAAAGTTGTTTTCTTTGAAGGGGAGGGTAGTTTAGGAAGCTCCAGCCCCTTGTTCTCCGTGTCCCTTGCTCCCAGCTCCTCACCTGCAGCTCTCCACCCCTTCAGCTGCGTTCTCACAGTTGTTTTGTGGCCATAAACTGAACAACTGAGTTAATAATCATCTTTCACTGAGAGATTGTGATAAGCCTGACCGTGCAGTCCCACAGAGTTGTGCCACCACCACTGAAAAACCATTGTCACCATAATTCCAGGCTAGTGTAGGCTGAGGTGCCACAGAGCAGGGCAGTCCCACCTCTTCTCTTGGCTTTTCCTGACTATTCCATGGAATATGTTGCTATGTGCCAAGGAACAACTTCAGCTGAAAGCAGAGCTCTCACTACCATTTTGCTGGTGGGATTCTTGTTTTCAGGAATCTTTGGATGAAGTTCCACACAGTCTATGCAGCACCCTGCAATTTAAGAAGCTCCATCCAATTTTTACTTTGGCTTCCTTTTAGATTCCAGGTGCGAATTATTGCTGGGTTTAATCTCCTGGAAACCCACATCCTCCTTGCATTCAGGGAGCAACCACAGTGTGTGCAGTAAGAGGACAGGCTTAACCCATGCTCACTTAATGTGTTCTTTTCCTCCAGCCAATAATCACCCCCAACTTAATTAGCTAATGCTGTGTTTGGGGATTCAATATTTATGCACCAGGGAAGCCACAACTTTGCAGACGTCTCTGTTTGTTGAATGCCCTTTTATAAAAACTGGATGTATCCATATGGATTGTCTCAAACAGATAAATTGCATTAGCACTGTGTGTTTGCAGGTGAAATTGGCTCTGATACTGCTCTTGTACCAAAGAAATTTCCTTTATTATGGATCTCCAGTATTCATGTCTCTCCTTGTGGGGTATAATACTGGAGACATTGCTGAGCCTGTGATGAGGAGTTCATCTGATTCTAAATGAAATACTCAGTAACAGGCTGTACATTTTGTAAGCAGAACATCTCCATCAAAGCATTTTGAATTGGTTTTAATTTTTTGTATTGACTAAAGAACCTGGGTTTGCTGGTTTTTCCCCCCAAAAGTCTAAATTTTCTGTTGAAAATTTTAGCTTTGTATTTTAAAGTTGTGGGGGTTTTTTAAACATGACTTTTCTTTTTTTCCATTAAATTATATGAATATTTATTTTTTTTTCTCTTGACACTGAATTTCTTATGGGGAAAATGTTTTTCTTCCCCTGTGGTATATGCTTGTATCAACAAAAGTTTTTGTTTAAGGCCAAATTTATCAGACTAAATAGGAGCTTTCAGCATTGACTGGGTTATTCATTAACTGAGGTTACCCTGGAGTTGTTCTTGTATGTCAAAGCAAGATTTAGTGCTCAGTGGTAAATCTGCTGCTCTTCTGTTTGAGGGCTAATCCAGCCAATTCCAGCACACTTCGGAGCAGACAGAGAAGCAGAAGCAGCAGCTTTGTCCAGAGCTGCCCTGGGGCAATAAACCAGAAACCCAAACTCTCCCATCCCTTACTGTGCTCCAAGCCAGCCAGTTTTCCTCTGGCACCTCTTTCACATTCCTGCATCTTTACAATTTTTTAAAGCAACATTGAACAATATTCAAATAATATAATGCAGTATTAAAAATAGCTCTATTTCCTCTAATTTCCTCTAAGAAAAAATAGAATTCCCAGTTATTTCAGTGCCAGGTTATATAATTAACATTTTGGCTACAGGACAAAGTAGACACTTGTTAAAAACTGAAATGTACAAAGAAAAAGCCCACAAATTCCAGGTTGTATTCTGGCTTCTAAGTGAGACCCAACCTTGTGTGAACACATGCACACAGATCTTATCCTGATCTTATCTCTCTGGCATTACAAAAAAATCGCAGGGTAGGAGAAAAATCTCACATTTCATTTTGTTGACTCCATTAGCTTCATGAAGGAGTTGTGATGCTTTTTATGTTTGAAATTCCTCATTGCAATATAATTAAGAGCTCCTTCAGGAATTGGCTTTATCTCTGTCTGTATGGTATTTGTTTATTTGTATCTGTTCTGACCTTTCCATTCCACTTTTCAATGAATTCTCACATCTCAAATGTACAGAGATTTCACTCCTGAATTGCTTTTCAGGCAGTGGCAGGGTCAGCTGAGGATACTCCAAGTGAGGACACTGACTCGTGCACTGGGAAATTCAGTGACGTTTGAGATGTCATTCCTTTGTGTTCCAACAATCCAAACCTCGGGCTGGGATGGGGGTTTGGGGGCCTGAACAACAATATTCAGGATCAGACTCAGGAGGTTTCATAGGGACATCAGGCTGGGAATCCTGGGCATGCCCTGAGACTACAGCCCAGAGACAGGGACTGGATTCCTACTTCTGCTTCTGTTCCATTCCAGAGTGGGGTTTGTTCATCCAGAAAATAACATTAATGCAGCAACTTGTTGATTAGGCTACATGGCCAACAGAATTTACTAGGAGTTGTTTGTCAGTTATATTGAGATTCCGTGATGGGAGTTGCTGCACCAAATAGTTCATTTTAACCTGATTTGTGGATGTGCCAATGTAGTCAGAGGGATTCACAGGATCAGAGTCTCTTCTATTAAGCTGTCCACAAATACTTTACATGACAATGCCATAAAATCAGGGAACTGGATATTCTGGAGTTAGAACTTGAGCCATCAGTCACAGTCAGAGTGTAACAGAGCTATAAAAGTGTGCATTGACACGGAGTGTGATCAAATTAATATAAACAATACACTCCCAAGCATATGCCACTTATCCCAGATAGATCCCATTGGCATGTCTAGGTTTAGTTTCCATGTTATTCCTTGGATTTGATCATTAGGTAACAGTGGACAACATTGATATTGAAGGGAGCAAATCTTGTACAGGGTAAACGACAAGAACATTTACTCTGTCAGTTCTTCTTTCATTTCCAGCAGTGAAACTGCATTATCATCGCCACAAACTAATCCCATTTTGTCCTTGAGTGTAGGAGGTCTGTAGCAGACCAATACAAATGAATTAAAATATATTGATTGTATAGAAAATTAAGTGCAAACTATTTAACACCTCCTAAGTGATTAGATGCAATAAAACCTTGCAGAGACGATTGCACAGCTGGCAAACCCAAGTCGGGAGAGAACAATTGGGGGAGAGAGGACCTGGCTCCAGACTTTGGTTTTTCCACTGGGCGCCTGACAAACACCCTTTGTGCTGGAGGGGACAGGTGTCAGACCCATCCCAGCCCCTTCCCACTCCCCATTTAGATTTTACATCAAGTCTCTGTGAGCTCTGCCTTGAAATCTCATTTTTCTAAGCAAAGGCAAAGGCAGGCGCCTTTTATTGACACTGGTTCTAGAGGAGCAAAGGTGTTACATAAAGGGCTGCTGAGATTCTGGATTACACAATATTTTTAAGGGGCATGTGATACATCAGAGACTATTTATATGTACATTTGAAAGTAACTGTTGATTACCCGAACTAATTCTTATCCTAAACACATCAACACCGCCAGGAAGGTACAGAAAAACAATTCTGCAGTAGCATAAAATTAAACTGTCTTGTTTGTGGGTACACAAAAGGATTAAAGAGTATAATTTTACTCTCTTAGACCAAATGAATTCCTAAATTGGAAAAGCAGCTCTGTCCAAGGTCGCCTCTGTTGTTTCCAAAAATATCTCGAAGCAAACGCAAGAGGGGCACTTTGTTGGGTGTTATCTAGACATATATAGTTTCAATCAAATTCTTCAACAAGTGTCAGAATAAAAGTCAAACACTTGTCTGACACTGCCAAGTCACTGCCAAGTGAATCCCCTCAAAGGCTGAAAATAAATTTGATAACAGAATTAAGAATTATGGGATGTTTTCTTTAAAGAAAAAGCCACGTTAATTTGGGATTGAATTGTAAACACCTTTTAGACATTTAATGAAAGGGTTGTCTAATTCTTTCCACAACACTGGGTGAAGTGATACAAGGTTGTGTTCATGACCCCAGGAAAATATTTATAGTGCTTTTTCCAGTATATGAGTTCCCTCTTTCTTTGCGTTTTACGATCAACCTTCAGTTAAACCAAGAAGCAGAAAAGAACCTTCATGGTATCAGATTTTACAGTGGTGCATTTCCCATACCAATATTGAAGCGCAGCATAGTAAATAAAAACCACAAAAGGAGCAGTAACACAACAGCAAGAGCCCACAGTGAGGGAGCCACGCTCCACCTCGCTGTTAGAGCCTGCTTAGGAGCTGTGGGAGAGGTTTCCTGAAGGAGATTTCATGTCAGGATGATGCTGGCACTGCCCGATTTCCCTCACTGCCCCGGGAACATGAACTGGCTCCTTCACTGCCCCCTGAGCCCTCGTGAAGGGAAAACCAAGGAGAGAAACCCTTAGGGCCAGAAGATGTAACATGAATATCAAATATTCGTGGAACAGGTTGTCTGTGGGTGACTTTCAGTGCTCTGATAGTTCTGTTTGCTTTTGAACGCGCCGTGAAAACACGGCAGGCTCCAAGCACGGAACAAGGGAGATGGGGACAGTGTTTTATAAATGCTTTATAAAACCTCCAAGGTTTTAATGCTGCGGTCCACAGAAGGCTGCTTTAGGGCACAGCATCATTTAAATAGCAGTTGATAAGCAAAATGTACCGTTTTATTATGATTTTAATTTTAAATGTTTCCATTTTTAGAATCCCAAATTAATTAATGAGCCCTTTTTGCTCTTGGTAGTTCTTCACTAATGGCTCTGAAATGTCTATGATATCTGCAAAGAAATGCCTAAACCCTGGTTTACTCACCAGAAAATGCTATGGTAGCATAAACCAAGTAAACTGCTGAATTATTCATTCTTTATAACCTTAGAGTTTCTAAGGTTAACTTACAACTGCTGTTTAAAAAACAGTAATCCAGTTTCAAAAAACCAAGCCTTAACCCCCCACAAATTTTAATTGCAGAGAATCTTAATGGTTTTTAGGGTTTTTTTCAGTATGAACCAGTTGTAAAATGTGTAAAGAAATTGAGAGATTGGTTCCTTCATTATTTCCCTTACTTGGTCATTATTTGTATGTGATGTAAATCTTTATGGTTTTGTTGTTGTTGCTCCCAAAGAGCAAAGCATATTTCCTATTCCATTCCAGGAAAAATAAGTAGGGAGAGAGAAAGGAATTTATCTTTGATAGCTGGTAAGATCCCATTTCCCATATTCCTGTCAACTGCGTTTTTCCTGGTATTAGCAAAAATATTTGCAGGATTTGGCTTTATCCTGTTTCAAGAGTAGACTTAATTAAGTGCTTATTGTATAAATGAGTAGGTTTAGAACTTGAGCCTTTGCAATAAAATTTAGAAGCTTAAAAATGACATCTTATTGTGTATTAAGAGACTGAACTGAAGCAGGAAAATAGACATTGGCTTGAGTAGATCCATTTGCAGGAAAAGAACTCCAGCTCCTGGCTTTCAACAAATGCTGGATGTGTGTATCCTAATTAGCAAAGAAGGAGTTTTCTCGTTACTATGCAAAATGGAATGGCAAAAAAGGGCAAAAATAGACTTTTTAATAATAAACATAAATAATGCCTTTAAATAAAAGGTAAAGAATACAGTTTTAATCAAATGATAAACACTCTAAATATTTCAGCACTGGATTTGTGCAACAGCCTCTCTTAAATGTCTACTAAAAATCAAACCACTTTGCTCAAGACTTGTTATTTCAATTGTTTGTGCTGAGAAAATCTTCCACAAACATTTAAATTTTGGTATAAATTAGAACATGTCCAATGGGACATTGATTTGTGTTGGCTGAAAGTCGTTATTTTAGATAATTACTGTTATTTTTAATTTCAGTGTGCTATAAATCTGATGATGGGCCCTTTAATTCCTGCTTGTTCTGTCAGGATGAAGAACAGAGCTAAATCCAGCAGACCTTGTTTTGGCAAAACTCCCACTGAAGTCAGGGAGGGTTTTGTGAAAGTGAGGTTTGTCTCCCAGTTCCTGCTGATTATTTGGGATATGTTTGCTCCCTCTCCAAACCCCCCAGAGCTGCTCACTCGAGGTGACACCACCACGGGAATCAGGGCAATCAGTGCCAGGCAAGTGTGAAAAATGCCCTTTTCACCCACTGCCCTTGGAATAACACGGATTGTCTAGGGAATTTGGAGACTGCCACCGTGAAATTACTGCTGCAGAGACAGGCACTGCGAGTTTGGAGAGCCCGCTTTAAATTCACGCTGCGAATTTAAAGAACTCTTTAAACGAGCTGGAAATAGGTCAGATTCTGATTGTTAGAAAACAACTCCCCACGTGGGTGTTTCCAGACAGGTGGGACCTTGTGATAAAGTTGTTGATTCGTGTAACACTTCCTTACTGGGACGCTGGCACGACCAGGAGAGTGTCAGTCCCGTTATATTGCACTGGAGCGAGGCAGCTGAAGGGTTAACGGCGTTCCCCCGGCAGGAACCTCCTGCCACGAGTGATAACACCGGGCACAGGGATTTGCTTTTTACATGAGCTCTGAGCAAACGCAGGGCCAGAGAGAGAACCCAGAGCTGCCCTTGTCCCAGACAGGGTGATGGGGAAGTGTCCCACGCCCCGCTGTGTCACGGCCTTTCTCCCAAGGGGACACTTCCAGGTGACAGCGCTCCAGTCGCCGTGGCTTCAGTCAGTCACCATCTGCCCGCATGTGGGAGCTGGCTCCAGGCTGGCCAACCACTGCCAGCGAGGGATTCAGGCACTGGGCTGAGCTCAAGGGCTCTGCATCGATGGCTCTGTGGGGACAGTGACCAGGCAGTGAGCACCGAGCTGCTCCGAGCCACACAAAACACTGATCCAAGGTGCAGCTCTGACCTGCACTTCCAGCTCCTGAAGCAGCAAGGCACTGGAGAACAGATCCCATATTGATCCCATAGGTAGGACATTATCCACGAGCATCTCCAGGCACTGCTGAACCTCTGCTGCAGCGTGTTCCGTAACTGAGAGCAGCATCACACTGCAGGGAAGCCTTGTCAAGAAAGCTCTGGAAATTGGGATATTTAAACACAGTAGCAGGGCCTAACCTTCATGCCTGTGGGCACCTACGTGCATGTGACATCCTCAGCAGTAACCTCCATGTGAGTAAAGAGATGAAAATAAGCAATTTTAGATTTGGGTAGCGAAGGAAGGTTTATAACATCCATTTTAGTAATTATAGTTCAAATGGAAGTAAGATGGCACCTCTAATATAAACCAAATTATCTGATACCCAGATGGTAAATGGCTGCTCCCATAAAACAGTGGATGTGCTGCTTTCTCATGCCTCTTTCTGATGCCTGAAACTATTTCATCTCTCAGGTCCATGTGGATCTTGCTGCAGCTCCAAGGACAGCTGAAATCAACATCACTAAATCCCCCAAAGCTGCAGAATATTACAGTAGTTCTATAGCTGGGATGCCTCCTCATCCAATTCTGGATAGGGAAAAGGAGAAGCCTTTGGAAACAAAATGAGCTGCTGCTCATCTGACTGCTCAGAGCAGTGTTCCAGCTGGGACAAATTTGCTAAGTGCTGCTGCCCCAAATTTACTTAAATTTTTTATTTATTTGGACCTTCCCAAGAGAAATGCAAGTATTTTGCCACATAGGATGTTTAATCTTATTAACCAGCCAGGCTATTAATAATAACAAAGTAAAAAACTGAGAAGTTAGCTTTTTGTTGAAAGATAGGAAGATAAAACTGTGAAATTCGACAATTTTTGAATGCTCCCATCATATCCTGAACTAGGTAGAAAAGCCAGTGAACAGAATCCATTAAAGCTGCATTTATTAAATGTCCACTTGTAGAAAAAGCTAAAAATAGTGTTTGAGTTTTTCCAATTTTCCTTTGATAACTGTTATTATGATTTTTCTGCTTCATCTCAGAAAGTCATTTTGCTGCTGCTGCTGCAGTGTATAATCTGTGTGCCCTTTCTTGGTGCAGCACAAATGACAGAGCACTAATCAGATCAGAACAACAATCACGTCATCTTTGAGTAACTAGCAATAAACTGTTTTTATAAGGAAGAAAGATGAACTATTTTTAGGGTAACTGAACAGAAAACCAGAAAATGATTGTACTCAGTCTTACTCCACATCATTGCTGTGAATTTCCAAGGCATTGCTTTTTCCTGGGCAGCAGGCTAATCCCTGTCATACATCTTAATGTAAATGGTCCAGTCAAATAGGATTTCTAAGGTTTGGTTAAAAGTTTTGACTTCAAGTCTATGAAATCCCTTTTCTCCCTGCCCTGTCTAGTGACTCTGAACCACAGGCTGATTCCTAAGTAACCTAAATGTCCATTTTTGGTGATTATCCCACGTTTTCAGCATGTCTCCTATCTCCTTGTCTGTGTTATTTTCCTATTGCTGTCAAGCCTTCAGCAAACGCCTCCGTTGGAAGTCCAGGAATGGGAACTGCTGTGGCTTTTCCAGCTCTGCAGCCCTGTGCAGGTGCTGTGTGGGAATGATGGCACAGGGCAGGAGGCACAAAGCACACAGGTGTCTCTGGAGATGGCTGTGCCCATCCCACATGGCCTGGCCTTTCCTGAGCTTCTCCCTGCCAGAGATTCCTTCCCTGCCTCGCTAAACCCTGCAGCAGTCAGCTCCTGGAGGCAGGGGGTGGTGGCACAGCTCTGCCTGTGCCTGTGTCTTCTTTCCACCCTGTGCCAGGGGCACCCTGCTCTTCTCCCTGGCCTGGGGAGGGTCAGTGTGCAGCTGTTGGGGAAAACTATCTCCAGCTATTTGGCAGTGTGGGAGGGCTGGCATGAGGATGTCCTGGGATCTGTGGATCTGAGACCCACTCCTCACACTGTGAGCCCTTTGGAAGCTTCTCAAATAAGTGTCATTAAATAACCTATTTTTCCTGTGGCACAGTCACCAATTTCCTTCTTTCACATAAAAAAATGTAAAAAAGAAGAATACTATACAGTCAAAATGTAGTTTTGCCAGCTTTTATTTTAGTCCTGTTAACAAATATATTTAATGCAAAGGCAAACCAGGAACTCCATAATTACCATAGTCTCTGGATATAGAAACCAGCAGAAGATTTCATAGTTAGGTATCAAAGAAAGCAAAATTACTTTTTTTATATCCTGAAAAAAGACATTCTACTTCAGGCAGGAAAAAACTATAAAAAACCCCACCAGCCTATCTAGGAATCCAGTAAGTCAAAGGAGAACAGCAGGAGTTCTGGTCCCACAGATTTATCTCCGTGCTGCTGATCTGTGACAGGGGCCAGGAGCTGCTCATCCGCAATGGTGACGTGTGAGGGACACTCTCAGTCCTCACCTCCAGCCCTGTGCCCCTGGCTCAGCCCTGGGGCACCTCTGAGGGCAGGGACATCTGCCTGGGGCTCCCAGCTCAGGGCTGCACGCCAGGGCAGATGCAAGAACCCCTGGGCCACATCTACATCCATGGATAACCTCCAGCCCTGGGGTGACCCTCTTTGTGTGTGCAATCCCTTTGGAATTGCACTGTGCAGACAAAACAGCTCAAAACTCCTCCCTGGGGAAAGCTTCAGCCGAGCTCCCTTTCCATTTTCACACCAGCAACTATCCGGTGTGACAGGGGGTAAATGTGCAAGAAATAAAACTTCTGTTAAAAACAACAGCAAAAGATGATGGAAAAAGCTCAGAATGCAAGTGATTGTTCTCCAGGCAATCAGCTGAGCTCAACCATGCAAGGAAAGAATGACCAGGAGTGTTGGGGCCAGGCCCACAGCGCCCCGCTCCTGCTGCCACACTGGGTGGGTAAGGACAATAGGGACAACAGGGCCAAGCCAGGAGGGCCACAATTATACAATATCAAGTCGCAGGCCTTGCAAAAATGTAACCTTATCGATAGAGAATGAGAGGCAGAGCAATTACATGAGTTTTCTGTGACCCTGCAGAAGATTTGTTTCCCTTTGATCTCCCTACAGATGCGTGCCATTCCTGGCCTCATAAAACACGGATTTACGAGCAGGTTCACCCCAGTGCAGCCCTCCCAACAGCTTCCAACCACGGCACATTGTCACTGAGACAGTGCAGCAAAAGCTTCCAGAGGGGTTCTTTGCTCTCTTTTTTTTGCACCAAAACCAAACCATGCACAAAAATTGTAGAACTGATGAAAGCAACAGTATTTAACAAGAGTCTTCCCACTTCATGTGGGTATCAGGAGGAAGACTTCATAACACAAGCCTATCTTTACCTCCTTCCTGAATGATCTGACCAATGGCTGCTTGATTTTGTTGTCTCAGAAAACAATCTCTCTTACATTCCATTAATTGTTCGAAGTCCTGCCACATTTTCATTTGCTTCATATTCGACCCGTGACTTTCCCGCACAACTTTCTGCTTCTCTCGTAGTTTCTGTAAAAAATACAAAAAATATCAGATTTCTGCAACAGCTCTACACCACAAAAGTTGCTCACATAAGCAGCGTGACAGAGATTTTTATATGCTATGGAAATATTGTTTTGCTCACGTTGACAACACTCCCTGCAAGTGCTAAAGGCATTAACACCTGGGACTTAGATCTTTGTATGGATTGACAGCTATTTCCATGGTCTTTAACTGTCTAAATGTTAGTCTTATCTATTTGAGAACTTATTCGAAAAATCTGACATCATTTCCATGCAGAGCTCTTGCAGTATCGAGGTGCAACTTGCAATGGATTCATATCATGATACTCTAACATGAAATCAATGTTTTACAATTAAACCCCTCCTGATTATTAACAGAGGCAGCCCAGACCTGTAAAAATCACCCAGACTGACAAAGAAAAGGAAATTAATAAAAGCTGTTGGTGTGACTTGCTAAGCCCAGCCTCGTCCCTGCTGATCTGAGCTTCAGACAAGATTAAAACTGGACAACTGCTTTTGTCTGACACTGCTGATCCCCTGGCCTTTAGCAACAGTGATAAGGGTGACAGGCTCAGAATTTATTGTCTTCAACAGGTTGCTTTATATACAACAGAAAATCTGAGCTGGCACAGTTTGCATGCCCTTGTTTCAGGGTCTTATCCAAATGGTTTTCAGGGAATGTGCTGTCACATTGAGCTGCTTGCCTATCCCTTACAGCAGCTCGTGCTATTCCCTGCAGGAAATCAAGCCCTGAGGAGGGAGCAGGATCCTTTTCCAGGGTATTAATTACCTATGCCAGCAGTGATGGAATTTTCTTTGTAGGCTGCACAATGCTTTTTATAAAAGACTGACCACAGCCTTTGGGAATAAGCCCCACAAAAATACAAACTGTACCATGGCTGTACAAGGTAAAAGCCTCATTCTTACCTTCCCAAGGTTTTCTTGTTCAAGGATTATTCGTGTATACTGTTCTCTAAAGAAAATATAAAATAATTTTATCATGATTTGGTTCTGTGTAATAGGACAGAATAACATGGTGCAAACATAGAAAATGATGGAAATACTGGGAGGTTCATAAATGAGACAGAAGAGGAAACACAAAAAACTCCATTTTTGTCATTGGACCTCACATCCCTTGATATGAAGGATCAGATTTCCTTGTCTTAGCTGTGCAGCTGGGAAAAGTGATACTGGCTAGGATCTCTTACATTTTTGAAGCAGGCATGATCACTGCTCCTTCATGTTGAGGGCAACAGTGAGACCATGCAGATGAGATCCTGATCCTTTTTGTAATTAATTTATCCTGGTGACATCCTGAGGGCAGCCACGGCCTCACTTGTATGAGTGTCAAGAGTTTACAGACCCACAGCCTTTAATTGCTGTGAATGCAGTGGTGGAATGGGTGGGGAAGTCCAGGAATGAGGGGGAATGGCATTTCAGCCCAGGCCTGACAAGTCCAGGGAGTGCAGTGGCAATGCTGCACGTTCCTCTCCCAGGAAACTGCCCTCACATTTCAGGGCCCAAGTACAGGCTGAGAAGTGTTAATGCTGACATTCAGCATGGAAAGCCCTGCTGGCCACCTCTGTCTGTACCAAGTGGCCACATCACTCTGCCATACCCAAAGCTGATACATGACCCCTGACAGTAAAATATGTAAACCACAACAGCACCTCCACAGACAGGACAGGGACTTACCTGTAGCTTTTCTGAAACGTGACAATAAAAAAACCTGTGCACTGAGCCACTTGGAAAAAAATCAATTATCTTTTGTGTGTAATTATTACATTTTTCTGGTGTGAGAGTCAGCTAGTGGAATTCAAAACAACCCAGCTCATTTAAAGAGCTTTCCTAAGTGCTCAGGGTAGACGACCTCTGAGTACAGAAATCCTAATTTCCAGAAAGAAATGTCAGCCTTCACGATGCCAGAGCCTGAAGGTTTTCTGGAGTGTGAGAGCAGCTGTGTGGACCCAAAGCACTGTGTTCCCTTATTCCTTCCCTTTCTCCCAAGTATTCCAGGATTTTGACTGGAGCTCTTGGGCCTGGGGCCAGCTGGTCCTGCCTCCACAGGAATGGAGCTGGATCACTTTAGGATCTCTTGCTCTTGGACAATTCCAGCCAGAACAGGTCAGAGCTGTGCTGAGGCTGCTCCAGGTGCTGTGCTGTCCCACTGATCCCAGCAATCCTCACCCAACTGGAGGTGAGGCTGGAACTGCTTCTTTGCCCTGGCACAAAGCACATGTTCTCACACATTTGGCCTCCAGAACACGCTTTTTTTTTTTTAAAGTAGAGTTTTCAAAGTAATCATCAGATTTTACGTCTTTCCTAGTAAGTTTTTCTTTACTATTTATAATGATGACTGGAAAGAATGTAACTTAATAACTTGGTTAAAAACCCCTCAACTTTCTATTTTTAGAAAAGAAAATTAACTTTTCACATTCCTAACAAGTGACTCCACAGAACAGAGAGTTTATATTCAATAAAGAGGGTCTGAATTAAGACATTTTTTGTTCAATACGTTCTTAGGAAAGTGCAATTCTATTTATGGTTCATTTTTACTCCGTTTACATTCCAGCGCTTGTTGAAAAATACATTCAGCTTCTAAAGGGATGTCCAGAGAAAAATGTAGTCGTCTCATTTTATATTTTGCTAAGATGTCTCTATTGAACTTTGCTGTAACTCATTGAAATGAGACAGCTCTGTGACCTCTTAGAAAGGTCAGGACTGTGGCTGGTCCCTGTGGGAGGATAATTTCCACAGTCGGGAAGTGAAACGGGGACAGCACAGAGGGGTAACAGCCTGTTCACATTCCCTCACCATACCTGGGATTGCAGAGCTGGGCTCGTGCTCCATTCCAGCACTGGCCTTTGATGGCTGCTCCGTGTGAATCCCCACATCCTGGATGTTCAATTCCCAAGTATTTGAGTTGGAGTGAACCAACCTGAGCTCCCACTCCCCGTTGTCTGACCCCGCTGCCTCAGCTGCTCCTCATCTTCAGGAATATTCACATCATCACTAAGGTGTTATCTGTTCAGCCTTCTGCTTAATTGTGCTGTTTCATCTTTCCTTCATGAGATAAATGTTTGTTTCCTACAGCCTTTCATTATTTTGTGAGATGGACCAAGGGCCCTTTCAGCCTCCATCACCTTCTCTCTCCTCATCCCTCTCTTCTCCCCCCCTCAAAGTTTGTAGTTTTGATTTTTTGCTTACTCTTACTTTCCTACACTCTTTACTACAGTTTGAACCTTCCCATGCCTCACATCCTTGCAGAAGGTCTCTGTGATGGATGTTACTCTGCTCCTTTCCTTCCTGGTGATCTCTGCCTCCTGTTCTAGAACATGGAGATGCAGCTCCACTGGTACCTGTGCAAGGGGCTTCAGGAAGAGTCTGATTGATTCTCCTGAGAGCATCCCTGGAGTTTTCTCACTGTTTGACACATTTCCCTATCAATGGCCATAAAACTGAGCAAACATGAATTTTAAAACTGTTTTGGTGGTAAATGTTTGTGTGACTGGGAAATACTGTGGTGGGAAAGCAAAGACTACCTTGTAAAACTGCTTACACCAACTGGATTATTTTGTTGACAACAAGGATCTAAGATTTGCTTTTCTGGAAAACAGAATTTCTAGTTCATGCAATATTCTGAAACTTCAAAAAACTAATTTTGAAGAATAAGCCCTGGGTATTTTGACACTTTTACCAGCTGGAAATTATAAATGTTTTGGATTTTCCTGATGCCTAATTTTGAAACAGTTTGTTGACTGTTGCCTGAATTTTATTTCAGCCTTTACGGTGTATTAGAAGATTGAACATACACAAAATTTTCACCAGGATACTTTTACAAAAATATTTAGTTAAGTTACATTTAGTTAAGTGTAAAAAATCTCTACGATGGGGTAACATTCAGACTTCTTAGCACAGATAATGAATCCGAGATAACTCATTCTCAGAAACATTTCCATCTTTGGCAGGAAAAAATTCTATTTAAAATAGAAAACTACACCAAAAATAATCAGCAGCTCAATTTATAGTATTTCCTGTTTCTCTCCCTGCCAATCAAAGGCGAGGGGTCCTGAAAAGAGTCATGGGATGAAGGAAGTGGCTTTTTACTGGAGTCAGTGAAACTGAGGATAAGGATGGAGGTTCATGGGATGGTGCAGAACCATCCTCAGAGTGTGGGGCTGCCAGTTAAAGCCTATCCTGGGCTGAGAATCCACAATGGGAAGGGCAAATCTCCTGGTATGTCTGACAGAACTTGTACTTTTACAGCCCTATAGGCTGGAATCCGAGATGCTTATTTTTAGATTATTATAGTGTTTCTAAATTTACACGCTGAACTCCTCCCAAATGCCCAAATGCCAATGAGAAAATTCCTGACTTCAGCCTCAGTTTGTGAATCTCCTTGAAGTCACCCCAAGGGGAGAGAATCCTCCCAAGGGGAGCGCCCTGCCCCGCTCACCGAACCGCCCTGCGCCGCTCCTGCGGCTCCGGGGACACGTAGGCCTTCATTTCCTCCTTGGCACGCTGCAGCTGGATCTCCAGGCTCTGGAAAGAAATATATCATTTAAATATCTGTATGGGGGTGTGTATTATAGCTGCCATTTCATTTCACAGTGAACAACTTGTCCTCTCACCCTTTTCATGCAGTGGATGTAACGGTAGTTGCTCTCTTCCTGGGCACACTCCTCAAGAAGCCCTTTCACTTCCTGTGGGAAAAGAGTAAGATGCCAAAGGACATGGTGACTGCAAGCTCCCAGGAGATGCCCTGTATTGCCATATAAACCATGAGAAATAATAACAATAACATGAATTGATAATTTCTCAGATGTTTATATAATTTAATGTTCTCACAAGTCTCTGTTAGAGTGAAAGACAACTGAGTGGTTTTAGGTTTGCAGTTTCAGTCACATTCAGAGATGCAAAATGGCTGTTAACAAGTTTTTTTTATTAATGCCTGACTTCTAACAGACACTTCAGCAGTGCTGCCAAGACTCCTGTTCCTCAGCACATCTGAAGTGCCAGGCACAGCTGTGAACAAGCATTTCCTGGAACACATCTGCAAAGTGCATGTTAGAGGCTACAGACGTGCCAACAGTATGTTAATCACCAATCAATAATTATATGGAGGAGTCTGGAGATAGTGGGTTGCTCCCAACTCTAAATGGTCCATTCCCAAAAAACCTCATGATCCCAGTGGAATTCCTGTACACATTCCAGGCTGCACAGCATTTGCAATTCCAGAGCTCTGCCACTGTGTGATTTTCAGACCATCAGCTGGAAAACTGAATTCTACAGTTCAACTCATGTCCAGTCCAGTCAGTGGATGTGATTGTCACCACGTGGTAGAAAATGACTAAGAGTTGTCTACCGAGAAGAAAAGCCTTGACTGCTGTTGTAAAATAGTTCCTTTGGAAGGTCCATTTCATACCAGGTCCATCAGGTACAAAGGAACTTTTAGAGCAGGAAAGTAACTTTATATATCCACCCACATTTTAAATACACTCCCTGTTTACCTTGCAGTATATTCTTCTGAGGGCAAGGCCTTGAGAAACCAAGCCCAGTCAAAATTCACAGGAGTGATGGAGTGAGACAAAGCAGGAATACAAGACAGTCCCATTTAATGAAGTCTCACCACCAGTTCCAGTCATTAATTATCCATTGAATTTGTTGCTAATGCAGTGAAACTGCTAACTGCATATAAAGATTTGTCTTGATCAATTAATCTTTATTTTATGGTCAAATTCTTCCCTAACAGACACTGCTCAGGGCAGCAGGATTTCTGGCAGATGCACGTCCTTGCTGATCAGATCTGGATGAAGCACCCTGAGTTCCTGTGCTGCTGTTCAGGACCTGTGTGACTGCAGCCACCCCACACAGCAGCTTCAGGCGTGACCTGTGGGTCCCACTGACTGGATCTGTACTTTCCACATCCTGAGGGAGGGCAGGGAAACACTGTCCCACAGCATTCATCCACGTGCAGGAGCCAGCCCCCCTTCACCTGCTCCAGCGCCGAGCGATTGGTCTCCAACCCGGCCACACAACTGTCATACTGCATTTTCTTCTCATCACATTCTTGAGTTAATTCCTTGGTGAAAAGGGCAAAAAGGCACATCAATGAAATCTTCCTTTGACTGGCATGTGACACTCAGGCCCCTCACACACCAGCCTCAGCTCCTGGCACACTCAGGAGTGTGACCCTCGCTGGCACATGGCTGTGGTTACACAGGGAAGCCACCAACCCCCTCACATTCTGGGGATCAGAGAGAAGGAAATTCCCTCTGTAGCCTGCCAGGGTACAAGGCTGTGTTTGCAAGAAGAAAGAATAAATGCTCCCTATGAAAAGCCACATTTCCCGTTGTGCACAACCAACCCCTTCGCTGGATTTCATCTGCTGACACTCTGAATGAAACCATTAAAAGTAGGTTTTCTGGAAATTTCATTGATAGATAAATGCATCAGTTTATTTAATTCCATGGTAATGAGCCAACTTATGGCAGCTGTAGATCCAAAAGCCTTTATTTTCCCCAGCTCTCTATAAAATTTTGAGAACAAATGGACAAATTTGTCAGTGCCACAGAATAATGCAGGAATTAGATCAATGTAGGCAACATTTGGATGAGAAGTTATCTGCAATCCACTCAGAGAGGACAGAGCGTTGGTTGGGATCACCAGTGCTGAAATACAGAAATAGTTTTGCAACTGATCTGAAACTACCTTTGCTTTGGGCCTGAACGATGACTTTTCACATTTTCCCCTGATGTAGTAATTTTTAAAATTGCTATAAAGGACTGATTTTTGTGCCTGCACTGTCACCTTTTACAAATCCCAACCTTTAGCACGTTGCCTGCTGCAAACGCTGCTGACACATTCTGCTACTTCCAGCTTTCCCTCAGAGTTGATCATGTCCTTGTAGAGCACTTCAGAGATCTGTAAATTGGATTTATTTGCGGGTTTGACTCCATTTACACGGAAAGAGGAGTGTTTCTACAAACCTGGCAGTTCTGACGCAGCTGCCTCAGCTCTTTGATGACAGGAGCAAGGCTTGCCTTCTTCTCTGCCACCATGGCATTCAGTTTCTTCACCTGAGAAAGGGATAAAATAATATTCATTAACTCTATGACCCTAATTGTACATTTATGTCATTAGGAATGTGAAAAGAAAGGGAAGTAAACCAAAATACAGAGAGAAAAAAATGTGTGATGAAACCTTAATGATACAACTGAAGTTGAGGCCTAATTAAGAAAGGGGAAAAGCCCATCTGGAAGTGGGGTCATTCCCACAAATGAGGCAAATTCTGCTCCCATTGTTCCAACTGAGGACATCCCAAAGAAGTCCAGGAGATGAAGGGGATGCACAGAAGGGTCTCAGAGAAAGGAAGAAATCCTTAAGAAAATAATCACACTTGCACAGGTTAAACAAAGATTGAAAATGCTAAAACTGAATCACTTTGACACATTTAGACTGAAAATTCAAATTGCATCCACCTTTCTGTTTGAGAGTAATTCCATTTTAGTTACATCATTTTATTTTAAAAGTGCCCTAATGACTTAAAAAGATGCTATTTTGCTTTTTTGCTCTCTTATAATATTTTTAAATTAGAAATTCAAGTTCTTTCTTGCTGCTATGGCTATGTGGGCACGTAAATTAAAACACGGGCAATTGAAAATCAGGCTATAAGGAAAAATACAAGCTATATAGCTCTTTAAGCATATTAAGTATCTTTTCAATAAATGCTTAGCTCCAGTGATTTACAAACATTTTAGAAAAAGCCTCCATTACAGATTCAAACTATTTGTCTCTTTCAAATAATGTGTCAAATAAGAAAAAATATGAAACCACTTCTGAAATCACAAAAAAAGCAAAAAATCAAAGACAAGAAGATTTTATATCCCTAGTAAACTTTGTCAAGATTATCTTTGCAGGGGTATTTGTTAGAAATATTTTTATATATATGTATAAACACAGATTAAAGGAAAATTATAAACCCAAACAAAAACATTAAATTGGGTTTTATATGCTGAGGAAGCAGATGCTCAAACTGAGGAAATGCAATAGTTTAAGACAAAAGTCACCATTTCAGACATGTTATCTAAGGTCTGGCCTTTCACTTCATCCATTTCACTCTTCACTGCAGAGACTCTTTCCAGCTCCTCCTGGGTGTAGCTGTATCCAGAGATTCCTTTCTTCTCCTCAATTGCTTGCTGCAGACACAAACAGTAAGTGCTGGATGTGAGTCCATTACCCAAGAAACAGCAAATTCCTCCTTGGAGCCAAATATTGTGAAGAAGTGAAAAGGGTAAGTACTGTAATTAATTTATTTTATTAATCAATTTATTGTAATTAATCTAGCTTCCAGAAAAGTAGATTTTATCTCATGCCTGAACAGCAGGACAATAAAAACCCTCTGTAAATACAATATTTGGTCATCCAATGCTCCATGAAGTGAACAGAGAGTTTCCACAGACTAAGGTGGGCTGGAGGTCAGGCTCTGAAGAAGTTCAATGTGTAAAATCTGTCTGCCTGATGAGAAGATGCAGCTAATTATTTTGTAAAGTATTTTGGTAACGAGAACACAGGGATTGGAAGAAAATACCACACAGCGTTCCTGTATTTGGGATGCTTACAGTTATCCAGAGCAGAAATCCTTCTGCTGCTGTTCTGGCTTAGGGAAGATTCATCCAGTTTTAAATTTAAATGCATTTTCTTCTAAATATTCTGGGGTTAGAATGTTTCCTTCTTGCCTGCTCTTTCTTTAAATACTATTCCTATCTATTTTAGAGCAGTACCTCTATTTGCTGTTGGTCATTCTCTAAGCCCTCACTACATCTATGGATACCAGAAAGTAATTTAAGCATCCAGCCATGCCCTAAGCAGCATTTGTACAGATTTACCATCAACTTCAAAAATCAGGGTGAGCCTCTCAGTCTAAAAAGAAGCTGCAGACCAGTCCTGATGGACACAAAGTAGAGCAGCCTCAGGGTCAACAGACAAAAATATTTATACCCCAATGCCTCCTTCAGCAAGGGCAGCACGAGGGTGACACACATGAGAATAAGCCCAGCAGCATCCCTGTGATCGCAAGGCTGTTCCCAGGGCAGGGAGGGCTGGGGGAGCAGCACAAGCTCAGGTTACCAGCTGCTGCTGAATGGCCTCGTGGCGCTGCCTCAGGAGCTCCTCGGTCCTCTGCAGGATCCCGTACTCGGCCGTGACTGCCGCGATTTCCCGTCGCTTCTTCTTGTAGAACGTGTTCTTGCTCCGGAGCTTGTTCACGTACTGCTTGAACTGGGGGCAGAGAGCAGCCACTCACTTCACTGACAGCAAAGCAGGGCCTTAGCACAGCAGAAAATGTAATTATCCTCTTTGTCCTGCACATCGAAAACGCAGTGTTTAGAAAGAGGGCTGGAATTCAGGATTCCCAGGGTCTATTTATTTTCAGCTCTGCATTCGTTCACTGAGCGAGATCAAGGAAAGCAGCTCCACTGCCTTCTGTCCCAGCTCACTCATTTGCAGACCTGAGATCACTCCCTCCTGCTCGCCAGCATTTCACAGCTGGAAAAGTAAATATTCCTTGCAAAACGTTATGGGAGTCATGGATAATAAAAACTTAATGCAACAGTAATTTGCACTTGTAACAGAGCCCCAGCCCTGCACTGCACAGCCCCAGCTCTGCAGACCAAAACATGGTCACAGACAGCAGCAAAATTGGAAGGGAAGAGGACGTGGGAAAAGATGATTTTTTTTTTTTTTTAATATTCTCAGTAATTAAAACTTATTCTCTTTCCTTGACTCCTGCAGACCTGGATGATATTACTGGCTAAATTTTCAAACCCAGGAAAATAAAAAAAAAGCAGAGTCCTTGCATAGAAACAGAGAAATGCAGTATCTATTTCATTCAAAAGCTAAAGCAATGGAGAATTTATATTTTTTATTAAAAACTGAGTAAAATTATAAAAATTCTTACAGTCCAACAGCCTTAGCTAATTTACACCTGGACCTGTGTGTGTTCAATTTATGACACAAGTACCAAGGGCTGAAACAAACAGGTGAGATTTTTCTGTGCTTTAACATTTTCCCATCTGTTGAGCAGTCTCAGCTCTTATTCTTGGATTTTACATGAGAGCTACGAGGTAAATACCAGTCACAGCTCAAAAAATGCATTCAGATCCAGAGATGGAAAGCAAATAAAATTTATGAGAGTAAATGATGTAGGAACAGGGCTTCAGAATAGCCCTGGATGAGGAGGCGTTCAGTGTGCGCAGGGAGCACAGACCAGGCAGCCCCAGGAGGAAAATTAATCCCACTCCTAGTGATACAGGTTTGAAATTCAAACATAAAATAACTTAAATTTCAAAATTTACATGAATTCTTTTTGCACAATTATCCCTCTCCCTTCTACAGAACAAACCCAAACTCCCAATGTGACCACAGGCTAAGAACCCCCAGAGTAACTGTATGTTCTATAAAAAGTGTCCTGGGCAAAATGCCCACAATGAAATCAACCCTGTTCATCTGCCATCCTGTGCAATATCTAGGCCAAAGCTGCCTCTCTCTTGCTACGCTCCAGAACTATTTTTAAAGCCAAAAGCTATAAACGTTTTTGGTGAAAGAACAAACCCACAAATTACTCAATGTGCTCTATGTAGATTGGCCTCTGTGAGGCTTTGGGATAACATCCTACATCCTGCTACTACCCAGGACAAGGATACACAAGGTCACCTGAGCCCCTGTCACACTCTGGCACGTTAATACAGTAGCACCAAATTCATTCTTTTTCATAGCAAATTCAATCACATCCTCTTCGTTAATAAAAAAGACTTTTTTTTCTCTCTCTTTAATTGCTTAGACAACACCAAGCTTTCTGTGATTTCCAAGTGATTATAAAGGTATAAATACAGTCTTTCCAACCAACTGAGGAAAATCTTACGGAAGCACAGTCATCTGTCTTGATCCTTGGGACATTTCATTTGACCAGTGGAATATAATAAAGAATGAGGTAAAGGATGAAACTTAATATGTGACCACACAGAGCTATCAAATCTGAACAATCTTCTGTCAGTGTATCCCAGGATGAAAAGCAAACTATAATTTTCTTCACTTTTAAGGTCTTGAAAATAGCTTGAGTGGGAGGCAGGGTATTTGCATATTCAATATTCAAAGCATAATGTATTTTACAATGGAAGTCAAAAAATCTTGTTGATTAACGAACCAATTCCACCACTGTTCTATAATTAGTTGATTAACTTAGGACTATATAATACAAATTTCATCCCAAATGAACTACAAGTTGCTCACAGCAACAACTGAAATCTGTTCCTTTTAGGAGGTGGATGTCAGCACAACCTCTGGCTTTTTAAAGCAAACTTAACCTTTCACACAGCTTTTATTGCTGCAAACAAGGTAAAACAGATACAAACAGCAGTAGGAAAGTGATCATCTGTGTAGAAAATCAATCAATAATTTGGCAAAATGTTCAAAAGACCTGATTTACTCCAAGGGCAGCACCGATTAGCCCCTCAAAATCTCACTGACTGAAGGCTCCTTTAGATCCAGGGCCAAGCTCTGAGATGGAGCTCTTAGATTTGACTCTGCCTAAATCAGCAGCTTGTAGGGATCTTACAGCAAAATTAGGCTTTTTCAGCCTAAAAGCTGAGAGTCATCCCATAGGTTTCCAAAAATTAAAAGAAAATATAAAATACCAATTTTTTCATCTGTGTGAGCGCTGCTTCTGAGGCTTTATACATCTCATGTGTACATGAGAAATCAATGCCACAAAACACTGCATTTTACTGTGGTGAAAGGTCTTTTCAATAATTCCAATAATTCACAGAGAAATAACATTGTTTGGCCACATCACTTTCAAGCTAAGTAACCAAAGGAATCCACTTCTGAGCAGCAACATTTTCCCATAGACCAAGGCAACTGCTCCCTGGGTCCAAACTCAGCAGGCTCATCCTGTGGAATTCCCATGGATCTGCCTGTGCAGTGATGTTCAGTCAAGGCCATGTCCACCAGTAGCTTTTCTTTCTCAAGCAATTTAACACAAGCAGTTATTTCAGCTTCAAAGATTAAATGACTGGACAAGAACCAAGTGCTGGCACTAAGGGAGCAGTGGAAGCAAAGCAGCCTGGAGCCCGTGTCAGCCGAGTCAGAGCCCCTGGAGACACAAAAAACATCCAAGAGAAAGCAAGCAAAGATTCTGCCTTTTCACTTGGCTATTTTTATGGGTGACTGTAACATAACAAGCACAGAATGCAGATTATGGAACAGAATGAATGAAAACAGGACTTTGATTTCTCATATAACACACGTAGGCACCATCCCTGGGCAGATTCCCTGGATTCTGCTCCATTTTTATTGGAAGAATCCAGCAATGCACCAACTTTATGCTTCTCCATTTATCAGAATCTGGAAGAGGTTGCTATCACCAGATTCGGTCTCTCCACACTTGCTGAAGGAATTACTATAACAGTTCTAAATAAAAATCCAATGAGGGATGTTGAAATGGCTTCTCCAGGGGCATCCAGAGCCTGGCAGGAAAGGACATCAGCCTGGTGACCACGTGCCCTCTGTGGTCAGAACTGGGGCCAGAGCCCAGCTCCCCTGTGCAGCCTTGGCTTTTCACTACAAGCCCCTCACCTCATCTCCTTTAACCTCACATTTGCCCCAGGAGAAGTTTTCACAAGGTTCTTATTCCAAGATTATCAATAAAGGAGAAAATGGATAAAGCTTGTTTTCTCCAAAGAACAAATCCCAGATAAATCACTCACTTTGGAGTCAAATCTTTTCAAATAGTATTTTCTGGATTAATGCAGCAATTTGATTGTGTTATTGTAATCAAAATATTCTTTATACAGAAGTACTACAGAAAATGAAGTATTAATTGTAAAAAAAAGTCCTTTTTTATGAAACACATAACTAAACAAGGTTCCAAATAAAAAATTTAGTTAAGAAAATTATTTGCATAAGCACAATAATTGCAGAAAATCTTAGCTGACTAGATCTACTTTCATTAAGAACTGAGTAACAGATGTTTTAATTTCTAACTAGACCAATTAATGGGATACAGACTCCAAACTATTAAAATTCAGTTAGGAAAAGTTCCTGAACATGACAGGTTTTCCATATTTTTTTCCTAAGAGGCTCTAAATTTAAGCTAGTACAGCCAATGTTGGACCAAGTTAATAACTCAGACACAGAAGGATGAGCTTCTAAAAGATAAGAGCAGTAGAACCTCATTCTAATAAAATGAAAGTGTCCTACAGCCTGCTCATGGCACAGCTCAGCCAGGAAAACTCTTCCTTAGAATTTTCCAGGAGTGCTTGCTTCTGGCCAGGCAAGAAATATTAAAGCAACCGTTACTAATACTTTGAATCAATCCAAATATTTATAATGAAAACCCATTTTCAGTGCTCAGGGAAGATGCACAGATCAATGAGATCCAGGATTTATCCATGGCAAGGGGTGCTGAGGGAGTGCTCAGCTCTGGGAGATTTCCCTGAATCTCTGCATATGTTTGGTTCAGGTGACAGGGAACTTCCCACAGCAAAAACCTGGCAGATTCAGGTGGATCAAGAGTTTTTGAGGAAAAGTGGCAAGATCTTTGGTCTGAGGCTGTCTTCTCTATTTGCCTTGTTTTCCCAGGGGTAGGTAGGCATGGATGTGCATTTGTATGGAAAAAAGATTTAACTCCTTAGGTAAATGCATGTGCAAACCTCACACACCTGTGAACAAAGTGAGAGGGCTTCCCATGCCCTGTTCTCAAATCCAGGCTAAGTCCCACTCCTGCAGCTCAGCACAGTTCTGAGACCACTCCGAGTCATTGGGAAACTCAGCCTTCCTGGGGCCCTGTGCTGAACCCTGGAAAGTACAATGGGTTCTGTAAAGGGCTAAAAATAGCCCAGCTTTACCTAGGATCACTTGTCATTGAACCATCCAGCATTCCAAGTGTCAACATGTGATTCCCTAATTTTCAGGATCTGACAGCTGCAGTGAGGAGCTGCCAACTGTGCTCCCTGCTCACTGCACTTTGATTGAAGTACTTAAAAGGACTTCATAATCCCCGAAGCAGACAATTTATTCCTACTTTTTTGTGTTTGATGTAAATGAATGGGTTATTCCCTGCTGTTTCTCCTCAGTTCTATCCAGGTGTACAACCTCTCAAACCCACTGGAATGCTTTTCACGACTATGGAAGAAAGCAAAACACCAGCACCTAAAAACCTAATCCAGGCCTGACCTTTTGGTGAATGAAGGACTAAAACCACCTCAACTGGAGATCCAAAGGCTGGTTTGGAAGCACAGGGTAGGAAGGTGCTGATTCTTCCATTGCCAAGTCTTGGGAGTACCATGGGATGTAATAGGGCAGAGCAAAGTGAGACAAAGCAAAGATTAGAAATGCTGGGTATAAGAGAAAAACAATGCTTTGATTTAACTGTAGCACTTTGATAGGATTAAAAAATCCATTTAAATTTAAGACATCAAAGCTATTTGTTAAAACCCTCTCTTTCTGCCTTTTTAAAAGTGGAGGAACTAAATGTTAAACGTGTGACTGGAAAAGTGTAAGGAAGCTCTTGGCTGTCAGAGTGTGAAGTGAAGGTTGAATGGACAAACTCCTCCTGTCCCCATGAACTGCAGCATTGACTCACCACCACATTAATCAGAATTTCCTTTGCTATTGCCTCAAAGCTGGAGCAGCAGAGCACTGAACCAGAGAATACAAATCCTAAAGCAGAACATACCAAACAAACCTGCAGCAGGAGATGGCTGGGAGTGAGGAGCCCACACTTTCACTGGGGAGGGAGAACCTGCTCGTGCCACTTTTGCTTCATCACCTCTTCCCTGCCAGCCCCAGCTCACCTCAGCCCTGGCTCCTCACACCCCCACTCTGAGGCAGGACTGGCTCTGTGCATTTGCCACAGACTTTGAGGAGATGCAGAATCTACAGCACCAAGGCCCTGTGCAGCAATTTTGGCAGCAGACCTTTACAAAGAATTAAATATCACTGTCTCCACCTTCCAGATGAGGAACGCACGACCTTTGAAACAGAAGTGATCAAAAACCATCAAGAATTCAAATCCTTTGCTAGTCTTTAGGCACAGGAAACACCCTTTTTACTGCTTTGCACTGGTGCCTGTGAATACCAGTGCTCTTCACCTAAGGAAGTAATAAACATGAACAGGACATGCATTTATACACTGGCTTCCTTGCCAGTAGACATTTCTTTGCAGAAAGTATTTTACAAACCAGGAAATGCTTCTTATGAAGAGACAAATACTTCTGATTTTAAGCCAATGTTTTTTCCAAATTGCTCAGTCATTTATCCTTCACTCTGCAAGATGAAGACTTGAAAATATTTTAAAAATCAAAAGCAGAACATATTTGAACAAAAGAAATGCAGGTCATGTCCAAAACAGATCTCGTCCTTTTTCTGTCTTGAGCCACTTCCTTGTGTCAGACAATTAACTTGAGTTTTTCATTACTAAGCCTTTTACAAGGTTATGAGGTTTCCTTCCTACTCAGTTCTCAAATTTCTGTGGATCAGTTTCTTGTCTCCTGAAGAACAGGCACAATTATCTCTTACCTTACAGTGCCTGTGCAGATAATGTAAAACATATGCTGCTGTCTTGGTAATACATTCTTGTTGATTAATGAAACACTTCTTTCCATCACATGTCACGAAACACAAATTGTCAGCTTTCTGCTTTTATTTTTGCTTAAAAACTTGTCAGAGACTCCAGCAATGTGCCCACTGGAGCTGAAAACCTTGGAGTGGAGAGAAATCTAATGCAGTGGGTTCCTTATTATTGCTACCAAGGGAAAGGGTACAGTGTGTGATGGGAAGAGAAACCAACATCTTCATTTTCCACGTCTCTGTGCCATTACTCCCACCTGAACCCTTCATCCACACTTTCAGATTCCCTTAAAAGTAACTGATTTTGTGGAGCAGCCACATCCTATGGGATTAGGAAGGGAGTTCCTTCTAAAAAGGGTGTTCCCTTTATTTATTAGTATGTAAAAAAAGCACAAAAACAAAGAACAAGCAAGCAAAGAGTGATTGCCTCTGGCTAAATGATGGCAGTGCAAAGACAATATGGGAGAGAATTACATTAAGTCAGAGAATGATGCAGATAAAATTCTCTTTAGTTTAGTGACTCTGCCTGTAAGTTCCCTTAGCAGGATCCTTCCCAACTGGGAAAAAATTACTGGCTGAAGAAAAGTCACATTTTTTTGCTGACAAACCAGTACCAAACTGCAGCTCCCTTATTCTTTACAAACTTCTGAAGCAGAAAAAAGCTGCTTTGGGAAGCACAGCTGCAAATCTCACTGTGCCTGGGCCACACTGTCTGCGCCAGGCAAAGTCAGTGTCGCAGCTGAACTTCAGGAGGATCTGGGAAATTCAGGTTTTAAGTAAAACCTTTTGTGGGTAATAAACACCACAGGACTAATTGCATCTCTGATAATCACTGGTATGTGCTTTATAATCATACAGACTTTTTATATTATTTCTAGTCCTGTTGACCTTCATGGTTTAGTTATTCACCATCATACCACTGTGATGATATTGCCATTTTTTGGGCTGCAATGTTAATACAGCCCAACACTGAGTCCTTGTATACCTTGCAATGGATTAGGCACCATGTGAAAAAGGGACATTAATAATTTGAAAATAGCTACAAATCCCTACCTCATCCTCAGTCAGGACTTCAGAGCCTTCCAGCTCGTGGGCCTGACTGCTCTTCTGCTCCATCTGCTTCTCCAGGCTGGACATCTCCTCCTTGGCAGCCTGAAGCTCTTCTGCCTTGGCTTCTTTTTTCCGGGAAATTATAGAAGCCTGCAAGATCATTAATGTAAAAATTGCCTTGTTTAATCAGGAGAAAAATGATTTTTAGATAAAATGTATAAATTATATACAGCAGGTTAAACCACAACCTCATTGAAGTTGGCTGCAGCATCTCAACTTGCTTCAGTATGGATGAGGTTTCCAGCACAGCCTTTTTGCCCAGATTCAAGCTGATATAATTTACATTTTGGATTTACATTTCTTCACCTCATTTTTTCATTTTCATTGAGGAAAAAGGAAGGCATTTTAGCTGCTCCATTTCTTCTGCTTAGTCCCTCTTGGTGCATATGTAAGATACACCAACATGGCTTAACTGGAAAGTTATCCAAGATTTCACAAATGTCATAATACAGATTTTTATAACTCCAACCTACTCCAACCTACAGAAATATGTTACACTAAAGCAAAGCCGAGCCACTAAATCTTGGCAAATAGCTAGAAGATGATGAATAAAGCAATAAAACACAGAAATAGTGTAGATTAGAGATTATTTTTTCTTTTTTTTCTTATTCTAGAAGATAAAGCACTTAAAAATAATATTTTATACAAGACTGAATATTTAATAGTACCTGAGTTTTGACCAGAACAGATTTGGTAACATAAGTATATATTAGTTCAAGGATTTTTTTAAAAAAAAGCATTTTTCTCTTGCCAAAGTATCCTGTTGAAAAATACTCTAAAGTAACACAACACATTCATTTAGATGCAGGTGCAGGAATTTGAGGCATGGCTGGTTTCTTCAAGTGAAAGGGAAAACTTAGAAAAAAATGAAGCCAAAACACAGCAGATTTCTCACACTCAGCTGAGAGGACCAGCTTTCTCCCTAAATAAATCTCCAACAGAATTGTGCTGGGGTGGGAGCTCAGCTCTTTGCTGCACGAGGTGTCTGTGGTGACAAACCAGGGGACAACAGAGCTGATTATTTTGTGAAATAGAACCCAGGCCCTGGCAGAAGAAAGCAAAGAGCTCCACAGGCTCTGAGCTCCCAGCAGCAACCTCAGCTCCTGAGGTGGACCCTCCTTGGTCCCAGCACATTCCAGAGCAGGATCTTCTCTCAGGAAGAGCATCTCTTCCAAAATAAAACCATGTTTCACATTGCATTTGTGACTGAACTGCAGTACTTATCCCCATTTTCCCTCCCACTGGTACATTTTACTTGAGCCTTTTTATTTTTCATGCCATCACCATCAGCATCATGCTGAACATCTTCTACAAAATTAGCAGTGGTGCAGGTTGCCTGGAAAAGGAATCACTCAGGTTCCTCCATAAAAAAAAAATCTCCAAGTTCATAAATCCTTTTTATAACTTGGGAATTTACTAAGACTGGACCAGACAGCCTATTTTATAGCAAGATTATTTTACAGCCTCAGGATGAGAAATCAAAGAATTTCTTCTTAAGAGATGCAAAGGAGAAAAATGGCATTTGGTCAGACACAGGGAAGGAACAGAGCTGCAGCAGCCAGCCCTCATGCTGCCTCATAAGAATCCTTCCACAGCTGGAACTTTACCAAAATAGCTCCTGCAAAATGCCCCTTCCAGAACTGCTGTGATGCAAGGACAGCAGTCAAAACATTCACTGACACGACTGAAAGCAACGTTTGACTCAGCCCTAAACATACATATGTTCAACAGCTCTACAAAGAGCTTTTGACCTCCATTATTATGTATTTCTACTGATGATGCTAGATAAATTAAAGGAAAAATCAGCATGTAAAACAATCAGTGACTGATTTTTTTTCTCATCCTTAAACCACTTTTTTTTTCTCATGCTTAAACCACGTTTTGTTCCTTCTTACCTGCTGGCGATACATGGAGAATTTATTATCAGCTGGCTCATATATGATCATCCTTTTCTCAATAAGCTGATTCATTTGTGCATTGACTTCATCTACCTGCAAGACACAGTGGAAAACTGAGGAAACAGAGCTTGGTGTCTTTGTCTTCTGCAAGAATCAAATGCTTTGCAAGCCAGATTTACAATCCAGCCAGTTGCTTTTTTTAAAACAGAGAAACAGACCCAAAAAGCTCTGTGACTCATTAAGTATTGGCCAGGAAGAGGCTGTTTGTGGATTTCCAGTTCTGTGCCTTTATGATAAGGCAGAACCATGACGTTGGCCCTGAAAATTAAGTAAACTGGTGCATGTGGAGAGAAAATGCAGTGAGTTGGTACAGAAAAAAGAAATTGCCACATGCTGAGTGAAAAATGTCATTTCATTGACATGAACTAAAATTCCCTTTCATTCAACCATTTAACAGAAGTTCAAAGGGAAGCAAATAAAGATTAAGTGATAAAGGTTTCATCAACACTTTGTAGAGTCACAGACCATCACATTCCAGGTCTGTGGTGCCTTCTCCTCCTGCCACAAGATGCACTTGGCTGTCCCTTAGTCCCAAACAAGCTTCTTTCCAGCCAAAGCTTCTGGAGCTCTCAGCCACACCAGAGTGCAGATTCCAGCTTGCCCAGTGCACTGGGACTCCCACCAGCCATGGAAAACACAGCCACAGCAACCTTCCTTTAATTCTCTGCTGCTGCTAAGGGAGCAGTGTAAACATGTGCTGCAATCCCAGGGAGTCAGACCAGAACATAGGGACAGTGCTGAGCATCACCCTGGAAGTTCTGGGAGCAACATCCATGTGCTTGGAACACTGAGAATCTCAAATAAATTGTTCAACAGGACTAAAAATAACACCTGGAAAAAAACCCCCAACTCTCTTGTGAATTCCATTCTATTAGTGGTAGAGCAGGCTTGAATTTTAAAATGGCATAAGAATTCCCTTCTGTGAATAAATTCCTGGGTTTTATATTATAAAATGCATGGTGGAAACATGCTTGGTGCAGTTCAGCTCCTTTTTAAGGCACTGAGATAATAAAAAGCTGACTTAAAAGAAAAAACAAACAAACCTGCCTAAGGCCATGCTGTGATAACAGCCATGTGTATGACATGTTTTTAGTGTCTTTCAAGAAGAAGATACTTCCAAAATATAACAAATCAAAGGTTACATCAAAGAGAAAGAGGGAAAAACTTAAAGCTTTTTAAAAACATTGCAATAAACCCAACAACACTCTTGGAAAAAAATGTGCAAAACGGGGTTTCAAACATGCCTGAAAGACATAACTGCAGCCACAAATATTGTTTTGATTAGAGGAACTAATCTAGGAAAGCAGAGGCTGAATCACAGAGCTGGTTTATTATTTCAGCCCTAATCTGGCATTTATTAATGCTGTCATCCCTTAAGATGGATACTCTGTTTCCTCATTATTTCATGGCAAAGCCTGAGTTGGAAATCCCAGGGGTATTAAACACCAACTGCTAAGAGAAGACATTTAGGATGTAGGACTACTCTTCTTCCCTCTAACACTGGTCTAAATCTTCCTCATTATCATCAATAGAAATACTAATAATTAGCATTCCTCTCAATTCTTCTAGGACATAATATTTCGTATTTAATCTTTTAATCTTTTTTTTTATTATTTATTTAGGATTATGCAAATAGGAAAACTTCATTGAGTTAATATATAAATGTACTTCTTTGGCAACAAACCTCTCTGCACATTCTGGATATATCTGACAAATAAGGGTTTCTAAGACTATTTGCTTTTAACTTACAAAAAAGCCTGGAAAGGTAAATCAAGTATTTGATGCCCAAATTTTCTTTGGTCTTAAAAACTAAACCAAACAATGCAGGGCTCTTTCAAACAATGAGGAGTTCTGAGCTATTGCACAAGGATTAAGGCATCATCTTGTGAGGATTCATCCTTCAAGGAATGCTGTTGCCTCCAGAAGCTCTGGATGTGTTGGGATAAACCCCTGGATGGCAGGGAGAGTTTCAAACAAATGAAATCTGAAGAGAAGAAAAATCAGCCCTTTGGTGCTGAATTAACACAATTTCCTCAACAGCACCTAAGGATATGTTTGGGCTTTGTGGTTGGTTTATTTGTGTCTCTTTTGTGGGTATTTAAAAAGACCTTATCAGAGAGTTTGCACTTAGCGATGGAGACACCTTTGGTTTTACAACTGAAGGAATGTTGTTTGGGAATGGAACATTTTCTCCAGGATATGAAGCAGGGATAAGAACACTGCAGAGTCCAGGAAGCTCAGACCATGCTACAGAACACAAATGAAGTGTGACCTTGGTCCCTCACCTGACTTTCCAGTGCGGTGAGATCAGCTTGAGTCATGGCTGGCTCTGCAACCACCTTTTGTAAGAAATACACTGAAGTCTTTTTACTTTCCAACTCTCTGGGTATTTTTTCAGTTACCAGGTAGGAATTGAAATTTATCTCCTCTTCTAGTTTCTTCATTAAACCTTAAAAACAAATTAAATCAGTGAATGTCTGTAAAAGCAACATAGCAGATAATTAAGTTTGATTTTCCCCAACACATTAAAGTATTTAGCAGCTGATTACAAAAACAACAGCATAACATTTGAGTCTTCTTTTCAGTGCTCAGAGAAAGGGGGAGTTACTTGATCTAAATTGTTAATCTGGATCTCAAACAATATAAGAGGATTTATTATGCACCTCTAACATGTAACTATCAGCTCCTTGAGAGATTCTTCTCATTAATAACAAGTAAACCCCATCTCACATGAAACTCCAGCTGAATCAGATACAGAATTCAACACACACCACTGATATAAACAGCCATTGAACCTTTATCTGTGGAAAAATCTTAATTTGGCCTAGCTCGTTGATAGATTTATTGTATCCTTGGAGATTCGTGCTTAAATTAAAACTTTTTTTTTTTTCTGTCTGGCATTTAAAAAGGGCAAAGTTTAATGTAAACCTACTTTAAGGGTCCTTTCTATTGCTGGAACACAGATTGCCTCTCTGTAAAGATTTCTTTGAAAGAACAAACATTTAATCTGAGGACATTTTATAGACTGAGAATGCAGAAAATAAGAATCCAATAGAAAAAAACAACCCCATTTATAAGCTTTGCTGGGCACCATCCTGAGGCACCTACACCTTACCAGGCTTAGGAGGAGTTGGCTCTTTCCAGGCAGAGTAATTCAGGCTCCTTAACAGATCATTTATAAATAAACCCAAGGAGGTGCAGATAAGAACAATTCACAGATAGAAAAATGCAACAGAATAAAAGGAAACATCTATTTAAATTACACTGCACAGTCTCCACTGACAACAGGCAGTTCAGTGCAATAATTCCTCAGAGACAACTGTGCCAAGGACTACAAGATTTGGAAGCTGCATGTCAGATGAGAGTGGGTATTTCAGGGTTATTTTTCATGATCTAGGTAATCCAGGGTTCTTTTTCCTTTTCCAACAACTTGCTATGGTTGGGATTTTGGTTCTCTCCATATTAGGGAGAAGATGGAATTGTGATGAAATGCCAAGGAAAACAAGAAGTTCACAATCTCCATCTCTTTCATTTACTGCACAAGCAGAGAGAAGTTGAGCACAGAGATACAAAAGTGCAGCTGATGCTGCTGAAACAGAGATGGGAAAGGATGTAGATGAAAAAAGCTTTTGGTTCTCAGGCTAAGAAGCCTGACTGCCAAAGGGAAAGGTCAGAACAAAGTGAAAGAGCCCAGGAAAAGGGGCCCCCATTTTTCTGCTGCTATTTACCTCTAAATCAGTGTCCTGAGAGATCCTCCTGAGCCCTGCTCCCAGCCCACTCTGACAGGAAAGCTGCCAGAAGGGAAATAAGCCATCAGCTCTTGAGAAAACCTCCAGAACTGGGAGAAAAAACAGGCCCTGGGGAAAGCAGCACTGCCAACCAAGCCAAGTCAACACAAACTAAAACTGAGTGGGAATTCCTCTTTCCCAGTCTATTGATTTCTGTGTTTATGGAAAGCAACACTACCACAGGACCTTTTTCCCTTTGTGGAGGGGTCATTTATCAAAACAGCCCCCAGACCTGTTTTGGATGGGAGAGTGGAGTTACTCTGCCTGTGGAACAGCCATCGTGCACTTGGCACTGCAGCTGCACCCTGGGAAACACCACTGTGTTTCTTACTGGGGCTTACTGGGAGAGATTTCCCACTTCTTTCCTCCAGAAGAACTCAAGTCCAATGTTCCTCAGCCCATGACAGAGCTGGGCAGGAGGGACCACATTTTAATGTCTCACTAGAAATCTCCCACCTCTGCAAATGGAGCAAAGCTGCTTCCCACGTACCCTGTGAGCTGAATTATCACCTGAGAACTGATGGAACAGCACTCCCAATCTGATATTTATAACCAAGATCTTTGGTGTGGAAATCAATGTGATATCAATTACATTATTCTGATATGAAATATTAATATTTTAATTAAATCAATTTCTTGAGGTTTTTAGCAGCAAAGAAACCTGCATATATAACCTATACTCCATTTCTTGTGCTACTCCAGTCTTCTGATAAAAATGTACATGCTTAAGTGATTTCTTCTAGATATGACAAGAAATTTAGCAAAGAACCACAAGAGCTTTGATAAGAGCAGAGACCTTTTGACTTCATGGGGTATAACCTTGATCACAATCTGATTTATTTCTCAAATAACCTTGGAGCAGCTACCAAGTCCTGTTACCCCCTGAGTGGTTTTGTGTTGTGCTGAGTCCCAATGGAGCAATAAAACAAGTTAAAACTTGATTTCTTGATGGGGAAAGACACGATGTCAACATCCCTCATGAGTAATATTATTTCTTCCCTGAACACACTGGAAATATTTTTCCTCCTATACAACTCAACACATGGAGAAGTAACTACCTAAGAGCTACTTTTGCTGCTTAACAGAACCTTAAAAACCAAAACACAGGACAGCTCCTGGTTTGGGGTTTTTTTTTCAGTGAAGAACATTCTTTTGCAAATTCCCAGGCTAGAGAGGAAAAAAGGCCAGCATACCTCAGATCTTTCCATTACACATCTAAATTCTGTTTTTGATGTCTCAACATTGACTTATGGTTACAAAACCTACACACGTAAGAGGCACAGAAACCTGGCTCTGTGCCCTCAGGTTATTTTAGCAAGCTTCTGCCAACCACGTATTTACATGTGGAGAGCTATTCAGAGCAACTCCTCATGTTTTCCATTCAAATTTTTTTATTATTATTATCAAGAGAGGGATGGGAGAAAGAGTTTATTCATGCTTGCACAGTCATGTAGAAGAGAGGCAATTTTCTCTGTATAATTCTGTCAATGGAGCTAAAACTTGATTAACCTTGTGCTCAGAATCCCACTGCTTTTCCCTCTACAGGCTGCCAACTGGGCATCCTGGACCTGAACTGTTGGCAACAGGAATTCAGTTTTTAAAAGGGGGGGGGGAAGAGAGAGGGACAATAATTTCATAGACTCTCTGCCAACAATTTGTTTAATATCACATGGGAAGGCCATGACCAAGTCTAGAACAGACTTCCAGCATCAAATCCTTCCCTTCCCTTTCTGCAGCCACAAAGAGGGCTGAAATTATTTCCTCCACAGCTTCCAAGAACACCACTTCCACTTTCCCTCTCTTAAACAGAGGCCTGGGACATGCAAACACTGGCAGATCAATCATCTTCCATCTATCCTTGAAAAACCAAAAAGCTTCCTGAATTTGTGATTCTGAGTTCTGCTTTCCATCTTTATAATTATTATTAGAGCTCTGTGAAACCTCTCTGACCTTTCAGTGCTCTTCTTGAATGTTGAATTGGCCCAGGGCTGCAGGGCTGGATGTGCCAGAGCCAAAGTCAGAGGCAAAGAAACTCTCCTCTGGAATTTTCTCCCAGAAATAAAAGCAGGGAAGGCACCTCATCTATGGCAGTGGGAGCTCCAGCTCTCCCATTCCCACACCTGACCCACAAATTGTTCTCAGACACTTCTTAGGAAAGAGCCCCACATGCCATAAATACATTGCATCTACATTATTCCTGGAGGAATATCCTGGAATTTGGCTATTCATTAAAATAAATACTGTTGGCACAGGCTTGGCTTCCCAAGTGATTATGGTCACTTGGAATCCACAGTCTCCTCGTTATTCATCCATTTCCCTATTTTAATTTCACCAGGGATCATTTGCTATTTTCTTTCAGGAATCTGGTGTAAATACCAAACAGAAAAAAGCCAAACACCCATTCCATTTCTCTAAACCCTCCACAAAACTCCTTTTAATCCTTTTAACAGAGACCACGTTGAATTTTTGCTGCCTTGTTTGTTCAAAACGGGGTAGAAGAGTTAATGGCCTTAAAAAAATCAACTACAACAACACCATCACTCTCACCAACCAGACTTGTATTCTCATCAGAGATATCAAATGATCTTAAAAGTGCTTTACCACGACCTTGCATCAATTGACAGTGACTTTATAATAAATAAAATCATTTGAAGATGAAATAAAGTTCCACCTAAGCCAGTCTCCTTTACCAAATACTTCAATAACTTTAATTGCAATGTGGTCTGCAGTGTTGGAGATCATTGAAACTTGCAATTTTAGGAAAATATCATTGCGTGGAAGAGAAAAATACTAATTTTTTATACCAAATGGAATATTTAAGTAATAGGTTCCTCAATTTCTGGTTTTCATCAAGAATGAAATAAAATAGGCATCTGTACAAAGCAATTCCTCTTTGACAAGTATCTTTGAAGTTCTCAGTGTTCTAAATCTATTTCTAAAAATTAAGTTAAGGAAGTTATAAATTACACATTTTACTGTTCATCAACAAATGGTTTTAATACATTCTTTTAATCAATATTTTCAAGCTACTCATTCACTTCATCATATTTCTGCCAATAAAGTAACCAGTAATGTCCTGTAAAATGGACAGAGACCAAGAATTCAGTGATTTGGTTTGTTTCTCCATGTTATCAATTTCTGTTTGTGCAGCAGAGATACTCAAAGCAAAAAGATGTCAGTCTTGCAGAGTAAGTGTGAGCTGGGTTGTGGTTATTCAGACCAGAGGCCAGTGTTAATAAAAATACTGTTCATATTCAATACAACAAACACCACCAAAAAACCTTGCAGAATAAGAAAATTCATGTTACTTAGTGCTACCAGCAGCAAATCCCTCTCTAGTTAAACAAAATCCTGAGTAGTACTGCAGTTATTAAACAGGGAAAGATTGAAGTTAATAAACAGGGAAGGACTGCAGTTAATAAACAGGGAAGGACTGAAATTAATAAACAAGGAAGGAGTGTTCTGTGAACCAGCAGCATCACTTTCAGCTGTTTTGTAGCAGCTCATAACAATTAATGATACAATACAAACTCTTCTAAATATGATGTTTCTAAGAGTTCAAATCCTACCAACCACAAGGCATATTCTCCTGGCACAGCTCAAGCAGGCTGATGCTAATTGCATGCTAATGACACTCATGAATATGTGCTAGTTGCATTCCTTACAGTGTTCCTTTACATTTCTTTAAATATAAAATTAATTATAAAGTGAAGTAATCAAATCCATAAGACAAACAACAAAGCTTCTGCTCAGTAGCAACAACTCTGAACATTTTATCTTGTTCAGGAAGTAAAACCACCTGAAGTATTAAAAATGCAAGAAGTTTGCTTTAAAGGAAAGGATCTGACTTGCAGTGAAAATCCAGCTGTTGCACTGTCAGCAGACAAGGCTACAGTGATACCAGGAGGCAGCTGAGGTGCCAAACTGCAGCCAAAGAGAATCTCCAAAATGAAATAAGTTGTGCTACCTTGTAGCCCAACAAAGCTTTTAAAATAAATGGAACCTATTCAGTGCACTGTGATCACCTACCTTCAATTATTAAAAAAACCCCACAGTTGGCATTCTGTAATTGCTGCTACAGGCAGTACTTTTGTAACTGGGGAAAGCAATTACAAAGCTGAGTCCTGAGGTCTTTGTTTGGGCAAAATTTCAACATAAGTTTTCTTAAGTAATGACTCCAAGCTTTGATTGGGAACATCTAAATACTTTTTGGTTTTTTTCCCCTGCAAGCAGGACTCGAGATAAGGAAACTAAACATATGAACTTTATTTTCATCTCAGTGATTAAATGACATATTTACTGGCTTTTTATTATGTTACCTTTGCTTCTGTGAACTGAACCCATCGAGTTTCCATTGGCCTTAAAAAAACCCAGGAACTGAAATAGAATTGTTGACACAGCTTTGCTGTATAAACTCTCTGATAGCTACTGCAAAAAAGGAGCAGTTATAAAATCCACTGCAAGTCCCTGTGAGATGTTCAGATACTCCTTGAGTTCCACTTGTGGTTCAGTGGCAGATGAGAATCATTAAAAAATCAAAGTAAAATTATAAAGTAATAACAATGCTACGAGGTGGTGACTGAGAAAAACCCTTTAACTCAGAAGAGCTGCCAAAGCAGTTGTGTGATGCAACTGAAATAAATGTTCTTGAAAGAGTAGGACAATGACTTGGTTTACTAAGTTTAAATTGACAAGTAGTCAGATTCTATCATTTTGGAAGTAATTTATACACCATTCTGTGGCACGTTTTGCACCACACTAACCTCGGATGCAACGGGAAAAGCCCTACTCACTTTCTGGTTTGGAATCTGCCACCACGTGCTGCATCTCCTTCAGCTGGACCTGGGCTCTCTGCAGCCTCTGCTCTGCATGGAACAACTTTGGAGAGACAATTGGACACACACAGGGTCATTCCTTGGACATCCACGTGCAAACAACTAAACCAACAGAGCCCCAAAAGAACCTCAAAGACAGAACATGGCAGCTCTAATGTCTGGTGATTTTCTGTTTCACAAGGGAATGTGCCAGACCAAATTTTCAACACTTGGTCTGGGTTTACTTGATATTCCCTCCTGTTAATTGAGAAAAGTGTTCTTGTTCTCCCAAGTGATATTTTTTTCTTATGGCAGAAATTTATCCAACAATTTTCAACCAAAAATACGAGTGGCTTGAGCATTACAACAACAACAACAGGCAGCAGGAATCAGGATTGCAGCAGAGAGCTCTCCTTGTCCTGCAATGCAGTTGAGTTGTCACAGAGATCCACTGTCCTTCCCGAGAGCAGTCTGGAAAGCTTCCTGCCAAACAAGCCCCAGCTGATTTGCATTTTTGTGATTTAGAGAGATGTGTAGTAAGAACTGGAATTAACTGGACATCACATTCATTTTAGTCGTGATCTTCCTCAGGCTCAAGCAAAGACCCAACAGCTTGAGAGGCCAGTGATTCCCATTGATCCCACACCCAGACAAAGGCTGCAATATAAGAAATCTGAGGGCTTTTCCCATTTTAATAGTGTTGAAATCCAGGCTACAGAATTTGGTGAGACAGTGTAACAAAATGGCACTGGATTCTATTGAAGTATCTTGTTTTGACAATGCAGGACAGGAATGAAACCCACCCTTACACTTGGATGTCAACTGCTCCCAGGGCTTCTCAGGACATCATTTTTCCCAAATTCAAGGCCCTAAATCCCAAAGTTGCTCCTGAAAACATACTGCTCCCACCCAGGAAAAAGATGAGGTACTTGCTGTGTTGCTCAGCCCCTGAAATCTTTGTGCAGATCACAGAGATAGAAATCAAACCAAGGAAACATTTGCTCACTACCATAAATATGAAGAGTTCCCTTTGGGTGCTCCAGCAGTAAGTCATGGAACATTTCCTGGGAAAGCTAAAGGATGATGTCAGTGGGAGCTGAGGCAGCCAAGTACCTTCACTGTGGTGTTCAAAACTTGCAGGGTCAAGCCTCTTCCCTTACAACGTAAATAGATCTTTTAAATGGGATTTAATTTTCTGGGGTTGGGAGAAACTGTCCCAACTACTGTTGTTCCTGATGCATTTTTAAAATGCACAATTCCCAAACAAACATCAACAACTCTTTATTTTAACAGGTATGTTGTTATGCCAGTACCTGACTTTTTTGTTCTTGTTTCTGTTGAGCCAGAGATTCTTCTCTCTCTTTCTCTAAGCGAAGCTGTCTTGCTATTTCAAGCATCCGTTGATGATTTTGTACTGTCTCCACCTACAGCAAGCAGATAAATAGTGCATGTTGCTGTCAGATAGCTGAGAAATACATTAAAGAGATCATATGTCTCACAAGCCCACTTAGTACTTCCCTTCCATACACGTTACTACTCAGAATGACAGCAAAGCACTGGACTCAAGATTCTTAAAAGCTCTGGATCAACGCCTGGGGAGATTCCCTGTAGGTCAATTAGTTACTTGATTCCTTCCTAGACATACAGTGTGTTTATCTTAATCCTTGTTTGCATTCCAAAATCGGAGTTGCAGGCCAAGGATTATGACACTGAAATGCAGAAGTGTTACTTCTCTTATTACCCTCTTCTTAAGACGCTCTACTCTTTTGACCAATTGATCTTTCTCCTCTTCCATTGCACTGATGTCCTAAAAAGCAGGAAAAACAGATAAAGAAATATTATTTCCCATGTATATTGGATTGGACAAAATTCTCTTCAAATTAATAAGAAAATCAGAATTCTTCCCTGAATACACGGAGGCGGTTATAATTTTATTGATCTATGATCAAACATCCAGGATTCCAATCTCTCTTCTCTCTTACTTCCCCCACAGTTCCCACTCTCTTTATGCTAACATTCTTCATCTGCATCCTTGAGTATTAATGTGAACATTTAAAATAAAAGCAGGTGGATTTCTCTAAAATAAAAACAAACAAACAGAAACCAGCAAGGAACGAATCAGCATGAATTCAACATCTGATGCAGTCTGACATATGTTCTTAATGTCACCAGCATTACCCACTTCCTGGCAGACCAATTTGCATGAAGTTGCTCATGAGCGATGTCTGCTGCCACTTTTTGTATTAAAACTGTCTTCAAAGAAACACTTTCTAGTGCTGAAACATGTATCTGATTATTATTATTCTCTTTTAGTCCTACTTTGCAGCAGCAGGGCTCCACAGATTGATAGTCATGAGAGAAAGGAAAATGAATTCTCCAAATGCAGACCTTATCTCAACATTTGCCTGGCTTGTCTGTGTGTCCACTGGAAAGTTGTACACAAGCTTAATTATTTTGCTGAAACAGAGCAAATATCTCTACTTAACACTTGAGCCACGTGAGGTCATCATTTCTGTTGACTTAAACTCTTAATTCATTCAACACCCTCTGGAATTATTAGCTGCTATCAGGAAAGCAAAAAGGCTTTGTATCAGTCTGTACTCAGAGGAAATGGAGTTCTAATATTTGGAAATCATGCTGCACAGAGTCTTGGCAGCCTCGTTGCCCAATCTGCTCCAGAAAGCTCAGCTCTAAACACGAGTGAGGACTTTGTGTTTGCCAACAGAGAGCAGTGTCAAAAGGCAGCTGCAGTGCCCACCAGCTCTGGCCTCCACGGCTTTCCCACTGTCCACAAACAAAGCCAACAAACATGGAACTGACATGCAAAAAACCAACTAAATAAAAAAGTGTGGAGTTTGTTTACCCTTCTTATTTCTGCAGTTGATAAACCAGATATTTTGAGCTGCTCGTGCTCCTTATGTAGGTTTTTAAATGCTTCCATGAGTTCTTCATACTGTGAAATGAAATGGAAATTGTGCAGAATGAGCTCTGTGTCTAAGGATTTTCAGATCAACACACTGTTTTACTACTAAGACAGTAAATGCAGACACAGAAATATAGTGAGAACAAGATAAAAAGGCATTTTCTCATTGCAAAAGCCTGTCAACTTATAAAGCAGAAATAAAAAAAAAAAATCACAGTGCATTATCTTCCATTAAGAGACAATCATAACTTCACAATTCCCTCAGTATTTTCACTTTTTGTAACACACAGAGTATTTGCAAAACAGGAAGATAAGATGTCACCCGAGAGGGACAAATTAACCAATTACTCTCTCTTACTATAAATCTGTGTATACGACGTATATAAATGTACCAGCCCCAAAAGGAAGAGTTTGGTCTAACAACACTTTTGATGGAAGCAATGGGGCTTGAGTTTCCAGAGTGGCCCAAGAGCAGAGCTGAGTGAACATGTGAGAAATGGCTGTGCCATGTTGCATAACCCTCAGAACATCCCAGAGATTGATAGATGCAGCTCAGCACTCAGAGACAAGGAGACAGTGTGCTACTTCCACACCAGTACTTTGCCCACCAGGAATCTTAAACTGAGAGGCAGTGTGAAAGTCTGTGTGGGTAGAGAAATAACAGGGGACAGCAAGAGTTTAGAAATATGGAGAGGAAATAAATTTAGATTCAACTCAGAGAAACGCGAGCTGAGGTATAGGAAAAGATAATCTCCACAGAAACAGCCCTTCAATGAGATGGAAAAATCTAAAAGGAGAGTATCAAGTCATTTTTTACTTCCTGGAAAGAGCAGTTGATATGAAAGGTGAATACCAAATGGCAACAGCAAAGGCCAGTTCAAACAAAGGCATCAGAGCCCTGAGCAGTGAAGCAGCAACTCCATTCCATAAAACCCTGGGGAAGCAGCATCCAGAGCTCTCTGCTCAGTTCTGGTTGTTTCAGTATCAAGCACACACTGACAAGTTGGAAGGAATTTTAAAAAATAGCAATAAAATGGCTAAGGAGAAGAAGATAAAATCATAAAGAGCTGGATTAAGTGGCAAATAAAGTTGTGACAAGGAATGTACAGGCTGGAAGAGGAGGAGCAAGTTACAAAATGCACGAGTAAAACCCAACTGGCTTCCGTGATACCCCTTATGCACACTGGAAGTCCATTAACAAAAATGAAAATGAGTATGTGGTCTCTGAGCAACTGCATTCCCACTGCTGGTGTCCAAGAGTTTTCCTTTGTGTGTCTCTACCTCTGTCAAAAGAGGAGTTCCATAAGACTTTTCCTCATCAGAACATGAAATTTCAAGGCCAATAGCAGGATTCAAACAAGGCAGAGCAGAGTTTGATGGATCATAACAAAAAAAGGTTCTCACTTTTCCCTTTGGGTGCCCCACATGCTGAAATAAGGGACACACTCAAACGACCAAAAAAACACCCAAGTTCCTATAAGGAAAGAGAGATCTCTGACACCTGGGAGCAAATCACTGAAGCCTGAACAACAAGATTAATGCCTGAAGTTGCTTATTTCTTCAATTATATATTACAGGCAATCCAATGTCTAAATCACAACACAGCTGGGAAGGTGACAGTCTGCTGAGTATCTTCTATAAGTAATTTACAAAAGTTCATTTTCGCTTGATTTTATACAACCATAAAACTTGACTGTGTTATGAGGTGTCCAAACTCTCATTTTTGAAATTTCCCTTAAAGGACACCATTGTAAGACTGTATTTAAATAATTCAGGCTAATTGTTTAATTAATTAGTATCTAAATATTTGCCCTGTCATGTTATATTGCAGTAAAGCATTCCATTACCCCAGCTTCTGTTTCAAATTAATCAGCAGGGTATTAGTTTAATAAGATGGTTCTATTACTGTAAGCCCAAAAAGGAACACATCTTATGTAATGGAAATTATGGAGGTGGATATTTATACACATTAAGACTGTGACATACTGAACAAAACATACAATCTGCATTCTTTTCTCTCTCTGCTACTTTTGCTGAGTTATTTCAAGGTATAAATCCAATATTGCTAGAGGTAACAAAAAAATAAAAGGCTTAGTCAAGACTTAGTCAGATTGTTCAGCCTTGCTGGTGCAGAGTTAACAGATCAAGTTTACCTCTTACACTCAAACCCACTGTGGTTTTACAAAACAAAAGGCACAGAAAACTGGAAAAAAATTAAGTAAATATGTACCTCAGATAATAAACCCAAAACTTTGGTTCACTTCAAGTTATACATTTCAAACCCACCAAGTCTGACTATCTAAAATCAACATCAAATGCTCACAAAAGAAGTGGGAACATAATAAGTAGGAATGTCAGCATAGAGAAAAAGAAAGCTTTTCTTTATTCACAAAAAAATAAATGGTTAAAGCAAAAGTGGAGTAAGGCTTATACAAATATTAGGCATCAAATACCATCAAAGCATTATCATGACTAAAAATACAATCAATGGACAATTAAGAGACATCGACTTTTGGTCATAACATTTTCTGTTTGAAATGGAAATTTTATAAGGTTAAAAATATCCAGGTCATATTTCATAGAAAAAAACCCCCAAACCTGTTCAAAAATTAAGAACTAGAAGTTTGTCTAAGCCAACATGGCTCTGAACACTAGCTGGCACCCAGGGCTTAATGGGCTTAAAGCCTTTTAATTCAATGCTACTTATTAATACATAATTTCAGGGTTATTGGAAGAAAAGTGATCAAGACATCAACTTTTTATTATGAATCTTTGCTTATCCTTGATTCCAACAAGCTTTTAACATTACTCACTTGAACATGTATGCCAGCATTAACTCCCTGATTCATTTATCCCTCCTCCCACTGGCACTTTAATTAACGTAAAATGTTGGCATCCATGAGAAATGGTACCTGTTTGTTGAAGTCAGCCACAGTATCATCCTGTAGGAACTCTGCTGGCACTTCCACTTTCACTAAGAAACGTGCCAGGTAAGCTCTTGTCCTGAGTTCATTGGTCCTCTGAAGAAGCCAATGTAAGACAGGATGAATTACAGCTTTGCTTCCAGTAACCAGCCCTTGACGAAAAGCACTCCTGTATGGAACCAACCAAGAGAAAATGCCAATAAATCTCAAACAAAAGAATGCCGGCTTGGAACAAAAAATCTGCAATGTTTTGACATTCCTTCTCCACTTGCCTAATGGTTTTTGTAATGCTGTTAGAAGAAAACACGCTCATGATGAGGCTTGGGTTCAATTAGCCAGGAAAAGAGAAGGCTGAGAGATTTGCACATTCCAGAACCTGAAGGAAGCACAAAATAGAGATAGAGAGGAACTTTTTACCAGGGCTTTGAATGCTAGGACAATGGGAATGGCCTCACAATGACAGAGGGCAGGGTTGGATTAGATAATAGGAAGAAATCTTTCCCTGTGAGGGTGGGGAGACCCTGGCATAGGGTACCCAGAGAAGCTGTGGCTGCCAGATCCCTGGAAATGCTCAAGGCCAGGTTGGATGGAGCTCCAGGCAACCTGGAAGAGTGGAAGGTGTCCCTGCCCATGGGAGGATGATGGAACACATGATCTTAAAGTCCCCTCCAACCCAACCCATTCTGAGCTGCAACTCTGCAGTTTAGGCTCCCAATTCTTCTATCTTGAGTCAGATAAAAACCCCATTATAGGATAACGCCAGCAGTGACAAATCCTCGTTTCCTGCGACAGCCTTGAGGGATGCCGGCAGAGCAGGGGGAGCGCGGGGTTTGGGATTTGGGATCACCTGGCACGGGTGAGACGGGACCGGGACCGGGACCGGGCCGGGCCGGGCCGGGAGTGCAGCTCCCTCTGCCGGCCGGAGGCGCCACTGCACCTGCACAGGTGCGGGCAGCGCCCATCTGGAGCCACACCTGGGACCCCAAAACATCCACGGGACCACGGGAACAGCGCCCACCTGGGATCCCAAAAAATCCACGGGACCACGGGAACAGCGCCCACCTGGAGCCACACCTGGGATCCCATCCCAACATCCATGGGGGACATTGGAGCAGTGCTCACCTTAACTAAAGGTCGGTACCATATAACCTAAAAAAGATGTTTTAACATGATTGGTAGGCAAAAAGGTACTCACAGGTCTGACACAGTCTCTGGAGGTTTGTATTTGAGGATTCCAAGGAGATTCAGCATTCTTTTAGCTGTTTGTTCTGGCAGCTCCTCTCTAATGTCGACAGCATGCTAAACAGGTTGTAAAATTAAATAAGTAACTATTCTTTATTATTATTCATATAGTAAAAACTATTGTAACTATTATAAAAAAATCTGTTTAATAATTAATTACTAATTATTAGGACAACACTATATTATTTACTACAATCAATTATATTATTCTTATAAACTTGTTTGTCCAAGTGATGTTAATTATTTGGCAACACTGACAGAATTGACTTTTTTAATTTACCAGATCGTGAGATGCTTTGTACAGAACATCCCTTAAATCACCAGACTTCAGTTCTCTTCTAATGGATTTTCCTGCAACATGAGTATTCAGGTCAATTTACTCCAGGAATATCTCCTCCCTGCTCGTGGGCTCTCATCTGTGCAGTCACACCGACCACATCCACCCAGGAAGTCGGATATCCTGGCACTCCAAGGCACAGGTATCCACAACCCAGGTGTATGAATGGTCCCTTCTCATCTCACACACACTTTTGGCAGCCTCCAAGGAGTGGGATATAATTTCCATTGCAACAGCACAGTTGTGAGGTTCAGTTCTTGATCAGCTCCTGCCCTGGGTGTGTGCAAGACACAGCCTGACTTTGACTGAACACAATTGTCAGTATGAACCGAGATCTGTATCCTTAGTTTCACAGGAAAAACATCATCATCAGCCTCTGGGGAACAGGGATGCTGCCGCCCTGCCCCAAGAAACATTGCTGGTTTGGCAAGAGCACTCAGACGTATAAGCAGGAAGGATTCTTGCCAGGCACATTCATTTCCTGGAAGATTCATACAAGCTTCTTTTGGTGAAACAAACCCGCCGCAGGATTATACTGAGCCAGACCTAAATAAAAGCAAATTCCAGTGTCAAGCCACCTCAGGAGATCTGACCACCTCTGAGTGCCTTCCTTACCTTCGGGTCAATCTCCTTCAGAACATCACTGAGCAGCTGCAGCAGCTGCAGCGACTCCAGGGAGTCAAACGAGATCAAATTGTAGTTCTTCCTGAAGGGCTCCTGATTGAGCTTCTCAACAATGAACTGGATTTGGTCACCCATAACTGTGTCCCGGGAAAAACTCTGCAGAGAAGACACAGCAGATGCCGGGGGGGAGGTGACGGGGTCCGGCCGACCCTCAGCGCCGGGATCAGGGCAGGCCGGGCCCTGGAGGGGCTGCGGGATCGGGGGCCGGGCCCGGCCCTGGCGGGACTGCGGGATCGGGGACCGGGCCTGGCCCTGGCAGAGCTGTGGGATCGGGGGCCGGGCCGGGCCGGGCCGGGCCTTGGCGGGACTGCGGGATCGGGGAGGCCTCAACCGGAGCCCCGCTCGCGCCGTTACCGTGGGGACGGTTGCCAGGACACGGGCGTGGCGTCACTTCCGGCGTTACCGCCGAGAGGCGCGAATCGGGCCGGGATCGGGGGTGAGGGGGCGTGGTCCTATGTGGAGGGGGCGTGGTCGAACATCGCTGGGCGGGGTCTAACTGTGGGGGGCGTGGCCTGGTCGTGATGGGGCGCGGCCGAGCTGTGAGGGCACCGCGACCGCGACCGGCACCGGGCTCTTCTGGCGGATCGTGGATCGCTGCCCTTACGGCCGGCAGCGCGGAACCCGCCGTAGTGGGAGCCCTCCCGGTGTACCCACAGCATGCCCCGGTCAGTCCTTCCCTCTGTGCCGCTAGAAAACGCAGCCTCGTCCCGTCCCCTTCCCGGCGCGAATACCCCGGGAATTGCGGCTGAGGCGCTGGAGCGGACACGGCACAGGGCAAGTCTCTTGTGGGGCTCCCTCACAAGAACAAGTGCGAGGAGTGGCAGAAATAGGTCCGAGATTCAGCCTCTGGAGGATAAACTTGGCTCTGCGGCTCGTTCTGAGGGAGGTTGTTGTCGCATGTGTAGGAGATGTACAAACAGATTGCTGCAGTTACCCAATTAAGATTTCTGGCAGCCTTTGACAGCACAAAGGGACGTCAAATGCGGCTGATGTACGTGTCAGGTGAATGGTTACTTAATTCCTTTGAAATGGAAAGGTGCACAGAGGATCCGTGTGGAACAGGAACAGCCAGTCCTGGGCCCAGGCTTTATCTGGGGCAAATGGCAAATTTATGACCTCAAGTCTGAACATCAGTTGTCAGCGTGCCTCAAAGTAGCAATAAATACATAGTGCATAAATCTGAAACAAGGACAGCAGCTTCAAAAACACCAAACAATCTGAACCAGACTATAAATTAAAGTCAAACTTGCTCATGGAAACTCTCAGTCTGCAAGTTTGTTCTCACAGATCCTTCAAAAGCCATGCTTAGGCCTGAAATAGTTGGATTTTGGAGCCTCTCTGCTATTTCAATTAGGTTCTTGGATAGTCTTAGAATCCCATGTGAGTCCCCAGATGATGGATTAAAATATGCAGTGAGTCATGTTAAATTGGTGCCAATTGAAATGCACAGGTTGTAAATCACTGCAGAATTTGACTTAGTAAGTAGCAACCATAAATGTAATACTTTGCAATTCTAAGCACTGCGACTATCTTAGATTATCTCCTCTTTTCCTTCTGAGAAACAGAAAATGCTTCATACAATAATTTCATAAAATTTATTGGTCTTCACGGGAAGGCGAGAAGTGGCACTGATTGGTGTCCGAGCTGTTAACTGGTTAAATGAAGTGACAAAAGAGATGGACGGGTGCCTTGTGGTTGGGTATGAGAGCTGTGGTAGAGCCAGGAACATAATCCAAGTCTCCTGACTCCTGGATTTGAACTTTAAAACCAGATCATGTTTCCTTTGTGCTTTCAGTCCATATACTGACATTTAGGAATCGTATTTACCTACAGGTTCCCAGAAGAGATCTGCTTTCCCTTGTCATGCTTTCCTGGTATCAGTTACTGTTTTCTCTGATGAGTATTTTGAGCATGTAGAACACAGAGGGAGCAGATGAGAATGGTATTTTTGATGGAGGTGCCTATGAGTTCCCCATCACTTAATCCTGGAGGAACACTGTTTCTGTAAACACTGATACACATCCTTTCTTCCTCAGTGCTGAGGGGAAGGTAATTGTGGTGAGGGTGGAGAGGGATCTGGACTGGGTGCACTGGGAGGTTGCTGCTCTGAGATTTTGCTTTATATTGAGACTATTCCAGTCCTCACACCTTCTCAGAAGGAAAGGACCATTTCTTTCTTCTCATGTCGCTGTAACATTAAAGAAGAGGAAGGATGAAAACTTTAGATAATGACAAGATAAGAAGAAAAAGAGATGGCAAGATGGAAACCCATGAAGTCTGATTATTCTGACTCTGGGAAAGGAGACCTCCATGACCGGACATTGTTAGAAGTGGACTGGCTGAACTTGTTGACGTGTTTGAAAGCTCAAGTGATTGGAGGCAGGAGCAAAATCTCACACTGGAGCCCAGTTTTGTGGGACTTCCCAACTTGGGGAAAGTGAGAGAGATCCCACGTCATCCTTAAAGTTTTATGTTATCATGATCCTTTCTTCCACCAGTTTTGTGCTCTCCATACCTGCAGGCCCCTGGCTGCCCCCTTGATGCTTGGTATTTACAGTCTACAGTGGTGACTGAATATTCAAAATAACTGCCTAAAAGAAAAAAAATCAAGGCTTAGCTCAGTACCTTGACCTCTTTATCACAAGAGAATCTTCACAGACATGAAAGAGATTATAAGCTCTCAGTGCAGCCTTGGGTAAATATTACAGGAAGCAGCTGAGATTTGTTTATGCTTAACTTGTCTTAAGTTATCTTAGTTTGGGTGACGTGCTATCTGAGTCAAGTCTTACAGACTCGAGGGCCAAGTGGTCCAGTATATTTGTTGTATAATTCTGGGGGCATTTTCCACAGACCCAAATTAGTTAGCATGGAGAATGATACAGATTTTGAAGGAAAGTTTGACATGAGAGTTGTTATAAAAGTTCAGCCCTACAGTGCCATCCAGTTGTCTGGATAGAGTTCGTCTTCTATTTAGCTTGGGAAAGGCTTGTGGAAGTTTCTTATTGCAAAGACATCCTGCAGAGGTAACTTGTGGAGGAAAGAGAACAGAAATAAAGAATCCAGAGCTCTCTGGATCTGCAGGCACAGCTTCACTGCTCCCTCCTGACTTTCTCCTCCCGTAACAGCAATTGCTGTGCAGATGCTGCCGAGCAAAGTTGTGACAGAGCTCGACCACAGAGAGCAGCAAATCCAAGTGGGACGAAACCTGAGCAAATGAGAATCCTGCTCCCCGGTGGAAGAGAGATCACCTTATATGGGAACATCACGGACAAGAGGATGAACGCGTCCGGCCAGGCTGCTGAGGTCAGATCCCAAACAGATGGAAGATGTTAGTGTGAAAACAAGAGCATTTAGGAAGAGGAGACAATAATCCTGCTTTGCTCAAGCAATCTGACCCCTCCTGTTTGTTTGTTTCTGTTATTGTAAATATTGTGCTGTATGTACGCGTAGGTCTTATTATGTTATATTAAAAATTAATTTCTTTGTGGCTATTCTAGTACCTAAAAGCATCCCCAGCCTGTTTGTAGTTCCCACTTCCAGCTGTACTGTGGTCAGCTAAAGCCTAAAGAGTGATCATAGACGTCTTAAAAAACTAAGCCTGTTTGTGAAGAATGTGGCTTGTTCCGGTGAGCTGAGGCATTTAAGACAATACCAAGAGCCAAGAAGTCTGGTTCTGAATGTTTTGTCATGTCTACAGTTGTAAGTGATTTAAAGTACTAAAGATTGGAAGAAAAACATTACATCTGTGTTGTAGTGTTTGTATATTTTGTGCCTTTATGAGAGTCTTCTGTTGCATGAGAGAAACGTGGTCCTTTAAATCTGGGTCTAACGGATTCTGATCCCAACTTGTGTCTTTCAGACTCCGAGCCTGGGATATACAGATCAGACCTGGAGAGCTCTACACCTTTCCAGCCCACCCCTCCTGTGTGTACAGTGTCAGTGGTGGCCTCACACCTCTCCCTGCCCCCTGCACCAGATGCACACGGTTGGCTCAGAACACACTGAGCAGCTGCAGCTTTGTGTGACTCTGTGCAGCAGGAGAGGCTCAGCCAAGGTATGTGCCGTGGACTGGCTCTGCTGAGAGGAGCACTGACTGCATCACTCCTTTTTGATCCCAGCACCTGCTGCAAATCCAGACTAACACAAGGTAGACTGGTGTCCCAAGCAATATGAGATAAGCTGGAGATCTCTGTGGCCATTGATGACCCCATTTTACCACTGCCCTGCACCTTGCCTGGCACTGCCAGCCTTGTGGAGTGGGTGCTGTGTGTGCCTGCCCAGCCCAGAAGAGCATTACACCTTCTTTGCACTGGTGTGAAGTGTTGGGGGTGGAGAGTCGGGCCCAGAAGGAGGTTGGCCTGATGCTGGCTTCCATCCATTTAGTCCCAGTTGTCCCAGCATTACTTCAGACTGGCAGAGTCTGGTACTACTGAGGAGAGATGATGCCATGGCAGCAAACAAGACCAAACAAGACCATTGATCTGGTATTAGACCACCTTGGAGGGTGGATGTGGTTGTGGGAACTCCGAGAGGGAGTGTGGCATAGGATGTTATTTAACAAGGAGGGGTTGGTTGGGAAGAGTTAGCTAAGCTTCCTCTAGAAAACACTCAGTTTTGTTTCTTGCCGTGCTGCCTGGTTTTGTTTCTTGTCTGAAAAACCCAAAATAACTCCACAGATTAGTCTCAGGTTTACACCAGTGTTTCTGAGATTAGAGCCTGCTCTGTAGAGCCTCCTGTTCAAGGTCAGATGAAATGGCGAGTCACCCCTTGCAGCAGATTCCAAGAACAATAAGATGTTTTAGGAATACGCCATAATTGATTGCCTCTAAAGGGCAAATTTTGCTCTGTGCTGCCAAGCAAGGGCTGTTCTCAGTGATAAGTTTGCTGAACAAAGTCTGCCGAGGTTTGTGGAGTTGGTTTCATTCTCCTGGGAGGGCAGCAGGCCAGGACATTGCGCACGCTGATCCCAATCACACCAAGGATCAAGTCTGCAGGAAATCCAAGTGGCCTTACTAAGGTTCTATGCCCACCTTCTGCTACTCAGAGCTGCGTTCCCACTGCCACTTTGCAACAACATTGTTATCCCAAAGCACTGTTCTCCAGGAGGAAAAGGCTGAAAGGCTGTCAAAGTAGAGGATAGAAATATAGTAACATCTATCAGTAACATTTATCAGTAACATTTATCAGTTGCTTTGTATTTCTGTTCTTCAGGTCTATTTTATCTCCATCCAGGAAAGTCTGTTGTTAACCTGAATTGGTGCAAGTGCTTGTGACTTGTTTTTCAAAGCAAGACTTTTATATCACTTTTATGTAATGTAGAAAGTATCTTCTAAACACACAATAGTTTTTCAAACTTGACAGCGCTTTTATGAATTAGATGAGCTGGGTGACATTCCTGTCAGCTTTAGAACAGAGGTGTCCTTCCTGCTTAACACATTCAATTGATGAGCAAGTAAAAATGTTAGGCCAACATTTTTGAAGCAATCAGCATGAGGCACAAAAATAGTCACTCTAAAAAATTAAAGCCTATGTTTTTTAAGCTCTTTTAAAGAAAAACAACATGGACAGGACACTAACATTTGTGACAGAAAAAGTCAGAGTGTAGGTCCACAGCAATACAGCATGGGGGAATATTTTGGGATGACATCAAGGTCTGTTGCAGATATTGCTGTTTCCCAAATGACATCTGAAGGGTCAGGATGTCACCTCATGTTGTATGTGTCATTTAGGATGGGGAAATAGAAATTCTCTTCTTGTGTACATCAATTCACAGCCAAAAGTTGTGAAAGTGAAACCAAGGCAGAGTTTGATCCAGCTGATGTGTCTCACTCAAAAATTCTCTCACCTACTTGAAAATGTCCATCTGACTTTTATCTTGGAGTCCGTTTTGTTCAAGAATGATACAAAGAAACTGACACATTTTTTTCTTATGGGCTTATTTGTCTTTTCTGTTTTGTCCAGACAGTTTTCTAGCCACTTCTCACAGACTCTGACAGGAGAGGATGATGTTAACAGCTCAGTAAGTACCAGTGTGAAGAAAGTGACTCACAAAACCAACAGGATCTGGGATACAGCAGAATACACCGTACCAATGCAGGCAAGTCTTCAGTTATGTCAGTTCAATATTCAGAATTCAGATTTTCTGCCCACGTTTACATCCTCCTTTAATTGGCTTATGTTGTTGAAATAAACTTCTCGCTGAAAAACTTGATTTCTCAACCTATCACCAGACCCAGATATGAAACTTCATATAAAATTGTGAAGGAAATTACTTCATCCTCAGCCCAAACAATGACAAGCACTGTTGACCCAAGCAAAGGGCTAAATAAGGATTGGTGAGGTGTGGCAGGACCATAGTTTGGGTAGTTCCTTCTGCAGCTTCCTCCTATAGAAAGCTGCAACAATCTGAAATGTCAAGTTCCCTATCTTATATTTGAGGAGGACAGGTTGAAACTGTCTCTAAGTGGCAAAAAAACCCTGGAATAAGAGCTTGTTTCTTTACAAGAATTCAAACAAGACAATATGTGAATTATAATGCAACTGTAAAAAACCTGTGAGGTCAGGGGTTCCCTGTGGAATCCATGGAAAACTTCCCTAAGTAAGTGAAAAAATCTACGGGGGTTTTTGTGTTGAAAGAAAGATACATTGATAAAGTCATTAAATTTTAAGGTACTCCCTCTGCCTAGGCACTTACAGATCTCATGTATGTAAGCCAGCTCTTTCCTTCACAGCCATACTGTTAACACTCATTGTAATACCCAAATAATTGACTTCTACCAAGCTGCCCTGCTGTATGATCCTGCAGTGAAGTCATAGCCTCCAGTTTGTACCATCATGCAGCTGCCATAGAAACAGCTTTAGGTGTCGCAGGCTCATCTTGAATTCACTGGAGACATTTGGCTCATTAATTCAAATGTCAAGGAAAACGCATCAACGTAAGAGAGCTTTAATCAGGGACTGACATAAAAAAAAGTTTCCTAATGTGAGGTTTTCTTCTGCAAAGAAAGAAGATGTGGGAGTTCTCTGTGGGTTCATTTATCACAGTGAGGTTGCTTCCACTTCCCCATGGGGTAGATTGGTTGTCTGTGCTCTGTGCTGCAGGCTGGTGTTTGGGGATCCTCCTCAGACCAAAGAACAATCTCTTCATCCTCCCTGCATAGATCGTGAAAACCTCAATGCTGGCAATCTCAAAGTGGAATAAGAAAACTCTAGGAGAAAGACTCCATGGAACAATGCTGCTGTGACCTAAAGTAGGATGGAAGGGCCTCATAGACATCTTTTGTTGTAACCCCATGACAGTACAATATCCAAGATAAAATGTTTTATTTCTAGTCTGTAGCAGCCAAAGAATGAAAAAAAATTATAAACTATTTCATTTCAACTGAAATTATGGAATTGATACTCTAAGGAAGTGAATTGTAATGAATTTTAGTTGCTCTCAGCCAGCTTTGAAATATATGCATAAGAAACTAGGTCAATTATCACTTTCATTAGCGCATTTACAAGCCCATATGTATAAAATATAAGATACATATAAGTTCCTACATTTATATCTCATCTTCTCCCTAATTTTGGGGTTTCTGCAGAAACAGAGCAGTTTTTCCACTGCCAGGTCCCCTCCAGTGCCCACAATGCCTCCTACAGCTCCTTCTGCTGAGGTTTTCCAGCACTTGAGAGCAAATTCCATTCCTTTCTCATGTGGACAGAGTTATGATCTGAAAAAGGCTTTGTCCAACAACAGGAAGGCTGTAATTGTTCATACAGTATCCGGGAAAGATATGCATGAGCTTCCTGAATTAATGAAATCCTAAGGGTTTGTTATAAAGTTTCAGTGACTGCCAGTCATTTTAAAATGTCACCCTGTGTCGGCTCCTGCTGGGATGTTACAGGAGTTTTGCTTTCAATTACATTGCACAGTTGACACATTCTGCCTTGTTCCCTAACCTTCCTCTCACATGCCAGGAGTGGGTCACTACAGACATCAAAAATAATGGATGAGAGGCTTGGTCCAAACCTCTGATGTATAAAGTTCCTTCACACATTCCATTGACAAGAAGAAAAAATGGAGGAATCACTAAAAAGCAAAGCTCAGTGTTTGTTTTCTACCAGAACAATACCAAGGTCAGAGCCCAGGAAGCTCTGCCATGTGGTTGAGATACTGAGGTAGCAGTGTTGGGCTTTAGTTACACCCATGATTGTCTTCATTGACCAAATTCCTTTGAAAGGTAAATCTCATGAACTGCCCAGGAGACCTCCTTTTCCTTCCTGTTATTTATGGCAGGAGCTGAACAATTGCATGTTGGCAAGAAGGTTCTTTTATTTTGGATTGTTCATTTCTGCCTGAGACAGGGCACTGTTGTTGGACTAGCTGGCTGAAGGACTGGTGTTTTTAACACCTTTTTCAGAAGATCTTTGGATCAGGTTCTAGATGCTCCCCAGTGGAATGCTCTGTGACTGCTTATTGGTCCATAAGCTGATGTGAGCTGTGCACCAGGAAAGTCAGGGTTTTGATAGAATAAGAAACTGGAAGTTGGTTAAGGCTCCCATGACTCTTGCCACTCTCTACTGATCAGAACATGGAAAATGCTGATGTCCAGAATGCTGAAGTGTGCTCAGGAGTTCAGAGTTGGTCTAGAATAACATGATTTTAAAGCTATCAGAGCATGGGCACTCTGTGACCTGAGGATGTATTTTCTTGAGTCAACTAAAAATCGCTGCTTTCCTGTGGTGGGTACGTGCCCGCAGGAGTGCGTCGGTGTTGAAACAACTCGTGAGGTGTCGATTCGATTTCACTGGAGTGGGTGATGGCAACACAGAAAAACAATCCTCCTCCAGATCTGCTGATCCATCATCATTATCCCTATTGTGCTGTGTCAAGTGCAGAACCCAATGGGAGGATCCCTGTTGAAAATTCACTCTGTGGTTGGATGAAGCAGCAAATGCTGTTTTCTTTGATTTATGCTGGGAATTGTTGCGGAGCCACCCTGTGAAATTTTGTGCTGCTGGCAAGCTGCTGCACCAGCCAGTCCAATGAGAACAATGAAAATGAGGAATCTGAGCTGATGTATACTGGTGAGTCCAATGAGAACAATGAAAATGAAGAATCTGAGCCGATGTGTACTGGTGAGTCCCATGAGAACCATCATAATGAAGAATATGAGTTGGGGCTAGCCCTTAGAAAAGAAGCCTCTTCCCCAGACTGCCAAAAGTGGTGCTGCTGTGGCAATCGCCAACCAACTCAGAAGCACCATGAGCAACTCTTGCTGAAGGAAAAAAAGGCAGCCCATCACAACCTGAATTGGTTTCAGCACCTGGTGCTGTCTGATTGCACCCTGAAGAAAGCCAGAAGTCACCTCAAAGCATTACCCCGAAGGAAGGAAGCCCAAAAGATGCATCACCTAAAAAATGTGGTGCTGAGCATTTTTCTGCCCCAGCCTTGTCAGCTTTCTGCAGCCCTGGATTGTGAGGGTCTAGAAAGAAGCCACAGAATGAGTTTCATAACTCACCATTGAAGGCATCATGGTCCAACCAGATCAGACACGCTCATTTTAGGCGATTCCAGTGACACAAAGCATTTTCTGAAAAGCCCAGTGGGTTCTCTTTGTATTGTTCTTTTTAGCTTGAACCAAGGAATTACAATGACAAGTACTTTTACCGTTTTTGTGTAATATTTTTGGGCATTTCATTCATACTCATCGGAATTGTAATGTGGGACTTTGGCCTCCTGCTTGCACTTAGCTTCAAGCAGTCCTTGCCTCTTTCACCTCCTTGCCCTGAACTTGTGTAACTTTGTGCTATGATGTGTAAGGCCAGAGTACATCCAAGGAGCAGCAAATTCAGGGTAAATGGACCTGTGCTCCAACACCTTTTCTGTTCTCTATTTTTGTTATATTTAGACATGTTCTATTTTTGTAGAAACAAGGTGAGAAGGATTGTAACAGGTGTGTTCTGCACTCCTTTCAACAAAACTTTGTTCTTTCTGAGCTAACCCAGCAGTTTGCCATTTCCATTTCCCACATACGTTTTAAGATATATTGCTGGCAGATTATGCCACTTGTATTTGTATCTTCAATTGACAAATGCATTAATTGTGTTAATATTCATATTGCAGCATCTTATATATCTAGAGTAGGAAAATACTACTGTAGGCATTTATGCATTTCTGTTCTAGCATATGAATCAATTCTCCTTTTGAAAGTTACACTGAATATTCACTCATATTCCTATCCTTTCCCCACTTCTTTCGGTCCTATCTGTTTTGGCTGGTTTTGTAAAAAATTAAGCATTTTACTAATATATAGCTGAACTAAAGGGTCTTAATAGTTTTGTACTGCCTGAAATTCCCACTGCCACTTTGTCAGTTCACTTCATCTCTTCCTGGTGATTTACCTGCTCTCCTCCGGGTTATAATGATGTTTCTACAATAAGGACTGACTATCTCAGGACGAGGTGGAGGGTACATGAACTAGGTGGTAGATCCCTGCTTTTACAGCAAAGATTAATTCTGCAAGAGGATAAACAAAGAATTTGGTCATTGTAGATGGGAAGATGACAGTCTTAAATATGCTCTACTCTCTTTTGCAGGCAGTTGCTTGGTCCTTGCACTGAATTAAGCTGTTCCAGGGTAGGTTTAGGTTGGACATTAGGAAGAATTAGGAAGAATTTCTTTCCAGAAAGGATTATTAGATATTGCAACGGGCTGCCCAGGGAGGTGTTTGGAGTCACCGAGCCTGGAAGTGTTTAAGTAAAGACTGGCGTGGCACTCAGTGCTCTGGTCTATTTGACAACGTGGTGTTCGATCACAGGCCGGCCTCGATGATCTCAGAGGTGTTTTCCAAAGGAATGGGTTCTGTGATTCTACGAAAACAGCCGTGGAAGGCCCGTGGCTGCCGGTGCCGCTGCGTCCTCCACTAGCCTCGGGCAATTTGCTCGGGGCCTCGGGGCTGTGGGAGCGCCCGGCGGGCGGCTCGGGGCGCTGTGGGGCTGCGGCAGCCGCGGCCCGGCCCGGGACGACTCCGTCCCGGCCGCCTTCCCTTCCCAGCCGCCGCCATGGCGTTCTGCGGGGCTCTCCACAGCTTCCTCTTCGAGTACGACACCCCGCGCATCGTGCTGATCCGGAGCCGCAAAGTCGGGCTGATCAACCGCGCGGTACAACTCGGCATCCTCGCCTATGTGATCGGGTGAGCGGGCGGCGGGGCCGCGCCTGTCCCGGGGCGGCCGGCCTGAGGGGAAGCGGGCGGCTCCCCGCTGGGAGCCCGCGGGGCTGAGGGCTGGAGCCGCCCCTCCCTCAGGGATCCTCAGGGGCAGCGGGACCGGTTCTGTGAGGGGCTGAGGGGAGCCTGGAGCTCATCGAACGGCGACACGGACGTGGTGGCACTGCTTAACTGGGACTGTGGACAGAATCACAGAATATTCTGACTTGGAAAGACCCCACAAGGCTCAGGTCCGACTTTTAAGCGAATGGCCCAATGGCCCCTTAGGAGTGATTGTCGTTCCCCCAGCAGGGACATAAAAGCAAATTAGACCGTGCAAACCAGTCTGAAAATAAAAAAAAATCACCCCAAAAATCAGACAGGAGGTTGCCAATCTGGTGACCCTTTTGTAAGGAAATGCCGTGAAACTGTATTGAATGGCCTTTCAGGTGACATGGAAAAAGGAGAAATTCCAACCTGAACTTGTTTATGGTGTTTATAATTTCTTGCAATCCTTCTCTTTCAGGTGGGTTTTTCTGTGGGAAAAGGGCTACCAGGAAACAGACTCTGTGGTCAGTTCTGTAACCACGAAGGTAAAGGGAGTAGCACTGACCAACACATCCACCTTGGGAGCCAGGATCTGGGATGTAGCTGACTATGTCATCCCTCCTCAGGTATGAATCACTTTCACATGCAGAGAGAATGTTTTTTAACAAACAGCTATTGCTTTGCTGAAGTCCACTGAGAGCTGGGGCAGCTTTGCCTCCAGTGTGGCCATGATATGAGAGAATGAAGCAGCTTTGCTGTGTTGCAGATCATGCTGAGCACCTGCCCTGGGAAAGCTTGTTCCAAGAAAAGTGTGTCTGTGTGTGTGCTTGTGTAGAATCATAGAATGGTGTGGGTTTAGAAGTAACCAAGATAATCTCATTCCACCCTTCTGCTGTGGGCAGGGTCACTATCCCAGTTTACTCCAAGCCTTGTCCAACGTGGCCTTGAACACTTCCAGGGATGGGGCAGCCACAGCTTCTCTGGGAAACCTGTGCCAGGGCCTCTCCACCCTCAGAGTGAAGAATTCTAATATCTGTTCTAAATCTCTCCTCTTTTAGTTTAAGCCCTACCCTATCACTATCTGCCTGTGTAAAAAGTCCCCCTCTCTCCTTTTTATAAGCCCCCTTTGGGTACTCAAATGGGCTCTAAGTTCTCCTTGGAGCATTGCCTTCTCTGAGGGTGCACTGATCCCACTGTCCATGGTGCCCACAAAGACTTGGAACAGCACAGGTCCTGGCAGAGGAGGAAGAACTTTGCAGGCATCAGGAAGAAGCTGCAACAATAACCACGTCATCTTTCTTACTACTCTCTAAAGCAAACAACCCCAAGCTAAGTTGTTGGCAGAAGCCACAGGAACAGCCTGCAAATCACCTGATGCAGAACTGAACAGGAATCATCTCTGTAGTTACTGATTGACTGTATCTATGGGAATCTGAGCTGGGCAGGCACAGCCAAGCTGCTGGTCGTGGGTCCCTCTGTATGCATGACATGTGGTACAGAAAAAAAGACAGATTTAGCCAGATTTTGGTTGAGTGACATATTTGCATATCAGTGGAGTGGAAGCAGATGACAGATCTGGAGTTGTACAGATGTGAAAGTAGTGAAAGTAAAGTAATGAAAATAGTGCTCCCTGAAGAAACAGGACCAGGCAAATTCCTAACTGATATATTGCAAAAAGAAAGTGTGGGAGTTGTGCTCTGACTTGCAGCTGGAGGTCTGTTTCTGCTCCTGCCTTACGACTCCCCTGAGGAGCTGTGTGAGCTCTGTTTTCATAATATGAATGAGGAGCTTTGGGCAGAGTGGGAGGACAGCAAGAGCTGCCAGTCCCAGTCCTTCCTCTGGCTAAACACAGCAGCACCAGGCAATACATGTGGGATCTGCTCCTTTAGTGCTGCACCAGCAGTGTCCAAAGCAAGTCCCCTCTGCTGGGCCACCTGAGCTCTGTCAACAAAGATGTTTGGTGCAGTGCCTTGGATGCTCTTGGCAGACTGTCACTCTTAAGTTTCCTTCTTGTTTTGCATGCTCAGGGTGAGAACACTGTGTTTGTCATGACCAATGTGATACTGACACTGAACCAGAGCCAAGGCCACTGCCCGGAGGTAGGTGCAGAATCTGCTTTAATCCTGCCTTGTGTGGGTGGGAGTGCAGGGGAAAGGGTTCTCAGAGTTTTTGTAACTATTGTTCCTCTCCAGCTCCCAGATGATCAAACAAAGTGCGATGAGAAGAACAACAGCTGTGTTCCAGGATCTGTCAGAACCCACAGCAGTGGTAAGAAACCTGCTGCAAAGACTCCTTTCAGTCTGGGTTGTGGTGCCTCTGTGCTGTGCCTTCCCTGCTGTGAAGGAAGCAGCATTTCACTTCTGTCTCCTTGTTCTCTTTCTCTCACATTTAAGAGAACTGACGGGGAAGCTCGGATTTTTCTTCTGGTGGACTTAGACCAGATGAACTTAGACCGCGTTGGGTGGATGCTGGGTAGATGTGGGCTTTGGTGAGTTAGCAGTGTGAAATTTTTTCATGGCCTTCAGTCCCTGAAGCAGTATTTCACATGGATAAGGATTAGACTCAGGAAAAGCACCTGATGCTTCTTTCTCTGAAATTACACTTGCACTGGAAGATAATGTGGGTTTGGTAGTGGCACTTCACCTCTGGGCAAATTGCTTTCACCATATGGAGTGAGGGGATGTCACGGGTCAAATACTGCCTGGTTTTTCCTCAGTAGTACCTCCATGCACATGTCTTTCCAGGCATCCAGACTGGGAAGTGTGTTCCATACAACAGTAGCATTAAAACCTGTGAAGTCTATGCGTGGTGCCCCGTGGAGGACGATAATCACGTACCCAAGTGAGTGCCCTGTCTTCCTACTCCACAGTGCTGTTCCTGAGAGCAGGCTTGTGGTACACAGCTGATGCTTCTCCCACTGAGATGCTGTTGGGAATAGCTGAAGAGATGAGCACCAAGGACTCTGCAGAGTCCTGTTTGTGTTTTCCTATTGTTTTGTAGGCCAGCGTTCCTGCAAGAAGCTGAGAACTTCACCCTTCTGGTGAAGAACAACATTTGGTACCGCAAGTTCAACTTCAGCAAGTAAATAGTGAGGGGGTCATCACACTGTCTGGTCTCATGGGCAGTAAAGGGGATGCAACAAATCTTCTCTTTCTGTTCTCCTGTAGGCGAAACATCCTCCCCACTATCAACTCCACCTACCTCAAGAACTGCATCTATGATGCCCAGACAGATCCCTTCTGCCCTATCTTCCGTTTAGGGAAAATAGTTGAAGCTGCAGGGCAGGACTTCCAGGAAATGGCTGTGGAGGTATTTGGCAGATCCTTTTCTTGGGCTTCAGCTGTTTTTAGAAGTGGTAGGGGGTTGTCCCCTCTGCCTTGTGGCATGAGCCACAGAACACAGATCAGCTGCAGGATGGAGAGTGCTCTGGCCAGAGGGACTGGAGTCAATTCTGCTTAACAAATAATTGGTCTTGCTTTGTTTGGGTGGGGTTATGTGCAAGTTTCTGTAGCAGCAGAAAAGTGTTGGACTGAGCCTAGGATTAGAGCCAGTAAATCAGGTCCTGGTCAGCAGAAAGCCTAGTGCTGGGCTGGCTGTGCGCTTGGACTGCCCATCACCTCCTCTCCTCCGCTTGGCAGGGTGGAGTCATGGCACTGCAGATCAACTGGGACTGCAACCTGGACAGAGCCGCTTCCCACTGTGTGCCAAAATATTCCTTCCGGCGCCTCGACAACAGGGACTCTGCACACACCGTCTCACCTGGCTACAACTTCAGGTAAGGTGGCTGCAGTGGGCACCTGGTGTCCCTGCAGCTGCATCTGCCACTGGCAGTTGTGGTAGTCTGGGGCTTTCAACGGTGCTTGGAGAGCAACTGAAGAAAACCTGGAGAGCTTTTTTGATGCTGTAAGACAGAGCAGGTGGGATCCTCACTGTGTGCAAGCCACAGCAGAGGGGGGAGGTCAGTGAAGCTCCACTGATTTCATCAGAGTGCCTGAGTCGTGTTTCTATCAGCTTTTTGATGTCTGTTTGATCAATGGGGTGGCAATGGGAGAACTGTCTCAGGGTGTGCTGATAGGGCAGAATTTGAGGGGACTGAGGTGGGGTTGGGAGACTGAAGCATGTCCTTCACTCTGCTTGGGGGAAAAACTAACCTGTAAAAGTGGCTTTGTCAGTTGAAGACCGTATCTTCACCAGGAGTATCCTGGCCTACACCACCACATACACATTCTGGCCAGTACAGCTAAGTCCAGCATTTCAGTAAAACACCAGCACAGAGCTGGCAGCTGGTTGCATCCAGACTCAAATGTAATAGTAGGGATTAGCCACCTTGCCAAGGTCCTTGCAGGAGTCCTGCTTGTGGGAAGCACAGCTCAGGGCTGTTATTTCTAGAATCACAAAATCTCGCTTAGCACTGAGGATCTTTGGATGGAACTTGGATGAATTTGCTGAGATGCTGCGCAGAGCACAAAGGTGTGTTTGGGAGGTGCCAGGCCAGCAGGTATCAGGGTGTCAGGACCGTCTGGAGGATGTCACAGCTGGATCTAAAATGCTGTTGCTATTTCAGACTCTGGTACAGCCCCTTACCAATCCTTCTTTTTCTCTTCCACCCTCTTTTCTGCTTCCTCCTGGCTTAGTCAACCACGTGGCAGAGTAAGTCTGGTCTCTTATTTGTTCTCATCCCTTTTCCCTGTCGTTTGCTTCCTGTTACCCAGTGCGGGACACGGAGCAGACTTTGTCCGCCGGGCGGAGACGCGCGGGTGCTCCCGGCCCTGCCCTCTCGCGGCTGCCTGGTCCCCTGCAGCCGCCTGCCCGCCTCTCGTGTAGCTGCATTTCTTCCTGTTAGTCCTTCTGCTCCCCTACTAAAGCTGCTTTCTCCCCTTCCTATGCCTTGCAAGTTTCTTCATTTTATGGTGCTCACTGTTTTGTCTTGAATTCACCTGCCTGGGGTGTTTCTCCTACATGAGCTTGCCAGCATGAAATCTGCATCACTCGGGGCTTGTGTCTGGAAGTACCAATGTTCATCCCATTCTCTTGGGATGGGGAACACACCTGGATGTTGCATGATCACAACATAAGCAACCTAAAAATTTCCAGCTAAGCTCTGACCTATCTTTTCTGCAGGTTTGCAAAATACTACAAGAATAGTGATGGCACTGAATCACGGACGCTTGTCAAAGCTTATGGCATCCGCTTTGATATCATAGTGTTTGGAAAGGTAGGGTGACAGTTCCTGGAGGTCTTGTAGTGAGGCCTTTCAGAGATGCTGAAAAGCATGCTCAGGCTTGTAACTGTCTTCTAGGCAGGAAAATTTGATGTAATTCCTACCATGATTAACATCGGCTCTGGCTTAGCGCTGTTTGGTGTGGTAAGTGACACTGTCTGCACTTGGACTCAGTTCTGGATTAGTGCCTCAGTTCTGAGGGTCACTGTCTTAAACGCTTTCAATCTCTACTAGGCAACAGTGCTGTGTGACATTTTTGTTCTGTATTGCATGAAGAAGAGATACTACTATCGGGAAAAGAAATACAAATATGTGGAGGATTATGAACTGGTAAGCATCAACGAAGGCAGGGTAAAGGCAAAATTGCTTCCTCCTCTGACTCCGCAGAGATTCTGAAACAGGATATAGAAAGTCCACATCAAATGGGGATTTTGAACCGCTGTTCTAACGAAACTTTGTCTTCGTCAGAGAAGCTAATTTTTACCTCAAAGCTGTTGCAGGGAAGAGTATCAGAAACAAATATTGTCATGTTTCCTGGGCAACCACTCTTGGAGAGGAAAATACATGTTCAAGAACTTGTTGTGCTCCTACTGCACCTCCTTTTTGGGTTGCAGTCATTGGCATTTGCCTTCTAAGAGCTGTAGGGAACACCCCCTGTTCCCATTAAATTCTTCTTTCTTTGCTTTTGGGCTTCCTGCAGTTGTGAAAAAACCCATTCAATGGGTTTGTATTTTCTGAGACCAGTGTGCTGACAGCCAGTTGCAGCTACCTCCAGGGTCCAAATGATCTGTTTGGTCAGTAGGATTTAGTTGGTTGCTTGACTGGTGCTGAGGACAGAGCTCAGCCCTACAGCCCTGTGCTTGGTGGGAAGTGTGGCTGCAGAGGGCAGATTTCTCAATCAAAACACCTTGTGCCACTGGAAAAGTAAAATTCTGAGTAACAGGAAGTAGCTTGCCTGTGCAAAGGATTTTATGTGATTGGAAGGGGGAGAAAGAAGAGTTTCTGGCAGAGAACTGTAATCTCTGATCCTTGCAGGGAGTTGGTGAGACATACGGAACAAACTCCTGAGCTCCTGGTGCTGTAGGACCAACTGCTGCTCTAAACCGCTGCTGGGAACATTTCTTGACCCTACCATGAGACTGCCCCCTTTTTGCTGGAATAAAGTGGGGAACCAAACTGAGAAAGGGCCATTGTCACTACTCTTCACTACTTGGGAGCCAGTCCCAGGGAGAACTGGGTATGCTCCTTGTCTGCTGTCTTTCCAGGTAATTTGCACTTAGCACAGAGGGAAAATTGTGCTTTATGCCAGACATCTGCACTGGCTGAGCCTGGGACAGGGACAGCTCTGGCATCATCATTTTGCCAGTCCTCCTGTCCCTGAGCCCACTGATAGCATAGGGCACAGGACCATAGGCAGAGAGTCTTCCTTAGAGTGAACATGGCCACTGTCAGGACGTGCCTAACCTTGGGACGGCAGCTCCTTGCTTTTGTCATTTTTCTTTCCCTGAAGGATTGTGAAGATTAGCTGAGCCTGTACCTACTATTTAATTGGGTCTCCAAGCTCCAGTGGCCACAGACCAAGATAAGGCAGAGTCTGGCTCCATTCTTCTATGATAAACAGCTTACTGGTTACAGAACTTTTTTTTTCTGTTTTGTCTAATTTTTATGCTATTACTTTAAAATTTACTTTAATAAAATACTACCTTCCCTCAGTGCTCTTGAAGTTCTGTGCGCTGGGTTTTGATTGTTCATTTCTCCCCAGATACCAAGTGTTAGTGGAGGGCTATCAAAGCCAAGGCTCTGTGGGCTATGCCTCTTGATTCTCTCAGCAGAAGTGCTGCTGCAACTACAGCTGCACTGCCTTGGTTCTGACACCTTGTCCATGTCTGTTGCCTTAAACCCTCTCCAAGGGAAAAGACTTGTAAGTCAAAGGCCAAGATCTTAGGGTCTTTATCTGAGTGCTGGTACCAACTGCTTGGAAGAACAGATCTGTTATTCCCTGGCACACGTCCTGTGCTTTTCACTACCACACCAACCCTGTGTCTGGGCTGCTGTGTTTAATGGGTTTACTTAATTTGATTGAAGTGGATTTGTTGGCTTTTATATTCACGTGGCCTTGAGCACCTCTAGTGATCACATTGACTCACAAAGTCCAGATCTTCCCTTTCTCTGAACCTTTTCTTGTGTTACCAAGCCCTGGGATCTATTCCATACCTCCAGCATCCTGGCTGCCTTTCTCCAGCAGCACAGTGGGTAAACCACAGCATTATCATTTTGTTTTATTCTTTATGTGCCTGCTGCTGTTGAGCACTAAGTTGTGTCCCAGCTCAAAGTGTGCCGTTCCAAGACTCAGTGTTCCAGTCTGTGCATGTGAACCCTCAGTTTCGCTTATACAGTGGCTCGAGCTGCTGTGGTCTCATCCTAGCCCAAGATCCCCAGTAATGGTAGAGCACCAGACTTCACTAACACAGGAGACTGCTTTCAGATTCCTCTTCCAACAGCCAAACTCTCACAGCTTGATAAAGACTACACAAACAGAATAATGGTTCCACTTGATCAACAAACTCTGGGTTTGGTTGCATGTCATTTATTTCAGCTTGTACAGTGAAGCTTGAACACCTGTGTGGAAAAACACTTAGTAGTTGGTTTATTCTTTCTTCTTAGGTAATATAATTTAAAAGTGGTAAATACACAGTATTTAAACTTGATACACCTGATAAAGTTAAATGCATAATAAAGGGGTAGGAGTGAAACACAAGCCTTAGTCATTAAACAAACAGTATAAAAATCAGGAATAGTTCAGGATATTAGAAAAGAAACAGATCAATTGCCTGATAGGTAAGAGGGGACCACCATAGAAAACTACTTAAATAAGAGGCCTGGTTTCCCCTTAGCACTTTCCTATGTGCTTTCAGAGCCAAAAAGGCTTAGTACCCAGCAATAAGCCCACAGTCAGCACCGGGCTTGCTTGGAAGGAAGGGAGTTGGGGAAATCAAGCTATCGCCCAGTTCCAAGGCACAAGCAAAATGTTCACTTTACTATAAGGAGAAAGCCAGCATTACTACTAAGGAACAGCAGCTGGGGAACTGAGCAGGTTTATATACACAGTACAGCTTCTCTAACAGGTCATGCATTTAGAAGGATCTCCCTCACACGGCCACGCTTTATGCTTTCAAAAGAGCTGACCAACCAGAAAAATCCACATTGCGTTTCTTTCCGAAATGTGCATTTGGCTGCAGCCCCACCAGAGCCTGCGCTGAGGGACACTCAATTTGGAGAGCACCTTGGGGGAGTGCTGAGTTTAGCATACTTTAGAACCAAGCCCGTGCAGGCAGTCAGACACTGATCAGTGGGAGTATCTGATGCCCAGAGCCTGGCTGGGCATCAGGGAGCTGGTACAGCTGTTGAGAAGCTGCGTTACACCTGGCAGACCTGTTTGGTCAATGTAAACTGTCTCACCTGACAAATCACACCCAGGGATGGGCAGCACAGAGATCTCTACAACACACCTCTAGCAAACACACCACACACATTACTATGCACTACCTACAAAGAATCGGATCCCCTAGCTTTTTACTTCTTCTTTTATTTTTTTTTTTTTTTTTGGCAGATCAAGTCCACTTGCAGGGTTACAGAACCAGGCTGCCCACTCACACAGATTTCCACAATGAAAAGTCCTGTGTAGGGGGAGCAAGCAGCTGGCCCCCAAGTTACCTGTTTGGTTTTCCTATAGCTGAAGCTGCAGGGCTTTGGCATAGCCTCAGACTAAAATGGGAGGAAAACAGTGCGTGTCTTATGGCTCCAAACTCCATGGTATTGCTCCTAAACCACCAATTGTCCTCACTGGCTTTGGTGAGAGGCCAGCAGCACAATGCTTTCATAACAAATTGCAGTTTAGGGGGAACATTGCTTCAAGTGATCAAAAGGTGTAAGGGACAGTTTGGGTAGGCATCTGCACCCTTGCTAATGCTGTCCTGGCTTTAACAAAAACCAGTCTTAAACAGGAATTACCAGGCCAGGTCTGACTGTAGCGGGTCCAAGGACCTCGGCACGCTGCTGCTTGTGCTGCCCAGGATAAAATAAAGGAAGACAAGGGAACGGTCACTTTCTAAAGGCAGGGCATCCATGGCCAGGGTTAACAGACAGAGATCCTACCACCAAGACACTTGGCAATCTCCTAGTGCCTTCTTCCTGAGGGCAAATAATTACACCTTTGCAGTCCCTCACAAGCTTGGGAGACTCAAATCCTCTTCTGTCACGTACATTAAATGCCTCGTTCAAGGTCACACTACCACATCAGACTGAGAAAGGAAAAAAATCAGACCTTTTCCCCCCTAGTCCCACGCTCCATCCACAAAACAACTGTACTTACCGTGACCCCTTTCCTCAGGCAAACCCTGGCTCCTCATTCTCCAGCTTTGTCCGAGCACAGAGAACTTGGGAAAGTAAGTCTGGACACCAGAGTGTCTCCCACCACATGACAGATTATTATTTTGTACAAGCACCACAAATAATCAGAGTAATCTGACTGAAGGTGAAAGAGCTCTTCGTAAGGAACAATCCATGAACTAGATATACACTTAATTTACTAACAAGCCTCTGATCCACAGGCATTCACAAATTACTGGTAACAAACTTGCAAAAATTACATAGCATTGGCCCCAGAATCCAGATTAAGAGTTTGGAAAACAAACATTTCTTTGAAAATTACTAGCTAATCATTAAGATCTTAAACTCTAAGCAAGCCCTAAGTCTATACTTAAAAAACAGCATAAGTTGTATTATTTTTAATTGTAGTAAACCATGTAATGTACATGGAAGTGAAGGATTTTACCCTGAATTTAATATTTTATAGTATATCTACCTAGATCAAGTAAAAGATTTAGAAACAAACTGTTAGTGCTTCTTCTGTTATTTAAAACATTCTAAACACCACCTTTCACTCATATGTCTGCAGCAAAAATAGTTCAAACTGAACTTAAGCCCTTAAATACCTTTTCCTTTCATACACTGAATACCTAACTTACCAAGTCCTGGTCACACCAAGGCCTCTGGAAAGGGTGTTAATTACCTGAGGAGGTAATTAACCTCACTTTCTGAACATCCTGAAGATGCTGTTTTATACAACTTGGCTCACAAATGTAGGCATTCTTTAAAAAGCTGAAAAGGTGGGTTTTTGCTTTGTTCCCATGCAGTTAAAAAGGTGTCAATGAAAAACAAATCAGAACGACAATAGATGCAACAACATTCCTGGTAGGTTGTGAACTCTCAAAGTGCACACGTGTGGTTGGTTTTACTGCTGTGTACCCCACTTGGCAAAAGCTTCACCCTTCTGTGTGTGCCCACGGCCACGCAATGGGCATCGTGCTCCTGGGACGCTGGCGTCAGTCCCTGCAAGTTATTTGGCATTAAAACCAGCTGAAAGCAGTTCCAAACGCATTCTCCTTTGGCTGCTCTGGGTTTTGTTTTGCAAAGCCCCGTTGCTGCTCACCACCACCGCTCACCTCTCCGCTGTCCACCTGCGCCTCTCCCACCAGAAGTCAGCAGTCCAAGTGATTGGAGATGTTCCATGTTTATGGCAAGTAATGGGATGTCTGATAACACGTGCTAACATGCTGCTATGTGAGCTCTACATCCAGCATTGTACTGAGATAGCGCCATGTCATGCTGTGTTTGCTCTGGGCTCTGGTCACCTCGTCCCCAGTGCACACTTGGTGATGTGCCCTGGATTGAGCTGCTCAACAGAACCGTAAAGTCCACATTCAAGAAAGAAGTTCCTCCTCTCCCACGTTGGGCAAGTCATTGCATTTCAGGTTATCTTCACTGCCTTGTTTCCTGTTTCCAAAGGAAATAAAACAGCTGCTGAGTGCCTCAGAAAAAGGCAAAGCAGGCCATAAGACACCAGTTTCTGCCTCTTCCCTGCCATGGGATCTTTGGGACACTGAGCATGTGTCATCTCTCCCCACATTAACAGGCTGGAAGTGCCATAAAAAGATGTTTTTCATCCCATCAGAACAGCAAGTTATTCCATGTCACAAAAATCCCATAAAGCAGTTACAGATCAGACAGATGGTGTGTAAATGTTGCAGTCATGGGCCCCCTGAAAGTTTCAAAGCCCAACTATTTAATTTCTCCTCCAGAGCATCAGAAAAAGCTGCAAATCTCTTTAGGGCTGAAGTGAGGTGATGGCACTTACGGCAGGAGGTTCCCAGAGGAAGACAATGACCGCTCCTCCCTCTTGCTCCCCTCGAATGGGTTCCCAAAGGATCGCTTCCGGATCATTGTTTTAACCAAGATCTGCAAAAGCAGAATGCAGTTCATCAGGGATGCTTTTCCTTCATTCAAGACCAACAAGAACATCCAACCTGCATGCCCAACTAATTAAAAAAACTAGTGAAAACAAGCCAAAGTTCTCTATTAATAGAAATCAGAAGGAAGCATCTTTGCAAGTCTCCAGCTGCTTAATACAGGTGCTGTATCCTCATCTGAAACCCCTGCTTATGAGAACCACACTAGGTGTAAGAGGCTGGAAAGGAAAGCAAAGCCAGATCTGGGAGGTTTCTTTCCTCCCCAGAAGTAGGTTTTACTGATTACTGCATCCAATACCTGCAAATTCCCAGTCCTCCATGATTACCTGGCAAAATAATTCACTGGAAAGGGAGAGGGGAAGGAACTGGCACAATTTTACCTTAATGTTCATCTGAAACCAAACTGAAAAGCTGGCCATTGTCCAGCTTTGTCTGCAAAACACAAAGTTACCAATCAGAGACTGGTGGGAACAGAGGTGTGTCAGGATTCTTCCCTGGCATTCCCCAGCTTGCTTTGCTGGTGGGACCAGACAACAAGGTGAGCAGCACTGGACCCTGCCTCAGCAGGGGCATCCCTGAGAGCCCCTGGCTTCATTTGATGTTGCTTCTCATCCCTCTGTACCTCGTGTATCTGCTCACCAGGGTGCACAGAGAGCTGTTCTGTGTCTGAAGACAAGGGTGTTTTAAGAGTCAAAGCCTCATGAGTGAATCTCATACTGCAGCATCAACGCCTGCACTTGGCTGCACAAAGGTCAGGCACCAGAGGGTAATTCTGAAGATCAAATGCAAATTGTGAAAATACCACATCTGCCTGGAGGCAGTGTGTTATTTAATAGTCAAAGAAGTGCAGTAAAATCTGATTTGCCTTGAGCTGTGCTGAACACACGTGGGCTGGGTGTGTTCAGCAGGGCTGGGAGCACTGAGCCCACTGATCAAGTCCCTTCTGAACAGAAAAAGGGGGTAAACCCCTCATCAATGGTGATCTCTTTAGAGCAAAATCTGCTTTTTCAGCCTGGGCAGCACAAGGTGTATTTGCATTTTCACATGTCTGTGGTCAGTGAGATCTCTGCAGAGTGCCCAAAAGGGACAGAGCTCCAGTAATGAGGCCAGAAGTAGTCACAGCTATGAGATGAAAAAGGGGCTTCAAACGGAAACCTGTTCTTCAAAAAAATCACAGCCTGGGTGCCTACAGGCAGATAACACCATGCCAGGGAACTGTGAATGGTCACTGTTTCTCCTAACACAAGGGCTGGCGGCACCCAAAGAAATCATTCAGTTCAAAACCACAAAGGATTTCACTTTCCACACAGAACAGGGTTACAGTGTGGTTCTCACCACCACAGTGGGCTGCAGAGAATAAAAATATGAGCTTGAAAAGAGATGAGATGAAGTCACCAAGAATAGCTCCAGGCGGGGGCTGCTGCACGTCGTGGCCCAGATAAAATCTCCATCCTGGGAAGCTCCCACAGCCCCTACAGCCAGCCAGACAGAACAGGGCAGGAGCTCCTTGTGCCTGGCCTGCTCCTGGCCATGGGCAGGTTCTGGACCAGACACTTTTGCCCTGAGCAAAAACAGGGATACTTAGGCAGCCAGCTCAAGCATGAAGACCAGCAACCCACTGACAGCTACCTTTGGAACTGCTCTAAAATATTCTCTGCACTGTGGGGTACAGCCGTGTCCAGTGAGCTGCTGAGACCCTGAGACACCCAAGTGTCTTGCAGCACTTGTTTCCAAGAGAGGGAAGATCTTTGCTCTAATCCTGCCCAATGCTTTTGCCCTTCAGCAGAACTCCAGCTGCTCAGGGTCAATCCCAGCAGGCAGCATGGACCCCCACTGTGCATCCATAGACCATCAACTCCTTTGTACTCACCACGGTGGCCAGGCTGGGGATGTGCTTGACTGAATTCTCCACTTCCTCCTCCGTCACCTCAACGAGGGTGCAGTTCTCATCCTCTGTGGGCAGCAGCTCCACTCCGTTCTTGGTGACCCAAGGGTGTAACTTCAATTAATAACACAGCCTGTCAGGAGCGATTTTCTCTTTTTCATAACTCAAACTACACAAGCCTGGCAAACGCATCTCCTTGTCCAAGCTATGGCTCCTACATGCTCCTGAAACACCAGGGAGCAGGGCAGGGATATGCCATGTCACTGGTGAGCCAGCTCACCCCAGCACTGCCAGGAGCTGCACAGCCCAGAGCAGAAAATGCCGTGGTGTGGCTCTTCCAGAGCCAGCGCTGGCCCCAGCTACATGACCAAGCCATAACCTCGGTGACCTACAGCACTGAGCATCTCTGGGCTTTAGGGAAGGAGACCCATCTTCACTCTCATCTTATGGATGAGACAGCACCAAGAGGCAGGAGAGATTTATTCCAGTTCACACATATGAGCAGCAGTGATGGGGAGACCCACCGAGCCCTCGTCCTGGACCTGGTTTAATCCATGACTGAAGGCAGAACCCGTTTCTCCTTGCCCACACACCTGGTGACTTGGTCGGCTGCAGGAGGAGCACAAAATGGTTCCGCAATTCCCCCGCAATCCTTTCCCCCTACCTTGGTCTCCATTCTCTCAGCTTCTCGCCCCTTCCAGGCTCCCGCAGGGGCGAAGGACCAGAAATCTCCTGCGAAAGGCTGTTGCACAGTACTTTCCTGGTAGCAGAGGAAATACTGTACTCAGGGGATTTCCTTTTGCCTGCAACTTCTATAGGCACCAAAGGTCCCAAAGCTGAGCAGGTCCCAGAACAGGGGAAGGAGCTGGGACTTACCTGCCCAGGGGCCCTGGGCACGGGGGGAGGACCTAGCCTGGCGCGATCAAACTGACTCCCAAAAAAAGCCGAGCAAGGAGAACACAACAGAAGTGAAGCCACAGCCAGCACCAGGAAGCTGGATCAGTGTCAGTACCTTGATTTCTGGGACCGAAATCCTAGATTCAGGATTTTTATCCAACATCCGTGTAATCAAATCCTTCAAGAAGTCTGTAACTTCTGGCCTGTGGAAGGAAGAAGGGAGAGATGAGATGGGGAAAGGGATGGATGCTGCCTCTATTCTTCACCTCAGTGCCAGCTACTATGGGCCTTCTGGGCAGAGGGGCTGAACTCCAACCCGAACAGGGAGGCAGCTCTGGGTTCTTGTACACCCCCTCCTCTCCAAACCCCCAGAAAAAGCAAAATATTCCCTTTTGAGGCAATGTGCAGTGTAATCCCACATGTGCAGGGCAGGGAGAGACCAATTCAAAGCCTGAGTTTTTCAAAACCACAGAAGAGCAGGGCCAGCCCTACCCAGGCAGTGCTTGAGAAACAACTCAAATGAGCTGTAAAATAAGGATAGATGGGTTGTTTTTTGTTTTTGAGTACTTACTGGTCTGGGAACTCCAACGTTTGGGTCTTGATTTTATTGTGTAAACTCAAGATCCTTTCATCCATAAAAGGGCACTACCACAAAGAAAAAGAGCAATGAGGAAAGCAACAACCTCTGTTAAGAGGCAGCAGTGAGGCAGCCAGAGGAGCATCAGGATCTCATAGGGCATAAAGGAAAGCTAAGATCCAGTTACAGGGAAATTCCAGAAGATTTCCAATTATATCAATGTCTACTTTTAAACACAATGAAAAAAACACTTAACCAAAAATTACCAATTACTACAAGAGCTCCTTTCCTAAATAATCTGCCCAGGCACAGAATTTTTTCCACTGGGGAAGAAGAGAAACCCAACCCTTTTGGCTGCACCCATCCCAGGGACAGGCAAAGGTTTCCCATTTCCATCCACACATCCTCATCTCTACTGAGCTCCAACAGGGACATGGGGTGCCAGTCCCACTGCTTACCTGGAACATGAGAGGCACAAACCAACCCCCCAACACCAACAGCACTGAAAAATCCATCTCATTACCTGCCCAAACACGAAGCAGTACAGTGTGATCCCCATGGCCCAGACATCCAAAGCCTGCAAAGTGAAGAAAGCACAGTTAAATGTACAACAAGATTTCTGTGTGTGCAAGGTTAGTCCAAGACCATTCAAATTGCTATTAGATACCTTTCCAGAGAAGATTTTCCTGGTTTCTGAGAGGGTCTCTGGGGCCATGAAGGCAGGAGTGCCCACTGTGTTGGTTAAGAGGGCATCAGCTCCCTTGAACTCGTTGCTCACTCCAAAGTCAGCGATCTTGACGTGCCCATCTTCCCCCACCAGGAGGTTGGAAGGTTTAATATCCCGATGGATTATCTTCTGATAGTGCACTGCAGCCAGAGGGACAATGAGTGGTTGTGCCCACTGCAGCCAGAGGGACAACCTGCAGCAGCAGCACTGGTTTACAGCAAAGGAGCCATAAGGTCTCCCTGTGGCTCTTTCTGCTAACAACACGACCAGCCTCAGCTTTAAAAGTCGCTGTGCAGCATGAGCCGCCAGAAATGGCACTGCACACCAACAGAAAACCCAGCCCCAGGTGTTAAGAAAACAAACAAACAAACAAACAAAAATAAATCCCATCATTTTTGCAGCAACACTTACAGTATTCAATGCCCTTGATCAGATCCTGGAAGTAGAACCGAGCCTGGTCCTCACTGAGGGGTTTCAAGGTTGGGATTTCCATCACAGGGCTGCGAAGAAAACAGAACGGAGTTCATTCCCCACCTGGATGTGCTGAAACAGGGCCTGAAGGCTTTGTTACTGGCTGGTCACAGTACAAACATGGGCACAAACACAGGCACCTACAGGGTGTACTCAGCTCTAACCAGGTCAGGGAGATGCTTTTCAAACCTCAAGCCCCACCATGAACCTCCCATCACCTCTGCACCCCATTCCCACCTTGCATGACCAAGCTCTGTCACCCACAACCCCATCTCATGTTCAGGTGTTGTTAGGATTAAATCTGGAATTCAGTACTCACCCCTGCTTCACCAGTTCAAACACTGCAACACAAAAGAGAAGGTGATTACAGATCACTCACAGGGTACGGCTCCTGCCAGCACAGCCTCAGCACAAAAGCGATTATTTTAATGACAAAAATTCTAAAAATAATATGTTCTTTTTAAAAAGGAGATGCCATCTTATACAAGGCACATGGCATTTGGGTTGCTCCCATTTTCAGTTAAGGAGATGCTGCCAACTATCTTCTCAGTGCTGCAGCTTCAGCATCGTGAAGTGCCCTCCATGGCACACAAAACCCCTCAGTTTGCCACCAAAAAGGCTGAGCCCACACCCTGGGCAAACCTCAGCATTTGGCCATGAAGGCATCACATGCTCCTCCACTAGTACAGGCTGAACATAAATGATGGGAAAAAAATCTCTTCTCCGAGAGTTTTGTATTTACATCAAGCAAACAACTACAGTCTGCCAGGAAGGCTGGGATGTGGCTCCTTTGTACCTTGGAAAATCAACTCATGCTTTTTTCCCAAAGTCAAAGAAATAAAACTACTTTCTATCAGCTAAGGTCAAAGCTGAGAACACCAAACACTGGTGCCTCTCATGGCAAAGCATGCCCTTGTGTCAAATTAAGGTCAATAAAGTGCTATAAAGCACTTTTGTCTCTGTTCACAACCCAGATTGCATCTCATTTGCTCCTCCAGCATATCCAGGCTATACCCACAGTGAAGGAGAGACCCAGCCCTGCACACAGAGCTGCTCCAAAACACAGTGGGAACCTTTTGCCCCATCCCTCTGACACCCCAGGGCAGTGGGCAGTTACCCATGTACAAGTGATCCTCACTGGGGTCATCCAGGACCTGCCAAAAGAAGCAAAAAGGCAATTAAATAGTGCCAAGAAAACCTTGCAAATTAAGCACTGTGATATTTTATTTAGCAGGCATCTCAGTTCTACACCATCTGCACCATCAGCATGGTCTGCTCATCTCTGAGCTTCTACCCACAAGAGTAGGGAAAAAAGAGGACAGAGATGTAGCTGTACTTCAAGGAAGCAAATATTTAAAACACACAGGAAGCATCATCTGACTCATGAGCCAAATAAACTCCAGCCTGCACATTCTCTAATTCTTGATTTTTGGACTGTTTCATACAGGCAGTGGGTGGAGGGCAAGGCAGCTGCACTGTTGAACTCACAGAAACACCAGTTCTTCCCCAAAACCTGTCTCAGCACTTGTCTCCTCCACAGAAGAAACATTTTTCTGCATTTGCCTTTCTGAGCAGCGAAGCAAAAAATCTTTTGGGAGGTAAGAATAAAAAACCTTCTAAACCGAGGAAAACACAATTCTCCAAAGGCGGGACCTGCCCTTGCCCCCTTCTGGGGTCACTCCGCTTCACCCAGCCCACCCCTGCAGCATTCAGGCTCTGTCACGCTCATGGATGATTTTTGGAAAGAGGCCAGTGCTTACCTCCACCAGCTTCACCACGTTGGGGTGGTCCAGCTTCTTCAGGATGGCAATCTCCTGGTAGACCTGTTCAATGGGCCCTCTGGGCTGCAGGCAGCCCTCGGAAACAGCTTTGGCCCCACGGGGCGGTGGGCGGCCTGTGGGAAAGGTAAAGATGTGTCCAACTGCAAACAATCCCCCAGGATCCCCAAAGTATCCCCCGCCCAAAAGGCCTTCTGCCACTTACGGGGGAAGCCCGCCTGTCTCATCAGCTTCTTTTTTGAGAGAACCTTCATTGCCTGCAAGAGGGGAACAAATGTGGAATTTGGGGCAAGTCAAGGATAAAATGTGGTTGGTGGGATCGGGCAGGGAGTCAGTAGAAGGGATCCATCCCTCTCCCACCTGCCCCACTGTGGGCTCTGGGGCTGTGTGCTACTCACATAGTAGGTGTTATCATCCTCGTTGTAGGCCAGCTTCACCACCCCATAGGAGCCCTGGAGAGGGGCACAGCCATAGGGCACATGTTAGGGACAGTCCAGAAAATCCACATGACCAAACAGGGCTCTGGGCTGCTGTGCAAACCCACCCCATGGGGATCACAGAGCTGGTGGGTAATGCTGGGACGAGCAGGGGGGTGTACGGTCTGATATCACACTGACAGCAAAGAAAAGCTTCAAATGCCCCATTGAGTGGGAGGGAGGGGGAAGGGGGAAATCAGTAATAATTCTAAAAATATACAATTCAATTGGCACCACTCAGAACAGAACAGTAAGCAACAAAGAGCTGCTGTGGTGAATTGCTGGGCTTGCTCCCATTCTGGAGCATTCCCATGACTGGAAAGTGAAAGCAAGCCTGACACCCCCCCAACCCAAAACCCGTCATCCCACCCCAAACCCAATATTCACCTTCCCGATTTCATCCTTCAGCTTGTACTGGTTGAGTTGCACACAGTCCTGTGGGGAGAGAGCAGGGAAGTTTGGCATGAGCCACAAAACTGCTCGTGTTTGCTCTTCTCCGTTTAAATCTCCAGCAAAACTTTCTCTGCAAACTCACACCCTGTCCTCCTCTGCCCAAGCACCCACGTGGGGCTGAGCAGCTTTGATTCATGAGCCACAAGAGCCACCCACCAAGCCACAGGATGGTGTGTTTATAGATGGCTAATTGCAAACATTAATGGCCAGGCAGGCGATCCTGTCCTGTCCACTCATGTGGAACAAGAGCGACGGACCAGGAGAGCCCTGAGGGGTTTAATGCTGGCAACCTGGCGCCAAGTAATTTTATTTCTTCTGGGCAAAGCAGCCACTTGCTGCCTGTTTTCTGTCAGGCTGAGGGCAGGCAGGCCTGTTTTCTCATTAGATCTCAGTGAAATTCTCTGGTTTTATTTTTAAGGTGTAAAGAAAGAAACTTGTGTTACACTCCTGGCTTCCATCGAATGCAGCCGTGAGAACTGACGGCATCAGCAAAAGCTATGAAAACTGGTGAGTTGGGGTCTCACCTTCCTGAGGGCTGTCCCCATGGCCCAGGATGTCCCCCTGCCACACACCTGCAGACATGCTGTGGGGGTTTATCCCCCCAAAAAAACAGCGAGAAGAAATGGCACAGTGGGAAAATCCAGGCAGATGGGGGAGGAGAACCGCAGGAGCAGCGTTCATCCCCCTCACCTGTAACATTCATCCTCATCACCTGCAATGTTCATCCCCCTCACCTGCAATGTTCATCCCCCTCACCTGCAATCCCGTGATGGACACACGGTTGGACTCCACCGTTGGCCGCCGCGGCAGCCGTGGGGAGGAGTGTGGGGACGTCACCGGAGAGTAAGGGAGGGAGGGGTAGATGAAGCGTTCGTTGCCGTTCCCGGGAGAGCGGGCAGGCTGCGGCCGCTCCTGCAGGGACAGCTTGCGGCCAGAGAGGTGCAGCTTCCGGCCGTCCCCAAAGCCCTCACTGCCGGGCACGTCCATCTCCTCCTCGCTCGCGCTCCCCGTGGCGTCGTGCTCGGTGACCACGATGAGCGAGGCCATGCTGGTGTGGCCGGGGCTCAGCGCCAGGGGGTCCCGCAGCGCCGCGGGGGCTCGGCGGCCGCAGCCTCTGGCACAGCAGAGGGTCTGTGAGGTGGGAGAGCTGCTGGGGACACGTGGCAACGTGGAGGGACCGATGGCCTCATCCTGGCCATGCTGTGGCAGGGAGATGTGCCTGCAAACACAGGGTGGGTCAGCCAGGCTCTCTGGAAAGCGGGATTTCCTGCTGGTCATGTTGCTACAGATTGATTTATTCATTCTATAGGGAAGGGTGAAGCCAAGAGCAGCAGTGCAGGATGGCACCAGGATGCACAATCACCCATGTGATTGTGTGTCTCCCAGGCCAGAGCCAGCCTCAGCCCCAGGGATGCTGCCACTGCTCCTTCCACCCTTTTTATCTAAACACCTCCAAGGAACAAGTCCATCATCTCCACTATGGAAATACTCCAAAGAGGTTGTTCTAAAGAGGCAGGATAAAGAATTGCACTATACCTGCATAAATATCACTGAGTTCCCTACTTTACCACTCAAAGTGGGCACAACTCTGCCAAGCCTCCCCAGACAAAACAGTTCAGGGGCACAGGGACCCACTTACCAAGCATGGGGTGCAGGACCAGCCTTCTGGCTCACTGCTTCCTCCCACAGCCCATCATTGCCAGGGATTTCTGTTCCTCGCTCTGTGGCCTTCTGTGCAAAACTCAGGTCCCCAAACCTTGAGATAAATGAGAAGACTGTTAGCAACAAAAAATTTAAAAAAAAAAATCAAATAATTAAGTGATACTTAAAAAAGAGGAGAAAATTATGTTAATTCACACATGCCAGGCACCCCACAGCACCTGGAGCTGTTCAGTGGTTGACTGGCTGTAAACCATTGCTCTTCCCTGCCCCAACACTGGTGCTGTTTTTAATTTCTAGGTTAACAAGTTGCCACAGAAGGAAGCGAAAAAAAAAAAAATCCTGAAACAACCAGCCCAGAAGCAGGAACAGGGTTTGAGGCGTTTTTCTGCCTGGTTCCCACACCTCGACGAGGCGGCCAGTTAAAATTAGCTCCACTCATCTCCATTGAAGTTTCCGTGCTGCACCCGCAGCACAACCACTCTGAATCAGCCTGGCAGAAATTATGGGTCAAGTACAGAAATCAAATCGTCTCCCCTGTCCTCGAGGCCTCACAATGGCCTAATTGCTGTTTTCAACACTGATCTATAAACCAGAGCTTTTGTGCCCAAGTGGGATCGGCCTGGAGTTGAAGCCAACGCAGCACCGCTCACTGCTCCGAGGCATGGAGAACCACAGGGATGGGGAGGCTATAAATAAGCCAACGAACAGCAACAAGGACAAACTATTCCAGAAATGCTGAGTTTCGAGGGGCTGAATCCGCTCCTGGATGGGGCTTTGCTGGATGAGAGAGCCAGGAGCCACCAGCCAAGTCAAATTCCCCCCGCAGTGCTGCTGGCAGCCCACGGCAGAGTGTTTTAATGCACTCCCAAATGGATTAAAACAAACAGGCATCCCCCCCCAATTCATCCTGAATTCACAGGGATGCATCTCGAGGCCATTTGCCTGGCCTGCTTTGGGCACCCCTCCAGTGGGCACATATAAATAGCTGCCCCGAAGCCAGAGTTGATCCGGAATGCTGTGCCCTCTACCCTCACTGTGCTCTGTGGCCGCACCAAAAAAGGCAGCTCATCAGGGCAGCCTTGAGATGAAACTACCCCAGGAACATCGCTGCTAGCAACACCAGTCCCCAGCAGTGCCACAGCATAGCTGGGCATCCCATCCTGCCCCCATGCCTGCATCCCGATTTCCAAGGGTTCCTGATAAACTTTGCCGGGCTTGAGCAAAACTGAGTTATGAAGTCTCAGTCACACTTGAGAGCTGAGCGAGTCCTGGCTGGCGGGAGTTAATTGGCTTGACCAGGATAAACATATCAAGTCTGATTAATTCAAGCAGGCTTCCCCAGGCTCTGTAAACTAAAAGTCATCCAAGCCCCATCATAACATCAGCTGAAGTGGGAAATCAGAGGGGTTTTCCCTCTGCATGTGTGCAAAGGGTCAGAGGATGGGGGTTTTAAGAAACTGGTCTCTGAGATGACACCTCCCCTGAGAGAAACGCAAAAGTGGGGTCACGCTGTTGAACACAGCCCTGTTATCCTTAATAAGCACATGAGGAGGAGGAAGAGGTGGAGAACAGCTGTATTCCCAGCCACAGAGAAAAGTAAAATAGCTGAAAGGAGGGCAGTAATTCCAAAGAGAGAAAACACAGCCTGGGGGCTTCGGCTTCACTTCCCCCTTGCAGGAGGAAAGCAGCACATTCTGGTATGAACTCCAGCAGATCCTTATGTAAAAGGGAGCAGCACATGCCCACAAAATCCTCAGGAAATATAACAGCCTGGTGTATAGGAATGATTTATCGGCACAGCTTTTGGCTGCAATCCATATATAACCCATAGCGGCTGCAGCAGGATTATCGAAGCAATCAGTCTCACATCTAATTCAGCAAGGAGAGGGATATTAAAATGAAAAGAGGCCTATGAAACCCTGGCAGCAGCTCTCCCTCTCGCTCAGCGTCCACGTGGCTTGAGCGGAAGCGAATGGGAGTGAAATCAGCCCCCACGAGGGTGAGGGATTTTCACAGCCCCCTCGGGCCGCCCCAGCTCTGCTGAGAGCTCATGGGCCCTGCCTGGGCCCTGCTGGATGTGGCCACCTCTGGAGGGGAACACACTGATGATGCTGGGCGAGTGCAGAAGGTGATACCTTGCAGCCAGCGCTGGCTGCAGGGATTTAAATCGATGCATCTGCCTGGCCTTCCCTCCCTGGAGCTATTTCTCTACCCAGATGCAGGGGCCGCACACTCGCCTGCCCCACACCTGTGTCACTGTGGCAAGGCCAGACACAATGTCAGGATCAGACCCTCCCAAGGGAGTAAGACTTGGTGGCAGCTCGGCAGTGACCCTTCCATCCATCCTTCCATGGGGGTCAGCTCACAAACCTCAACTTCAGCTTTTTTTAAGAAAACTGAACTCAAAACACTGAAACCAGGGCTGATTTTACTCACAGAGATCCTCCCCTGCTACTGCTGAAGGTTGGTTAAAAGCCAAGCAGGGCCAGCCTGGGGAAGTTATTGGTCTCCCTGGGCACAGCCCAGTGGCTATTTTGCTTTCCCCAGTCATGGTCAGCAGTGGAAGTGCCCGTGCCAAGAGTGGTGTCATCTGCAGCAACAGGGGCATCGATCACAGTTTCCCTTCCTACGGGTAAGCACAGACCTTGCCAGAAATATATTAGTCATTGTAGTATACAAAGATCATATGTATCCCCCACCTGACTTAATGGGAAAAAAAATCTCTCAGCAGCTTCTCTAGAAGTCAGAGGACACCCAAATTTATGAGATACGGAAAACAGGCACCCATGCCCCATCTAGGACAGGTCACTGGTCAAGCAGCAAAGCTTTTGATCATCCCCAGGGTGAACGGAAGAGCCTCCTGCACTGTCTGGCGCAGCCAACACAGGGTGGAAAGAATTGGGGAAAAAAATGCAAAGCCAGGCAGATAGCATTGTAGTGTCACAACAGCCAGCATCAGGTTTCAATAGGAGTCACAAAAATATCTTTACCAAGTTTTTTAGATAATTTTGAGAATACTGCCTAATACTGCTGAAGCAATATATAATGAGCATCCCAAAAGAGCATAAGCTCCAGAGATGGTGCTGAGCACGAGCCAGGATAAGCTCAGGGCACCTCCACCACTGTGTCCAGCACTGCCAAGCAATTCCCAGCTTTCCTGGAAACATCAACTCTAGCCCATGATGGCCACAAGAGAGGAAACGAGAGCAGCTCTCCACTTTGTGAATATCACTTAAAAGACATTAGGGCAGAATTGAAAGCAAAGGCTTCTCCAAATTACCACCCCGGAACAGTGCTGGTCCATCACACTCACAGCACACTCAGGTATGGCCTTTTGGGGTTTGTTGGCTGTTTTTCCCAAGAGAGAGTGCTCATGGAGAGCCAGGAGAAGAACAGGGCTACTTCTCCAAGGAGGGGCTGTCTCTGTGGGTGCGGGCCATGAAGGCAGCTCTGGTGCCCACAGCCACCACATATCCTCTCCCCAGTATGGTCCCCCTGGCCCTGAGGACAACCTGGTCCTGTCCCTAGGGGTGGTTTCTGCCCCTGCAGCATTGCAGTCAGCACACAGCTCCATCGCACCAGCTTCCCGCGGTCATCTCACTTCTGCTCTTGGTCTTGGCTGTTACCTTCATGCTCCTGATGCTCTGTGCCGTGCACGTGGCTGCAGGGCTGCATCTCACCTCCTAACCACGCTCTGTCACTCGCAGCAACCCAACCTGTGGCTTCTAATGAGACCCATCCCCTCTACACAGTCGCTCCACCAGCTCCATCCCCCCTCTCACTTGCCCCTTGACCTTAAACACCCTCCTCCCCCTTCCCCAACCCCATGGCCTGTCTTTCCCTGGCACCCCTGATCCCGGCCCTCAACCCCCGGACAGGAGCCCCGTGGGGTCTGTGGGAGACGCGGTGTGGCCACCCGGTCCCATCGCCGCTGCCGGGGTGCCGCCGCCCTCCGGTACCGCGGCACGTGTCGGGGCCGGCGGCAGCGGGATGTCCGCGGGGCCCGGGCGGCCACGGCGCGGGATGGGGAAATGACAGCACCGAGCCCGCACCGCGGCGGAGTCCGCACAGGCCGCCCGCGAGAGAGCCCCGTTCGGAGGCGATGCGGTTCGCCGCCCGCAGGGCAGCCCCAGCCCCGCTTCAATCCCCGCTCCATCCCCGGCTCGGCCGCCCCCGCCCGCCCGGTCCCTCCGGTCGCGGCTTTGTCTCCGCCACCGCGGGCGCATCCCCCGCCCGGGCCCGCCCGGCCTCCCCGCCCGTCCCCGCAGCACCGACCTGGCGGGGAGCGACCCCGGGACCCCGCAGCCCCCGCAGCGTTGGGCCGGAGAGCGGCTGCCCGGCGCCGCCTTCGCTTTCGGTTCCGCTCCGGCGGCGGCAGCGAGGGAAGGAAGGAGGGAAGAAGGGGGGGAGCGATGGAAGGAGGGAGGGAGAGAGGGAGGCTCCGCTCCGCCCCGGGGAAGGGCACGTTTCCCCTCGGGCAGCCGCATCCTGCCCGCCTGCCCTCTATAAGCCGCTCTTGGGGTGTGTTTTGTTCTTTTGTTTATTTATATTTTTTTTTCCCCAGTGTTTTATTTCCCCCCGGGCCGCGCGGCCGCGCGTCACCTCCCCGCGGGATGCAGCGCGGAGCCCCGGCCGGTCCCGCNCCCGGCTCGGCCGCCCCCGCCCGCCCGGTCCCTCCGGTCGCGGCTTTGTCTCCGCCACCGCGGGCGCATCCCCCGCCCGGGCCCGCCCGGCCTCCCCGCCCGTCCCCGCAGCACCGACCTGGCGGGGAGCGACCCCGGGACCCCGCAGCCCCCGCAGCGTTGGGCCGGAGAGCGGCTGCCCGGCGCCGCCTTCGCTTTCGGTTCCGCTCCGGCGGCGGCAGCGAGGGAAGGAAGGAGGGAAGAAGGGGGGGAGCGATGGAAGGAGGGAGGGAGAGAGGGAGGCTCCGCTCCGCCCCGGGGAAGGGCACGTTTCCCCTCGGGCAGCCGCATCCTGCCCGCCTGCCCTCTATAAGCCGCTCTTGGGGTGTGTTTTGTTCTTTTGTTTATTTATATTTTTTTTTCCCCAGTGTTTTATTTCCCCCCGGGCCGCGCGGCCGCGCGTCACCTCCCCGCGGGATGCAGCGCGGAGCCCCGGCCGGTCCCGCTGCCGCCGGCCCCGCTGCGGGCTCCCCGCGTCCGCTCGGAGGGACACGAACCCCGGCGTCCCCCGCCGCCGCTTCCTGCCCCTGCCCCCGTGCAAACACTGGGCTTCCAGCGTCAGGTCGGCTGGGGGCAAACCGGGTTACCTGCGCCAGTTCCCCCGCGCTGAGCCATTGCCCAAATCATCACCTGAAGGGGAGGTTTGGAAATGTCACAGAAGCCACCACCAAACAGTTCCTATAAAAGTTGCAGCTCTGTAGCGCTGAGACAGAGCTCAAGGGCACAGCCTTTAACACCCCGGCTGACACCAGCCCTCGGTAAACATATCCCTTGCTTTGTCCAGTATTTGGGGTTTGTTTTTATTTCCATCCAGCACCAGTTCTGCACCGAGCTTACCCCCGGTTTTCTTTTCATGAAGCAACAGCTTCAGCCTTGAGCAGATACAAATGCCATAGCTGGCCAAACCCTCTTCCTCATTTTGCTTCAAGGCTCATTTGTGGGCACCACTTTGACACTGAAGAGCTCCCCAGAGCAGAGCCAGGCCTCCATGCCAGCCTCGTTAAACACTGTATTTCTGACCAGAATCTTGAAAGCCACTCTAAAAATCAGGTTTATGCACTTACCTGGACACAGTAGGTGCTCCGAACATTATAAGGATTAAACTCCTCGACGTGGTTAAAACACAGCAGAGAGGGAATGAGCCATCACCAGCTCCACAAAGCTGACTTCCCCTTTGCTGTTGGAATCATCGTTTTAAAATCAAGGCCCTGATGATCTGCCAACAGCCCCGATGCAGCACTAATTATTGGAATGTGTAAACTAACACCGGACTATCCTTGTCTCAACCACACCTTAGTGCTTCTCTCTTCCTCCTTACCTGGCCAGGCTCCAGCAGAACCAGGTTTAGGTCTGGTCTTGCTTTCTTGTTGCTGACAATGCCACAGTTAAATCTACTGCTTCCAAGCAGGGTATCTCCTGGAGTGATAGGATGCTCAGCTTTTATATAGTCACCAGGTGACTGACACACAGAAAAGGTTTATACTCACAGGAGTGCAATCCCATCTACCCTCAAATTCCACACTACAACCAAAATGAAATTTCCTTCCAAAATGAGGATCTAGCAGTCAATGCCAGCACATCACATACTGTTATACAATGGTTTGGATTAGAAGGGACCTCAACAACCATCTCACGGGCAGGGACACCTTCCACTATCCCAGGCTGCTCCAAGCCACATCCAGCCTGGCCTTGGACACTTCCAGAGATGAGACAGCCACAGCTTCTCTGGGCACACTGTGCTAGGGCCACCCTCCCCCCCCTCACAGGGGAGAATTTCTCCCCAGTGTCCCATCTGACCATGCCCTCTGCCAGTGGGAAGCCATTCCCCCTGTCCTGTCACTCCAGGCCCCTGTCCAAAGTCCCTCTCCAGATTTCCTGGAGGCCCCTCCAGATACTTCAGTTGTGATCTCCATCTATTCACCCATAAAAGCAGAGCAGATGAATGACACACAGTGCTGAGGGGAGAGCACACACAATAAACATTTCAGCTGAGCTGGGGCTGTTGTTTTCCACTCTTCACTCTTCTCATCCCTCCTCTGCACAAGGACACATGAAACAACAGTGCCAGGACTTTGCACTGTTACACCTCTCTGACTGAACCCTGTCTTTTCCCCTTCTGCCAGCACCATCTGTTTCTACAGTGTAAACAGCAAGTGCAGACAGGTTAAAAGCAAGGACAGGTTTTAAATGAGATGCCCCTTTCCATACCACTTAAAAAGAGCACAAAGGAGCTTTGCCTACACTTTCCACTATTTTTTGTACCCCAGTGTTCATAAAGCCTGCACTAATTCAGAACAGAACAGAACTTCTTCGTGACTGCACTACTCCCCTCAGTGTGTTTATAACAGTCAAGAGGGTCTTTTGTCTTTTTTCCCCACTAATTTCTTAATTTCAAGTTCAGAATAACAGTGAAATGAGTGGAAAATGATGTTTGTTTTACAAAACACAAGTTTATTTAAGAGCAGACCATGATTTATTGGCAGTTAATCTGAAACACGGATGACTTAATACAATAGAAAGATGTTCGTACAAAACAAACAAAACCAAAACAGGAAAACAAACAAATCTCATCTTTAAATGCATCACTTGAAGGCATTGATTAAGGGGACACCGTGTGCTGGCAGCTCCTGGTGCAACTGGCGGAACAACATGGCACATTTGTTCCTTTCCTGGGTCTTGCCGAGGGTGTGGAACAGCCGGGCTTGGAAGTAGAGAACATCTCTGAGCTGTTCTTTGCAGTCCACTTTGGCAAAGTAAGTCTTGGCTTCATTTAGATTCAAGATAGCAGATTCCAAAGCTGTGGGAAAAAAGGGGGACAGTCATATTTAAGAAAATATCACAGCAACAACTCCAAGCAAGGCAGCTCAAGTCTAAGGAGGCCAATTATAAATTCCCCAGCTTTGCAAAACCATTTGTGTCTTAGCAACATGGCCTCTCAGCTAGTTTCTATTATTCAGCCTTTGCTGCAAAATATGTGTGTGAAAGTATGCAGATAAACAATGTTCCATTATAAACATCTATGGAACAACTAATTCCAAACTAATTTTGTATCCAATAACCACGTAACACACTCTGGTGCAGCAGGACCCCGGTACAGACACTGGTTTGAACTTCTGAGCAGTTTCAGAGAGAATTACTCTTCACACTACCTTCAATTTTCTTTTGTGGAGTGTAGGAAGCTGCAGAAGCCACTTGACATTTGGCCACCAAGAACATGGCACAGCCTTTGTCCAGGACGGCTCCATGGGCCAAGACAGGTTCTATTGCCATGTGCAGGATATTCAGGGCTTGTTCAGGAATGCCAAGGATCAGCTGAAAGAGAAATACTTGCTGGTCTCACAATGGAATCCACTGATAGGAGCAGCTTCTTCAGGGAACACCAACACAAGCCATGTCTGTTTCTAATACCATGATGTAACACACACAATTTTTTTTTCAACTTTTTCTCCACAATCATCTTTTAAATCAAAACTTGCAAGTAGAAATGAACTACTCTCTGAAATGATCAGGAAAAGTCTTCTCCACTCAGTCAGTGCTGACAGCCATGCCTCTCAGAATAAACAATATAACTGAACTCATAACCAGCATTATTTTTAATATACAAGCCAACCTGTGCTACTAGAAAGCCAAAATACCAGCATAAAAAAATAACTGAAGACATTAAGACAGGGGAAATTTATGCTGCTTAATTATATACAATACACATTTTGGTGATGAAATTCAACTTTTATTAACTTCCTTGAAAGCTTTTACATTCAGAGTTTGCTTCTTCAGTATCAATAATTTAATTCCAACAATGTTGTGTTCTTGAATCTCACAGGAGTAAAAACAGCATTGAGATCCCCAGAATAAATGTTGCCCTGCAGCCCTGTGAAAACACAAATCAGACCTACCTGGGAGAAAGCCAAGTTCAGCACAGTTTCAGAAGCCAAGTACTGCAGGCTGTATTCCCGAGCCAGGGCCAGAGCCTGCAGCAGCACCGGCAGCGCGATGATGTGACACGAGGATCTCCAGTACAGCTCTGCTATGGACAGCAGCACCCTGACCAAACAGGGGTAAGCAGTTACAAACCTTTACTCTGGATGAAAAATGTCCACTTGTTTCCCAGGGAATTATTCCATCCACAATGCTACTGTTTTTATTATGAATTACACTGCTGCATATACAATAGATTTAAATTACACCCTTAAGAGGAGATGCCACAGACATACAAAAGATTAAATAACATCATAGCTCTCTCAAGATTTACACCAAGGTAAAACTACACACACACATTTCCATTTCCTATTTATTTTAGATGCAGTGTTTCCTTCTTCCATGAACCTTCATGGAACTTTAAGTTTACCATCTTTTAGTTTACATATTAAAAATAACTAGGTTTAAATGACACAATATTTTGAGGATTCCTCCGTACTGCGATTAATAATTGAAATGACTGTAATCTCAGAATCACAGCAGGTAATCTGAAGACTAGTGAAGTCTGAACACAGACAAATTGAAATGGCTGATTCTAATCACTGCAAAGTGCCTTTAATACTCTGAAAATGAAACATTTTTACCTAATCACCATCTCGGTGTTCTTGATTTTCTGGCAGTGGATCAACAATTTCTGCAGCAGTTTGTGTGCCTCTGACATTTGATTTTGGGCTTTCAATACAATGGCTTTTCTGTTGTAGTAGAAAGAAAACATCATTGTATTTTTGTATAGAATTCTGCTCCTCAGAACAGAGTAAAATAGGTGTCTATTCTGTGACCTGTGTTTCTTGTAACTGCAGACTGGCACCCTGACAAAGTGTACGCATGCTGCACACACAGACAGGAGGAAAAACAGATCTCCCTGGTGCCAACTGGACAACTCCCAGGCAGAAAGGATCAAACTCATAAAACAGCTTTAGATAGAAACCAGGGACTGCCAAAACCAAAGGCCAAACAGGCAGCAGAAGTGGGAGAACATGCAAGCTAGAAAGCATAAGCAATTATCTGTGAGAAAAACAGGTATGAGGTAAAGCAGCTAAAATTGGCCTGAGCTAACGAGGATACGGAGCAACAGGAAAATGGAGAACGGGGAAGTCAGGACCAAATGCCCAGCAGCAGGGGATGGGTACAAATGCCTTGAACCAGACACTGAGCAGAATATTTAAAGATCAGGGAATTCATGATCAGTCCAATTCCAGAAGGACAAGCATCAGGTCCCACAGCTTGAACACTGCTCTTCCGGCTGACTGGCACCGGCTGCTTTTAGGTGTTTTGCCTCATTGAAAATCGACAGGAAATTCTTTGAACACTGAGTTGGTTTTCATACTCACCAAATACTAAGTTTTAACTGTAACTATTTTCAACATGTCATTCTCATTTAGAAACAAGACCCCATTAAGGTGAGTGAAAAAAAAATCACATTGTTCCATTTTGGAGATGTAGAAACCAGGCCACTGAGGAATTCACTCAAGGCCTGAGCTCCCTCCCCAGCTATTTGACATAAAAATCTTCTTTGTGCTAGGTTTGAGTATAGCAGATTTTGAAGATGTTACCACAACAGATTCACAGGTAGAATAACACCAACTTCAACTATTCCAGCTCTTAAAATGTCCAGAGAAACAACTACAAATTATCATTGCAAGACATGCTCTAAGGGAATAGCCCTATAGGTTAGACAACATGACATTAACTAGTTCTGGAAAGGGAAAAATATGTAAGCACATGTGACTGCTAGTGATCATTTTGCTAAATTTTTCATTGTCTTCACAGAACACACCTGCAAGTGCATGAAGACTCAAGATTTCTTACCTGTATATACCTTCAATGCTGTTAAGTGCTGTAATTCCTGCTACAAGAGAATCTGCTACATGGTATCTGCCATCGTTCATGGCCCGCTCAAACTGTATTTTCTGATCAAACAGCATCCAAAGCTAAACAAAGAACATCCAGAAACAAGTTTTAGAAGTTGTGCCTGCTCATTTTCGAATCCCAAGTAAGAATTTACATTTTATTTTCCCCTGGGGGTATTTATGTCTAGACACACTAACTCCACTGTCCAATTATTTGATTTACTGAATTACTGTCCTCAACAGAAATGTTAAGGTCTGGATTAATGTTTCAATATCGAAGCTCACTTACTTGACTGCATTTTAAGTAAAAAGTCTCTTTTAAATCATTACTAATGATTTGAGACTTGTACACAAGTAGACTTGTTCTGTAGTGAAAAGAGAAGGCTCACACTATATTTAATGGGATCTCGAATACTTCAGTGTAAATACTATCTTATAGACTGCTGTGGCAATGTTTCCCAGAGTCACACAAAAATCAGGTTGTTAGCCTATGATCTCAGTCATATCCGGATTGTAGGATATCAAAATAAGCAGCACTAATTAAACAGAACTTTGAAGCTCCAAATCAATGCAGAGCATTTAACTGCTCTATGTGCTCATGAAGCAGATGTATATTCCTCTGTTAATGAAATTTCTACTTGAACAGCTTCATCTTAGGAGGCTGTGGTGAGCGAAATGTCTCACCAGTCTGAAAACAACACAGGCAGCTTTTCCATGCTCTTGTAAAAAAGCTGATGCTGCATTGCTTCCCATGAGGATGAGCCAAGGGAAATGAGAAAACGTATAGCCCAAGGCATGGAGAGGAAAATTCAGGAGCAGTGGGATTCAGATCCTACTGTATAATAGTTACATAACTTATAGGCTGAATGTTAAGTATTCTACCTGTGCATGCTGACTGTTGGGAGGGAATCTCTCCTTTAGGTGTTTCAGTATTTCAGAAGCAGCTGCAAAGTACCCCTGCAACGCAGAAGGAAACTGATTAATGCACCAGGGTGGGCCCTGCTCCCCTCCCTTTCAGCCCAACCCTCAGGGAAGGGATTTGCCAAGCAAACACCCTGCATTGTCTCTGCCCCCAGAGCAGGCGTTAAAGGCAGAAAAAACCACAAGTCAAGTCTTGCACTCTCTGTCAGTAACACCCACAGATCCTCTCACCAAATGGCTCTTTGTGCAAGTAGCCCTGAAGCTCACCTGCTCGGCGTGCAGCTCTGCCAGGTGACACAACACCACGGCGAAGGACTCGGTGTTGTTCTGCTGAACGCCCACGTTCACAGCCTCCAGACTGTTCATGCTCAGCAAGGTCTGGGCTTGTTGAAGTGCCATGGTGCTTGTGCAAGAGAAATATCTTTTAGTTTTCAAGCAGCAAACAACAACCATTTTTAATCTACGGTCTTGTTATGACAATAGTCTACATTGTCTGGTAAAGCCAGGGGCCTGGGGAGAAGGAAGACTTGTAAAACAACTGCTGTCCAAGGACTCTGGACTGTGCAGGCACAGCAAGTACTACAGGCTGAAAGCTGCACACAGCCAAAGCACAGAGATGCTGAAAGTGGGGGCACAGGAACAATTTATGATCTATTTGCCACTACTAAATGGAAACTCTATCTCTTCTTCAGTATGAGTTTTAAAGGAACACAAGAGAATGGAAATAATTGCACTCAGCCTGTACTGAATCACAGCCTGATTGCTTTATTTTAGTGCACTGGAGAGACACAGTCACTTGTTACACCTATATAAATGCATTATGTGCTAACAAGTGCAGCAGCTAATCCAGGAGTTCCAAACAAAGCAAATACCTGCGGCCATATAATCTCCAAATGGCTGTTTTCTGTGCTATGCTGATGTCAATGAGCTCTGACAGACTGTGCTTCCAATGCAACAGATCAGAATCTTTTAAGGCATCCATTAGTTTGTTGGCAGCCTTTCCTGCAAAAGCTCTTTGCTGAACCAAGGACTGTATTCCCAAGGAAGCAAGATACTGGGAAGAAGGAAAAAAACATACCTACAGTGTTGGAAGGCAACAGAGTACTCCAGGCTTGCAAATTACACTGGAGCAGAGTTCTAAACTACTAAAAAAGAATCCCAAAAAGACAGCACAGACAAAGGAACACTGCTCCAGGCATTTCTTTAAATAATCACTTATGCACACCCACACATATGTGAATGTCATTTTGTTGGATGTGAAAGGTAATTTCCACTCCCCCACACAGAAATCTTATGGAGGAGGACAGGAGCAGTACCTGGATTTCTCCAGAACTGCTGTGAAAACAGAGCCTTTGCTTTCCTTCCCTTCCCCACAAAGAGGCCATGTCTGCTCCTATCTCCCAACAACAGCAGTTTAGTCCATTTTAGAACAATTCTCTTAACAAAGGAATCGCATATTTGGGGAAGACAGAACTAAACATTAACAGACAACAGATCTATCAGGGCATGAACTACCAGAGGGGAGGGCTGCCCTGCAAGATTTCACAGAGCTGTACAAGTAAACGTGTTCAAAGCCCTGCCAGAGGCATCAGCACTGAGCTTCAGGGAAGGTGGAGACCTAAGAACCTCCCCTGAGCACCAGATTGTACTAAAATGGTCCCTGGGCCAGTAGCCACAGAGAGTTTTTCTGCCTGAAAATCAAACAAGTTAGAAGGAAAACCAGTGACCCTTGCAATAATGCTCTGGCATTAAAGCAACTGAACTCTGGCTTGTTAATATGAAGAATAAAAGTCACAGAAACAGCTAGATTTTGGAGTGTTAAAACATGTTTGTTTAAATCCAGTCACATATTTTGAACAGATACGCCACAAAACCCCAAACTCTGACCACACACACCTATCACCACATGGGTTTGTCCCAGAATGAAGTTAAGGATTGATGAAATGGACTCACTGGCAATCCAAAATGTAAGGATTTGTTCACAGAGTGCTCCAGCAGAACACAGCTATCAAATATCTTCTGCTCCAGGATGTACAACCAACTCTAGCAAGGAAAAAGATCAAAATCTCATTGCAAATAACTGATGGCTGCAGCACTTTTAACTTGGGTTGCTGTTACAGAATGCACAAAAACTCACTGGAAATACAAACCACTTGAAGACTGATGCTAAGGAAACTTCTACTAAATGCTGCACAGCAAAACATATCAGAAGTGCAGCTAGGCTGGAATGCTGGTGTGGCACCAGCCAACTCTGGAGGTTCAGTGATGCACAAGAATACAGGGAACTCTGGAATGCAGCACCTCAGGAGTTTGATACCATTCATGTCAATTCATTATAATGTTAATTACAGGGGAAAAAAAATAGAGAGAAATCCAAGTCCTTCCCTCCCACTTTGCTTGCTCTAAAGGTGGCTGCTTACTCTGAGAATTCAGCAGACAGGAAGGAGGAAGCTTTTGAAATGCTTCTTTTTACAACATCTAAAACTCAACTTTGAGCTTACTACTGAGATCTCTGGGATAACAATTCCTGCTTAAGAAATTAACCCTGAGCTGCAACAAAACATCCCATGATCCTGCAGTTTGTTGCCCTGGGTGCCAGAAGTGATTATCACCCCACTGCTGGGCAGTCAAATGCTCTGGGGGAGATGCTGCTCTGAGAGAAGTTCTGCAACAGTTCACTGAGCAAAACCACTCAAGCTCCATTTGAACAGAGCTCTTACCAGGCAGTGCTGCAGGCAGACGTGGTCGTTGGACTCCTGGGCAATCCTGATGGCTTCCTGAAGTGCCAGTTCAGCCTGCTGGCTATGAGCAGAACAGAGGGAGAACAATTAGTATTCCTACAGTGCTTAAGATACAGCATCCTGATCCAGGGAAGTATTGATCTGAATTATGCGTAATGCACTCAGATCTCTGATTTAACAGCCTGTGTTTTCCTCCCAGCACTCTGCAGTGCATTCTGGTTTTCAGGACAGTACGTCTGACAGCATCTGCAAACCAAAATGCAGCTGTAACCCCTACATGGGCTTTCAAACGCTGTACAGGCCAAGTTATTGTTTGAACAGGGGCAACATTTAGAATCTGCCTGTGTAGAAATTGTTGCTCTCAACTTTGCAGTGTCCTTCCCCTCTCCAGTCCTTTGACATCATGCCTCCAGGCAGCAATCAATAAATGCAAACCATAAATGAAGATGGGTAGGCCAGCTTTATCAACAAAATAAATCCCAACCTGTATGGCATTTTAAATTTTAAAAGCTCAGATGGCTTTTTATGTTTAATTATTCTTTTGCCAGATCATAGGCTCTCTGTTGACTTGCAGAAAACCAACCACACTTTCTTGAAATTATGGATGAAAATAGGCATTCGTGCCCACTGACCCTTCTGAGGTCATGGAAATGTAATTCAACACTTAAAATACCCAGGACACAGACAAATGTCAACTCTTAGATGGCTCAGTTATTATGGAAACCAAATAAACATCAAAACAAAAACGAACCCAAACAAATCAAGATCGCAAGAAGATCCCAACCCAACCACAGCTGCTGTCAAGTGAGAGAAAGCCCCTGAAGGGATTTTCAGAAGGAAGGGGGAGTGCATTTTGTCAGCACTTTGAGATGCCCAGGGTGAATTCCTCACTAGTGGCCGAAGCGGCAGTGCAGGGCCGCCAGGTTGAGCGCGGCGTAGCGCAGGCTCCGCCCGTAGCCCTCGTCCCCGTTGCTTTTGCTCTCTGCCCCCGTGAGGATCAGCCGGTCGAAGTAATGCAGGAGGCTGTGCGTGGAACTGAAAACATCTTGCACTCTGAGGCTGTTCAAGTAGCTTAAATAATGCTGGAAAGGGAAAGGAAATCAGCTTTAATTGTACAGATACTAAACCAGAGTTTTTGTTTATAATTACTAGGTATTTTTGTCCAGAACATGTAACCGCGAAATACTGATCAGAAGCTGCAATACTGATAGTACCTGGGCAGAATTTCTGGATAAAATTGGATAATTTCTTGGACAAGATTGGCTGTCTGCCCTAACAGGATCTGCCAAATGGTGAAGACTACAAGATCTGGCTGTCAGAATGATCCCAGAGAGTCTGAAATCTCTACAGAGGTGGAATCCCTGTATTTATGTGTGAAGTGAGAGTGGGAACGGACACAGGACTCCCACAGTGTCTGCACTCAGGAAGATTTTAATAAACATCAACACTGCTTCCAAATGCTGTGCAGATAGAAAGGAGATGCTAAAATTATGTATTTTCTTTTTGGCATTGAGACCAAGGCAGGATAATCCTTTATGGTGTGAAGTCCAGCCAGGGACTATGGCAGCCCTTTCAAGGATACTCTTCCAAACAGAAGCAAGGAAAATCTTGTCTGTTCAGCCTAGGGTTGCTGGGAGGAAAAGGCAGAAAGCTAGGCGGGAAAGAGCTGAACTTACGGAGGTTGCTCAAGAAGTAGCTGTTGAGGAACAAAGCAAGAGCTCACACAGGCCTGGAAATGCCCTTCAGCATAAGTCTGTGGCTTTCAATATAAATTACTATTAAGGACCAGAAGCAAAGTGAACAACAACCAGCAAAATTGTATTGCACTTAATACTGATTTTTAAACTACAGGAGTATGAGGCCTGAAATTCCTTAGGAAAATCTGGGTAAAAGAAGTAAGTTTTAGATTTAGTTGAACAAGAATGCACTCAGTCTGAAATTAAGAGGCTTATATCTGTGCACGAAGGGGAAGTACTTTGCTTAATTAAGGTTTCTGTACCTTCAGGAGTTTTAGTCTGAATTACTAAACATTTACATGCAACCTGCTCACACTTTTATCATCTACTTATATTTCAATAGAGAATAAATTACTTCCAAACAATCCTATGTTACAGATAAGAAATCCTTTTACAACTATTCTGGATGAAAAAAAAGATACTTACTGCTTCAGCAAAGTCAGGATTAAACTTTAACAAGTTGTTCAATTCCTTTTGTAAAGATGCTGGAGCAAGAGCCTTTGTCTCATCATTCTTTAGTAAAGAAGCCTGGAATAAAATTTGAATAGTACAAGTAAGACATGTAACTCCATAACAAGGGTTACAAAAATATATTGTGGTACAGGATTGTCAGGTTGTTATCTGCTTGGACAGGACATTAAAGAAGATTTTGTAGCAGCTTTACTATGACAGTGGCAGTTTGATTCTCTACTATATTATAGTGTTCACTTTGCAAAGATCAGAGAGACCAAGTCAAATAAAACCTTATTCAAAGGACTGCTTAAAGGCATTTAAAGAATCATGGTTAAGTTTCTCTCTGAGGAACTAATGCCACACATTGCTCACTGGAATTACATGTATCTTCTCACACAAAAAAAAAACCCTCAGGAAAACAAATCAATAACTCCACAGTTTGCTTTGGCAAGCAGTTCAATTAATAAATATAAAAATGTAGTAACTAAAATTACCATTACTGACTATTGAATTACTGACATTTGTGTCCATGTGTATTTCTGTTCCCTTTTTGATTTACCAGCTGGAATAACCAACAAAACTGCACATTTCACAGAAATGTGAGGCAAGCAGAGCAGAAGGACCTTCTGACAACCAAATATCAGCATATGGTGACATGTCTGGATAAAACACTCACAGCCCCAAGTGCTCATACTGAGCAACAACATGCAAGCTATCAACAAGCCTCCACCAGACCAGAGAAAACATCACGGCTGACACTGTGGATAAAATTCAAGGTGAAATTCATGTTATGGAACATCTCCTCCACTTTAATGAGAATTAACATACCTGCTGAGAAAGAAAATACTCTGCTTGTTTCTGGGAAAGAGGCCCACTGCAGGCTATCTCTTCTTCCCTGGTAAGAAACACTCTGGTTAGAAATAGGGGCAAGGAAAGAACGCAGAAACACATTTCATTAGACACTCCACACTTTTGCTTTATAAAGTTTTCTGAGATATTAGAGCTCAAAGCGTGGAAGAACTGAGAAAACTTAATGAAGAACAAAATTTACTCCATCAAAGTCAGCAATCCAAATGACTTCACAGTTTAGCTTCAACCTGCAGAGACTGTAGTTGAGAGCAACATTACCCTAAATACACCTTAAAAGACCTAAAGAAAAACAGCAGAGAGAAGATTTGGGGCTGACATATCCAAATGGCTCTGCTCTGTTGTTTCTATCTTCTGAGGACAGTCCCAAGGAGATGAACTGGCACTTTGGTCACATCCATCACTGCTGGAAACAGCTGTTCTGCAAGACATTTACTCTGTAGAAAGCCAGCAAGTCCAGCACACAGCCAGACCCCAAAAGCTGTCTGACTCACAATGCAGCAACTCCTGCATAAGTTTATACAAATACAGTTTGCAAAGTACATTTTAAATATATGGACACATCAAATACTTTGAGGATTATTCTTACAATGGAGCACCTTTTCAGCAGGTGAAAACTCTCAGTATTTGCTTCTCCTTTTTGAGGTAAAAAGACACAAGTTCTTTTATTTGGAGAATGGTGAAAAGCAAAACAAAACCGTTCAACTTCTCCTTATTGAGCAATCTTTCCTTGTTGGAAGCAGAAGTGACCTCTCCAACAGCTTTAGCACGTGACAAACAGAGGAGTCACTCAGCAGGGAGAAATTGTGGGCAGCAACTGCCTTTGGGCTGTGGTTCCCTGGGAGAGGATGAGGATGAGGCAGTGCCACCTTCCCGAGCCACTGACAAATGTTACCACACGGTGGCACCAAGGAAACGAGCGGCCACAAAGCTCAGCCCGGCTGCAAGATGCCTTAAAAAAATAAAAGATTTGTTTTCTTAAGCAATGGGAAAGGCTTTAACATGAATTTATCACCTTAAAGGCCCATCAAGTTCTTCTTTCTCCATTTTCCCATCCAGCTCCTCTGGATTTGTCAGCTCCATCTCATTCTCGTCAGTGCCATCCTTTTTCTCATCCTTTTGGAAGTACTGCTGGAGTGCTGTGTAAAGTTTATAGACCTGGCTGAAGGAAAGTTTGTTGTATGCCAGGATCATGTGGCGCAGGAACAGACCTGGAGAGGGAAATGCCTGCTGTGAGCACAGGCTGTCAGCTGCTGCTGCAGACAGGAGACCAAAATCATGGCCAGCAGTTTAAACAACATCATTTAGTTCCTCATTAAACAGAAATTAATGAGAAATGGAATAGAAATTAGTGAGTCTCGTATCAATGATACAACACAAGGTGCAAATCTGCTCTAAATTTAGCAACAAATCTCACTAAAGATAAGTGATAAACTGTTAAAATCAGTAACAACCTCACAATATGCAAAACTGCCAGTTGATATGCAACATCTGAGCAAGAGAAAAATTACATTCTCCAATTTTACACCTCCCCAGAAGAACAAAGCTGTCTCCTGAGGGAATCACATCAGTGATAGATACCACATCAAAAATTGCTTATGGGTAACCATTATTTACCTACTACACTTGTTTTATGAACTTCTGGCTCAGTCCCTGAGAATGAATCTGAAAGGTCATCAAAAAATTGTTCCATGTCTTTCAGCTCTCCTTCTGCCATAAGTTTTAACCTAAACAGAGGAAGAAAATGACATTTGTAGAGTATTAATACAGACATAAAATCAAATATTGTCCTGCTTCCTGCATAATTGAGTAAATGCAAACAAGTGATAACTAATTTCTTGGACCCAGGAGGTCTCATACTGAGATAAATCAGATCATATTAAGTATTGGTAAGCCAAATAATTATCAGGTTTGGGTGCTTTTTTAAAATAGGTCTTTGTTAAAAGAGAATAAATAGACGAGATGGTTACTCTTAAAATAAATAGGAACTTTTCGTTTTCTTTTTGAAATTTAAAACTTTTGACTGATTACATTTTGGAACTGTTGCTCTTTACTGAATTATCTGATACAACAACAGATCTTCTGTCTCACAGAAACTTTAAATCTGATGACTTCGATGTTGATGCCTTTCAGAACAAGTAAGAAATCAGTCGAAGTAGAGTTTTAGCCCAAATGTATGCTTTTAAAACCTGACATTTACACGGTCCAGAGCACTTTCCAGCGCTCAGAGCGGACACAAACAGCGCAGAAGATCCGCACGGCGGCCTCGGTGGCTCCTCCCCTGCCCCGCCCGCACGGACGCCGCACCTGATGTGGACGGAGCCGGCCAGGTGCGGGCAGCACTCCTCGATGGCCTTGCGCAGCCGCGACAGCGCCATATCCGGACCCTGCGGAGGACAGCGACAAGTCGCGACAGGCCACGACATAACGGAGCCACCCTTCCCCCCGCCCCAGCCCGGGCCCCGACCTGCAGCAGCGGCAGCAGCAGCCGGTTGAGCCGCCGCCGCTCCAGCAGGCCGAGCTGCGCGCCGGCGCGGCCCAGCTCGCTGAGCAGCACGAGCAGGGCCATTTTGTGCGGGGTGACCCAGTCGCGGACGCCGAACACGTTCGCGTGCACGACACCGTTCGTCAGCATCGGGTTGAAGTACAGGCTCTCGTGCACGCTCGCCATGGCGGCGCCGGGCCGCCCGTCGTCCGGGAAACCGCGCGCGCCCGCCCTACCGGCCAATCACCGCTCCCGCCGCCGGCGCGCGCGCCGCGCCACAGCCAATCAGAGGAGGGGCTGTGCGCCGCCACGGCGGGGCCGCCACGACGGGCCGGGCGCGAGAGAGACGTTCCGAAGAGAGAAGGGTCCGCGCGGTGGCGGGGCTGCTCCCCCGAACTGGCCCGCATTGCAGGCAGGCCGCGGCTGGGACAGCGATGGCCAGGCCGCAGCTGGGGACAGTGAGGGGATGGGCTGCGCTTGCGCAGCTGCAGCCCTGAGGAGTTATCTGATACATAAGGGAACAGAAATTTTCCCTTTGTGCTGGCACTGCTGAGGCACCGCAAATCCTGGGGTCAGTTCTGGGCCCGTCACGTCCGGCAAGGCCGTGAGGGGCTGGAGCGTGTCCAGGGAAGGGAACAGAGTTGGGGAAAGGGCTGGAGCACCAGGAGTGGCTGAGGGAGCTGGGAAAGGGGCTCAGCCTGGAGAAAAAGAGCCTCAGGAGGGACGTTGTGGCTCTGCACAACTCCCTGACAGGAGGGGACAGCCGGGGGGGTCGGGCTCTGCTCCCAGGAGCAGGGACAGGAGGAGAGGGAACAGCCCCAGGCTGGGCCAGGGGAGGCTCAGGCTGGACACCAGGAGGAATTTCTTCACTGAAATAGTGGTGAAGCATTGGAAGGAGCTGACCCGGCAAGAGATGGAGTCATCATGCCTGGAACTGTCCAAAAAACAAGTAGACATGGCATTTTGCAATAGGGTTTGGTGATTGGTCACAGGTTGGACTTTATGATGTTGGAAGTCTTTTCCAACTTCAATGATCCTGTGGTTAACAGACCACGTGAGGTACAGGTGACCATAGGCAGTGGCTTGGTGCGATTAGTGATTTTTGTGAGCTCTCTAAACACAGAGTCTGGTTGAAAAAGGACACGTTGTTTATTCTGCACAGGCTGCAAGGTGGAGATTTCTGCAAGTCAAGCACCCCAAGGGGTAAAAAAGTTACATCTTTTATACAGTAAAATTTAGATGAACCCACTTATCTACTACATTTTCTCTGTGCTCTGACACAAGCATTTCCATGTTACAGAGAACACCACAGAATGAACTCGCTCCCCTCTGGATTTCCTGCAAGTTAATTGTGATGCCATAAAGATGTTTCCACATGTAAGTTTTTATTTTCTCAATAACTTGTTAAAGTACTTCATTAAGGCATCATATTCCCAAAGAAAATACTCCAATTATTATAATAGTTCTCATTTTTGTAAGTGAGAGCAAAACAAAACTCAATGTTATTATACATCTGCATGTCCCCGGGGATTTCCATTGCGCTGCTCCTGATTCATGCCTGGGGGTGGTGAGAGGAGGAGGAGGAGGCAAATCAAGCGGGGAGTAATTTTCAAGGATACATTTACATTTAAGAAACTTAACATTGTAGCTTGCTGCTGCTGGTGTAATTAATGATCGTTTCCTCGCCCTCAAAGAACTCATTGAGGTGTGTCTGAATACAGAACGCAGGAAGTAACAGCAGCTATTATGTTAGAAAGGTCAATTTGCTGACATTTCCTGAAAATAAAGCCCGATGGCCGGGGCGGAAACACGGAACTGGTGGCGTGGCAGGGCAGGGGGGGGAGGGGGATGAGATAAAGGCCAGGCTGCAGTCGGCCTGTGCAAGGACTGGGAGGGAAAAGGAAATGCCAAACATCTGGTTCTGATGTTTCTGTGCAATGCTCTGGAGCCGAAGTGTGAACTCTGCTGATAATCCTTCAGTGCGTGGTGCAGAGAGAACATTTAGAATACACTTTTAAAGTATATTTAAATCAGCTCTCATGCCTAAAAACCAGCAGTGAAAGATGACTTTGATTGTATTAAATCCAAGATTAGGTAACACAGTTAAAAAAGTCATTTTATCTTACCTAAAATAGGCTGTGCCCAGCAGCAAGGCCATAAGGGGCACCAGGATAATCTGAGGGATGGAGCATTTCTCCTATGAGGAAAGGCTGAGAAAACTGGGGTTGTTCAGCCTGGAAAAGAGAAGTTTTGGGGTCACCTAATTGTGGCCTTCCAGTGCCTGAAGGGGCCAACAGGAAAGATAGAGAGAGACTGTTTACAAGGGCTTGGAATGACAGGACATGGGGAATGGCTTTACATGACAGAGGGCAGGGTTAGATGGGATCTGGGGAAGAAATTCCTCCCTGTGAGGGTGAGGTGGCCCTGGCACAGGGTGCCCAGAGAAGCTGTGGCTGCCCCTGGATCCCTGGAAGTGTCCAAGGCCAGGTTGGGTGGAGTTTGGAGTAATTTGGGATAGGGGAAGGTGTCCCTGCCTATGGCAGGGGCTTGGAAATAAGTGATCTTTAGGGTGCCTTCCAACCCAAACCATCCTGATTCTGTGATTCCCTGATTCTTCCCGTAGCCATTAATATCCAACCTGAAATCCCCAGATAAAGCCCAACGATTAAATTTGTCTTTTTAAACTTTACTGTTAAATTTTGCAGATTGTTAAATTAAAACCAGATTAATATTCCTGGGAAGAATCACTTCCCTACCTCTGTCTCTGGTGCTGTGTAAAACCTTGGGGGTTTACAGAGCTGCAGAGAGCCGTTGTCACTTGTTATTCGGTGGCAGAAGGAAATGGGACATCTCGCAGTAATAGATTTAAATCTTTTAATGCTGCTTTGGCACAGTCCAGGAGGCTCAGCAAGGGCAAGTCTTTTATTAATAGAACCTCTTGAAATGCTCCTTTTCACCCACGGAGTAGCTGGCACTGTTTAAGTTCCTCGTTTAAAACCCTCAGCATGGTTACAGTCTGGGCACACTAATGCAGTAAAAGTCATCTCAAATCACATGTTAAGGACATGATTCATCCAGATCTGCCCAAATTAAGGCAGGAGTGGCAAGTGCAGCTGCCAGCACTGTCACCAGATCTCAGCTCTGTCAGGCCCACGTTACTCCCTAAAACATCTGTGTTTGGGAGGATTTCTTGTTAGCAAATCCTTAACAGAGAAAAAGGGAAAATGTTGGGTTTTGCTTGGTTTAGGACAGCTTTTAACCCATCACAGGGACTGCATGGGGAGTTCTCATGTTTTAATGTAATATTATTAACAAAAATATGTTTACAACTTAGTACTTCAAGGGTGACTCTGAATTGACAGAGTTTAGATGACATAGAACTTCTTAAAAAGCAAACTGTACTGATATTTTTAAGGTGTCTTAAAGCAATCCCTTGCGTGAGAAATGTGAGGAATGCAAGCTCCAACGTTGTATTCATAAGGCTTTTCTATTTTTTCTGTCGCTTTGACTAAAATGGCAAGCTATTATTGGGGAAAAAATGACATTTCTTATTAAGTCATGTGTACAAGTACAGAGTATATCTAAAGCTTGTCAAGGAACATAAGCATTTCTGAAAAAAGTGACCTGATTTTGAATTAAAATATGGTGTCAATGCAAATCCAGAAGTTGGGCTGTGTGCAGTATCTGCTCTTACTCCTGAAGCTGCCAGGACTATGCCATTCACATGGCAATTACACACCTCTTTTTTTTTTTTTTTCCTTTTTACCCACTTTTTGTATCTCATTTGCTCCAAAAATAGATCCTTCATGCAGAAATTAGCAGATTGCATCCAGCCCTTTTTAGAGGTAAATTTGATTTGTGCTCCATGTTTATTTTCAGCCACTTTTGTCTCTTCCTCTTTTTGGCAAAGGTCTGCCTGGTTCTTGGTCCTGTGTGCTCTTATGTAAAGCTTTCCTGAAGCCTTGGTCAGCTTTGTACTGCTGGGTTTTCTTTAAAGTCGTCATCTGGTTAAAAGCTTTCAGTTCTTGCAATCTATGATTATTTTATATATATATGTATATATATATCCTGCTCACAGGCTAGAGAAAATAATAATGGCATTTAGGACCTTTCTGGAAGTGGGTTTTTAAATAATAAATATTTTCTCAAGTTGAATGATTCTCACTAAAGGGCTTGGTAGAATAAAACTGAAAGAAGGTGGATTTGGGTTAGGTGTTAGGGGGAAATTCTTTACTCAGAAGGTGGTACAGGGTGCCCAGAGAAGCTGTGGCTGTCCCTGGATCCCTGGAAGTGTCCAAGGCCAGGTTGGACACGGCTTGGAGCACCCTGGGACAGTGAAAGGTGTCCCTGCCCATGGCAGGGGTGGCACTGATTGGGCTCCACAGAGGCAGAATCCACGACCTGGGCAGTTCTAGTGCTCTGCCACCCTCCATGGAAAGAAGCTCTTCCTCATGTTGAGGTGAAACTTCTTGTGTTTTAGTTTATGGCCATTCCTCTTCATCCTGTCACTGGGCACCACCAAAAAGAGTCTGGCACCGTTCTCCTTGCATCCCTTGGAGATGTTTGTATGGATTGATGAGACTCCCTCTCAGTCTCTCCTGCAGACAGCTCCCGCAGTTTCTCCTGGTAATAGAGATGCTCCAGAGCCTTCATTGTGTCCGTGCCTCCCGCTGGACTCTCTCCAGGACCTCCTTCCTGTCCTGAGGAGTGCAGAGCTGCACACAGCACTCCAGATGTGTCAGGGCCGAATGGAGGGGCAGCATCACCTCGGAGCCACAATCGGTGCCACTGTCAGTGACTGCATGGGTGACACCCTCGGTGCTCCATCAGTGCCACCATCGGTGCTCCGCCAGTGACACCCTCGGTGTCCCACCAGTGACACCCTCAGTGTCCCACCAGTGCCACCATCGGTGTCCCACCAGTGACACCACCAGTGCCACCATCGCTGCCCCCGCGTGCCCGGCCCCGCTCGGGGCATTTGCGCACCCCTTCGGCCCCGCCGTGTCCTCTGCTCCCATTGGCCGCGTCCGCTCGCCGTCGGGGCGCAGCGGCCAATGGGAGCGCGGCGCGGCGGCGCGACAGCCAATGGCGTAAGGCGCGGCGGCAGAGCCCGCCCTCCGAGCGGCGGCCCGGCGGGGTCGGCGCGGGGTGGGGGCGACGCTGCGCTGGAGCGGCGGGAGCGGCCATGAAGGTGAGGGGGGGTCCGTGAAGCTGAGGGGCTCAGCCAGCCGGGAAAGCTCTTCTCACTCTGCGAGGAAGGAAAGAAGGAGGAGGAGGGGGCGAACCGGGGAGGGTGACAGGGCCGGAAGCCCGGCGGGATGGCCGGGTCGGGCCGCCCCTCCCTGCTCGCCTCAGGCCGCGGCCGCCGTCCCGACCCGCTCTGAGGGGCTCCCAGGCCGGCACCGCCGAGCCGAGGGGCGCCGCGCTGAGTCAGCAGCCGGGCACGGCCCGGGCCGGGCCTGTGAGGGGCACACTGGGGGCTCCCGGGCGGCCGGAGTCCCGCTCCTTCCCCTGAGACGCCGCGTCGCACCCGGGGCTGTTGTGCCGTCCCGGAAAAGCTCTGCTTGGTCCAAGGGTGGGTGTAAAGAGGAAGTTTCAGCTAAAATGATTAAAAATAAATCCCTCCCGCCACTCTCCTGTCGTTGTGCGTCTTTGGTAGCACACCCAGCTTGCACAGGTGTGTCAGGAGCAGCAGGTGAAATCATCGTCAGGTAAAGTTAAAGCTGAAGTTAGAAGTAGGGACGCAGGATTTTGCTCCTGTGAGATGCACATAAGGTATGGAGAGGGAAGATACCGATGGTAGCTTGTTCATGGAAGTGGAGACTGATGGTTTTGGTGCAGAAATTGGGAATGTTTTGATTAATTGTCAAGGGAGGGATTTTTTGTTTTAGCGTGTTTAATTTGTGTGTTGTGTTGGTGCTTTTCAGCACGGTGCCATTTCTTGTACAGAGCAATATGGAGAGTCTAGACACCGTAATTCAATTATCAGTTAATGACCTGAGGGCATAGAACGAACCCACAGGTGATGTAGGTTAAGGAGAAAATTAATGCCCACGTAGCCCTACTTTCACCTTAAGCGAGTGGTTGGCAGCAAGATAAAGAGATTTTCTGTTAGATACCAACAACTTCCGTGTGTCCAAAATGGGTAGCAAAAAGTTCCTAAAAATATATTTGTTTGGTGTTGACAGTGATGTCTGAACAGTTGTTACAGGCTCTGGAATAAAATAAGTCTAAGAAGCAGGTGTTGAACTCTCAGCCCAGGGTTGTGGTGTCAAATGTCTCATGTCCTTTTAGTCATTGTGTGTTCTGCTGCAGCTGTGACCCCCTGAACAGGCCACAGTTGTGTAAAAAAGGAAGTTGAATTTTGACAGATCCTTCTGGTTCATTATTTTATTTTTCTGTTATTTATATATGGCTGCTTTGAAATATTTTAGATACATAATTAGCTCCTCATTTTTGAAGAATAGGTGATGAATGAGAGGAATGGTTGTGTTATAGCTTTCCTTTAAGATGAGAGGAATTATTTTTCAGAAGTTCCAAGTTTTAAAACTCAGAGCTCTGCTGGACTGTCACTGGTTTTCAGGATGTATTTCTGGAAAGTTAATTCCTCTTCCTAATAAACCAGGATAATTATGTTTTGTCCAGGGAAAATTAATATTAATGCATTTCCACAGTGCTTATAATGGAGAATGATAAAACAAGCTTTAGTTGGAGGCTGGGATGTGAGCACCAGGCTGGAGTGCGCTGTGTGTGAGCTCCCTGGAGGTCAGGGAAGGGCTGCTGGAGTTCATCCCCCTGGAGGAAGATGAGGAAGATCTCCTGTGCCTGGGGTGCCCAGGGCACGGAGGGTTCTTGTTTCACCAGGATGAATTCTGCTGTTGAAATGCCCATAATGATGAGTGGATTTAACAGATGAGAGGATTTAATTAGAATGTATATTTGATGTTGTAACTGAAGCTCTTGTTCTTACCTTTTGTGTTCTGTGGTTTGAAAGGAGACATTCTGGCCTATCCCCAGTTATTCTGGCATTAAATTCCCACAGATGTAAGAGGATTGTGTTCAATTCAGGGCAAATGTGCAACTTCATCTAGAAATTAGGGTAGTTACTACAGGAATTAAAGCACCACGTTACAGAGCTGAAGTGCGTGTTCTGGTTGGTTGGGGTTTTACTGCAAGAATTAAAAGTCTCAAAAGCAATTATTTTCTGTCTTGGTGCTTTGGGGGGGGGGGGCGGGGAAAGATGCTGCCCTGGAATGAAAAAGAGAACAGCTGTTAAAGAGAAAAGTATGAAAAAATAGTTGTGTTTAAAGGAAGTTGTACCCCTCAGCTTCCTTTCAGGGAGAACCTGATGCGATTCTGTTTGCCCCTCGTGGTTTTTCTAGCAGGTCTCAGGGAGCCACCTGACAGTGATTAAACTTGTGACCTGCCCAACTTAGAGTCCAAATTCCACCTTTAAGTAGAATATAAGCTTTTAATAGAGAATCCAGTGCTAAAGGCTTTGTTTACACGTTGAGAATTTCCAGTGTTTTAAGATTATGTGACTCAAAACTGAAATGCAGTCAATAGAAAATAAGTTTATTTAGATTTATTTTAACTTTTGTTAGACATTTTGTAAGGCAACAAAACAAGGAGGTTCACGGAGATCTTGAAAAAATGTTTCCTTCTTGGTGAAACCAGACTGTAATTATCTTCTAACGAAGGTTGGTTTTCAAGTTTGAAAACCAGGAATGTTATTTTAGAGAGAGTTTTGTTGTGAGTCACACAAGAGCTGGATGAGTTCTGGAGCAGATCCTGCAGGGACAGTTCTGCATTAATCATGAGAAGTTGCTGTTTCTGCCTGTCACCATTCTGGGGTTTGCCCCTCACCTACAATGGGCTGTCAGTCACTCCTTCCTTGCTCTGCTGTTGCATCACTCCACAAATTCCTGACACTTTTTGTTGGGAATTCTCTAGAAGAGGAGTGTGAGTGTAAGCTCCCTGTGCCTGCGCTGGCCTCTCGGAGGCAAATCTTTCCCACTTTGGATTTCAGCTGGGAGTGGAGCTGGTCTGTCCCATCCATGAGCGTGCTGGGATCCTGGAGCTCCGGGAACTCGCACCACATGCTCCTGGGGTGATGACAGATGGAGTGAAGTAGCTCCTCAGCAGCAAGTCACATCTGGTGTGGGCTTTCAGACACTGATTTTCTGCCTTTGCTCTGTGATGTTTTCAGGCGGGAGCTACTTCCATGTGGGCTTCCTGCTGTGGGTTGCTGAATGAAGTCATGGGTACAGGAGCAGTGCGTGGCCAGCAGGCTGGCTTTGGGGGAGGTGCTGGCCCGTTCAGGTTTACACCAAGCACAGGCTTCTCAGCATATCCAGCTCCTGCTGCAACTGGCACCAACATCGTCTGCAAAGCGTGTGGACTTTCCTTTTCAGTTTTCAGGAAAAAAGTGAGTATATTTCCTATTGCACTGTATTTTTACCCCTCTGAACTCATCTGTGACATACTGGGAGATGAGTGTTTGTTTCTCAGAAATCTGAGGCAGATATAGGCAGGGAGGGAGGAAGTGCCTTATTCTGAGGTCACAGGAAATTACTGTCAACCAGGATTAGAAGTTAGTAAGTCTGAGGTTCATTAGTCTGATGTTCATTAGTCATTGACACGTTGGATCTGGGCTGGCCTGAAAATTAATGGACTCTGATTTATAAGATACATGTGTTAGCTTCAGAATCTTAAACAGTAAAGCAAATCTGTTTTTGAACATGGCACCAAACAGTGGTTGAGTACTGGAATGCACAAACTGGGTGATGGAAAAGTTAAAAACTCACAACACAGTATTAGAGCTTCTTTCTGGAAGTTCTCATGCAGTTCTGGTTGTTTCCTGACCAGCTTTAGTTCTTCTCAGTGCTGTTGTGCTCCAACAGCCTCTTCCCTCTTTGGGGGGCAGGCTGGTGGGTTAATGCAGATAAATAAAACTGAGATTGTTCATATTTTATTATTTCTGTGTATCACAACTGTCCAGGATTATTTTGTCCCCTCAGTGACCTAATCCTCTGCAGCTCTTTCAGATAATCATGAAGCCTCTTCTCTCAGTTTGTGTGTTCTTTTCCCCTTCCGATGTGTCCTGTTCACATGGCAAGGCTTTGTTGAATGAAGTGTTGTGTAGGGACATTTCTGAAGCCAATATTAATTTACTATAATCCTGGAAACTTTGAGGAGTTTGGGTTTGTTCACAGCAGCTGGAATGCTGACAGTCTCGTCTATTCCAGCTTTTGTGTATTGTGAGTCCTCTGAACAAAGCTCTCCTCAGAAGTGACATCTGGGCTTTTGGGAGTATTTCCCTCCCATGTGATTCATCACATGTGAGGCCTACTTTGAGTTCTTGGAATCAGTTGAGGAAGTGGTAGGTTCTCTAGAGTTTGGGGTTATACTGTTGTTCTACACATGTGAAAGGAGCAGTGACAGTATATTCAGAAGTATTTTAACAGACCATAAAGTTGGTTTTGGTTTGTTGTCTAAACTACAACTTGAGTACTTTATTCATTTATTCATAATATTTTTCACTGAAGCCTCAACTCAGGTTTAGTACTGCCAAAAGAGTAAGGGACTCTCTTGGAACACTTCTAAAACTGACAGGGCATTTTCTGTATTTAAATCTTAAAAATTATGTCTGTCACAGCTGACAGTGGAAGAGCTAATAGGAAATTTTGTAGCCTGGAGAAGGAGAGAGCAGGGCCTGGATTTGTTTCCTGTGACCCACAGCTGAATGGTTCCCTCCTTTCCCCTCAGCACGTGTGTTGTGACTGCAAAAAGGATTTTTGCTCAGTTTGTTCAGTCTTACAAGAGAATCTCAGAAGATGTTCCACTTGTCACTTACTGCAAGAAACGGCCTTTCAGCGCCCTCAGCTAATGAGGTTGAAAGTGAAGGATCTGCGTCAGTACCTGATCCTCAGAAACATCCCCACGGACACCTGCAGGGAGAAGGAGGACCTGGTGGACCTGGTGCTGTGCCACCATGGCTTGGGGTCGGAGGAGGACATGGACGCTGGCAGCGTGCGTTCATCGCGGTCACAGACTTCGGGCTTTTTTACCCATCCCTTCTCCACGTCTGGATCCATGTCAAACCCAGGAGAACTTGCCAACAGAAGGGGAAGCACAGGAAGTGGAACCCCTTCACGGGTACAGTGATTAACATGTTTTATGCAGTAGAATTGCTTTATTTTATATATTTTTAATAGTTATGTATCAGTTTACCAATTGATACAGTTTGGAGGGGCAGGAAAAATGCCTTTTGTACCCTGCACCTGAAAGCTGGAGATAATTAGCAAAGATTCCTAGTTCATGTCAGAAGTGACTTAAACCTGGAATGATTAGTAGCAATTGGAACTTCAAAATGTCATTTAATTGTCACCTGTGATCACCTTGGTAGGAAGGAAAGGTTTTATAAGGGAATAATATGGGTTTTTATCCTGATGAGTTTCATTTTGTACACAGGGACAAACGGAAACATCTGTAAATAATGAAGAAGAAGAAAGTGCAGAAGAGCAGGTGAGATATGAACTATCCAAAGAATAGATTTTTAGCATGTGACACCATAAAGTGTTTTAGATTTCTGCCAACATTTGGCCTCATGCTCTGGTTCTTCCAGAGTTTGCTGTGTCTAGCAATGAATGTCTGCACACACTGGCTTCAAAAAGAATTAAACTTTAGCCAATCTGCTGCAGCTTCATGTGCTCCAGCTCTGGTGCTGTGAACTAACCAGGGCAGTTCAAACCACACAACTGATGTGTTTCAGACCCCGGGGCTGGCCAGGAAGAGAGCGAGGGCGTCCCTGTCCGATATTTCCAGTCTGGAAGAGATTGAAGGGTTGAGTGTTCGGCAGCTGAAGGAAATCCTCGCCTGCAATTTTGTCAACTACTCAGGATGCTGTGAAAAATGGGAACTTGTGGAAAAAGTGAGCAGACTATACAAAGAGAATGAGGAGAACCACAAGACACGTAGGTTTATACTTTTATTTCTGCTTTCTTAAGACTACTGAGTTTCTGGTTTCCAGTTTCTGGTTTGGTTCTGCCAGTGGAAGAACTCGGTATCTGAACTTGGTCTGCTCTGCTGGAACACCTGGAAAATGTTTTAACAATGCAGGATGCCCCTAGAGTAGCTGAATGTGGCTGTAGGGATTAAACAAAGCTTTCCAGGATTGTGCTGGTTTTTTGAGATTTTCTTCTGAAGCTTGAAGAGCTCAGCTTTCACGATGAAGGTAAAATTGCACAACCAAGAAACTGGCTCCTCAGAGAACTGAAACTTGGCACCTGCATATGCTTTGCTGGGTTTCACAGGGCATTAGCCAGAGTCGCTCTGTAGCTGTGCAGATCAGGGCACTTTGGGGCTGTTTTTTAAATTAAAACCTAGAGTGAAGTCCAAGTGCTTTGGTCTCAGTCCGTATTTTCATAAGGTGGTTCTGTGGCTGCAGCTCAGTGGCTGCTGTTCTACCCTCTGCTCCACACAGCAGTTGGAGTCTTTCACTTGTGTAATTTGTTCGCAGACCAATTCCTGCTCACACAAAACTTGGGGAAAAAAACCTTTAAACTTAAGGTTTATTTTTTCACCATGATCTGATGGAATGTTCAGTTATTGATGGGGATGGTGAGTATTTGCAATGAAACTTGACAGGTTTTGTTCACTTCTGCCACCTTTATGGCCTACTTAAGGCTTCCACTTCTTAGTCTGCTTTATTATTATTGTGTTTAATCTTCTGAGGGAAGTGTTCTGCCAAACAGTGAGGTCCAAGATGGAAAACCAACATGCTCTGAATTTTAATCCAGCATGTTATTTCGCAGTCATTACATTCTGAATTGAAAATAGTTTCTTGAGTTTAAAGAATGAAGCCAGATAGTGGATGTTCACTTGGGGGACTTTCTCGTTCTTACATCTTTGCTTATTTTTGGAGGATTATCGATTAATTCATAGCTGGGGAGTTAAAAAAGCTCATGTGAGGGGATGGAGCATGGCTAGGCTGGAACTGCCCTGATTCTGCAGTGCCCAGAGCCGTGACCTCCCTCTCTGTTGGTTTCCAGAGGGGGAGAGGATGCAGCTGAACGAGGACGATGACAACCTGTGCCGGATCTGCATGGACGCCGTGATCGACTGCGTGCTGCTGGAGTGCGGCCACATGGTCACCTGTACCAAGTGCGGCAAGAGGATGAGTGAGTGCCCCATCTGCCGCCAGTACGTCGTGCGCGCTGTGCACGTCTTCAAATCCTAAGCCAGGCCTGCCCAGAGTGCCCCGGGCAGGATTCCTGTGGGCAGGAGTGCTGGGCCCTGGGGCACACGGCAGCCTTGGCGTTTTGCTTCAACTCGGCCTTTTCAACATCAAGATGTAGAAGTTTCTGAAAAGTTTTTCAAGCAGCTCCTGCAGCGCAGGGCTGGGCAGGCCCACGTGCTGCCCCACTGACCTTACAGCCCCACAGATTGTTGGAGTCAAACTGTTTACAGCAGTTCTTGCTCTCTTCTGAAGAATCTCACCTGTCCTTACGCATTCAGCACTCGGCAAGTGGTCAGTTAACACCTCTGCTTGAGCCTATTAGCCTGTGGTGTTCTCTAGTGCATTAGAAGCAATGAATATATCAGTCGATTATTCAGCTTTTCCCTACGGATAGAATGTATGATAGAATGTATCTGTTCCGACAGCCTGGCTGCCCTGCTGGTGTCGGACACAGCTGAGGAAGCACTGCCATGAACTGTTCCCGCACAGAAGCCCTTAAGCAATCTTGCTTTATGCTGATTGCTCCCTCTGAATGTCTGTCACGACACGTGTGCTGTCTTGGCTGTTCTCTGTCAGTGTACAAAACACTCCATCACTTTGCAGGGCTCAGGGGCCGCACTGGGCTCTGCCTGGTGGCCTCCAAAAACCAGTTCCCTAAGTGGTTTTTCGTTTAGGAATAAACTATTTTTTTAAGAAGGGGTACTCTAGTAAACCATGTTAGCGTGGTCCTTAATCCACTCATGCCTGTTGTAACTATTAATCTGTGCTGATTGTACTCCATGTGCCGACAGCCTGATGTTACTGTGAATCCTCATCAGGGGCATCACCTCCTTGCTGCTAACGTGGAATGTACAGCATTACTAACCTTAACTGGGGAGGAGGAGGCAGGAGCAGGGACAGTTTTTGTTCAAAATCTCCTGTTCACAGACCGTAACCCAAAGCTAAGTCACCCAAACCAGCTTCCCAGGGGGCTGCTGAGGGCCCTGTATTGCTGCCAGTCTTTGGCCCAAGGTTAGGCTGAGCTTTGTGCCATGAGCTGGGGTCCAGGTCCTCTTGGAGCAGGAATTGTGAGGGTCACTGTAGGATGTCTGTGAGCAATGACCCGGGGAAGGGAGCAACAAGAGGAGCACGTGCTGGGGGTGAGAACAGGATCCCTGTGACCAAGCATGGCCATGACAGGGATTGGTGAAGTTCCCTGTAAAAAAGAGGTGAGGGAGGACCAGGTGTGTCCTGTTATCCTTCAAGCAGAGTTGATTTTAAAAGGTACAGTTTCTCCTTTGATTTCCCATGTGGCAGCAAAGTTCCAGAGCCAAGGCTGTGCTTGGCTGAGGGTGCAGGACCTGAGAACTGGACCTGTGCTGCACCGGCAGCTGCTCTTATTTTTGTGAACTGTGAAGCTGGCTTGGAAGAGAGAAAGCAGCTCCTCCTCACACCAACACAGCTCCAAGCTCTACTGGGTATTTTTCAGAAGGGAGCAAACCTCTCAATGGCTTTATTTTTTAGAAGTAACTTTTTAATGGTACTTAATTCTTGGAGTCTGTCCAGAGGGGACGCTAATGAAGACAGACATGCCCTCAGTGTTATTTCCATGCTGCTCATTAGCCACTTGAGCTTAATAAAGATGGGTGATGGGCTCTCTCAGCTTCTGTCTCTTTTCTTACCCAGCCCTGGCAGTGCTGGGGGTTACTCAGCTCCAGTTTTAATGTTCTCAAGCTGTCAGTGCTCCTGGAGCCTGACCTGGACAGATCCCTGCTGGAAGAATGGAGATGTGGATGTAACAATGCCCTGGAAAACGCTCAGAGCCCTGGGCCAGAGCTCCCTGCAGCCACTCCCCCCCTGCCCCAACAGAAACGCGCAGAGCCAGCCCCTGTTTTTGTACAATTGTTTATACAAATTCAACAAAGGTAAAACTGCATCAGGAAGGTCTACGAAAACAACACCGTACAACAATGGCACTTATGAATGCAGAATTTTACAATCAGGAAATAACCATGTTATAAACCTTAAATGAGAACTCAACTCACACTTCAAAGAAAGAGAGACTACGTTTGACCATTTATTCTACTGCTGGACTCACTGTATAAATTAATTTTATATTGAGTACAAGAGCTCATGCTACAGAGTGAAACCCTCCTATGTGCAAAAGCTGAAATTGGATTTTTTTTTAAAATTTTGAGAAAAAGGTGATTTCTATACAGATAAAAGTGTTTTACTTCAACTATAATTTACACCTTATTTCCACAACATGCTTATGTCACTTCTGAAGTATACAAAGCAGGATATAAACTTCCATTAAAACATGCTTTAAGTTGAAAGTATGAACCTACTTTTCCTGACCTGGGCACGTTTGTAGATAGATACTGCCTACGAAGTATAGGTTAAGTTCTCGCCTACCATAAGTAAAGATAAAAATTGGCAATCAAAACCGAAACACTGGTAATGCATTCAAACATTGCATAAATAATTTTTAAACAATTTTTGTACAAAAATAGTTCTGCATAATGTAAGATGTAACAAAACAAAACGTGTTAAGAAGGCAGAAATGCAGTGCGTGGTCCACTTAAATGACACCAACTTTTTTTTTTCTTGTTTTAAGAAATGAAAAGCAGAAATCAAATTTACACTACCAAGCACATGCTGTGGTACTTTAAATAACAGTATTTCTTGGAGCTCAGTCCTCTTCCAGGGTGTGAACAATTATCATCAGTAACAGTCTCCTTATGAATTTGCATAAGAGCCAGTGCAGGACATCCCAGGTGGACTGAATTAGTGGCACAAGTTGAAACTCTTAACATGGGTAGTTTCACGTTGTTCTCTCCTCAACAAGAGTTGTAAAATCCAATTGTGGCATTTTCTGATATTCCAAGTTCCCAATTGAAAATAAAATCCCTACGTGTTCTTAGTCCCTTCCCCCCCTTGCCCCAGTATTTACACAAGTCCATTAACTAACTCAGTTTTTGCAGAAGTTTTTCTTCCACCTGCCCAAACTGGACACTTACGGACATCTCCGCTATGAACTGCTCACAGCCCTCCTTTGTCACCTGCTTGCAGTACCTCAGGTCGATCTGGCAGATGTTCCCACAACGTTTGAAGTAAGACAGGCACTGGTCAGTGACCTTATTGCAGTCTGGGGAGAGCAGAGGGGAGAAATTGAACACCGTTTTTTTTTCTCCAGCACAAGAAACCCCCACCAGCCCCATCTCCATCCCCAGCAGAGGAATCCCTGCCAGCCCCATCCCCAGCTGTTGTGTAACCCACGGATCAAGCCAGGCAGGCCAGATGTGCAGAGCAGCGGTGCTGGAAAATCCCCCGGGAGGATGCGCGTGGATACAACAGCTCCTGGCAGCTGCGGGGCCATTTCCACCAGCAGCACGTCCAGCTGCTGCCAAGGAGTTACACCAGGAGCAGGGCAGGGGCTGGGTCAAACCCCCCTCCCAGCTCTGATGCCCTGGCCGTTCCCCACATCCCTTACCTGATAAATTAATTTCCGTTAATGAATCCCGCGTGGTGGTTCCGACGGCGGTCAGCAGGTTAATAGACTGATCTGTCACGTGGTTACAGTAACTGAGATTGAGTTTGGAGAGCAGGGGCATGTGCCTGATGATCAGCCGCAGCGAAGCATCCGTGATATCCAGCCCGGCCAGGCGCAGCTCCACGATGTTCCGTAGCTTGCTCCGGTTGTCAATCTGACCTGCAAAGCAGAGGCAGCAGGTCACTGCCACGAGCCCCACCCCGAGCTGCCAACATCTGCAGGCCTCTATGAAATGCACCGTGACACACAACACTGCTGCCCTGGGTCAATTTCAGACGCTTTTGCCTGTCTGGAGCTTTGGAGGGAACATCAGCAGGAACACTTGTCTATTTTTGGAACAGGCATGTGGACAAAGCCACCTCCTGATTTCAAAACAAAAGGGATGAAAGTAACTGCAGGGGCCCAGCGGAATTACAAGTCGGGAATAAGCAGTAGGCTGTGCAGTGCATGCCAGAAAGCAGATCTGATTTGCTCAAAATTTCACCTGAGCTGAAATCCGGGCGAATGTGGCATGACCCACAGAACTGCTCCTTCCCTGAACTGGAAGAAAGTGTTTCCATACTCTCTAAAGTACACCCGTTGCAGCCTGAAGAGAAGAAAGTCAGACAGAAAACCAGCAAAGTGGCTCAGATGATGGTTCAGCAGCCAGAGAACATCCCTGTCACCCCGGGGCTCCAGCCAGGAGTGTTGCAAGTCACTGCCTCGAACTCCCCAAGGGGCAGCACTGCCCCAGCCCCGCCGAGTTCGGCTGTGGGGGCTCCTGCGCGTTTGCTCCAAGGGGGACTAAGCACAGAACAGGCCCCGGGGGTGGGACGGGGCTCCCGGGCTCCTCCCGCTGTTACCTGGCCGGTTGTCCGTGGGCGGGGACAGGAGGTCTCTCATTTGTGCGTCTTTCAGCCCTTCTGCCCACTGCACGTCCAGAGTTCGCAGCAAGGGACAGCTGGAGCTACAAAGTGCCGACACTGCTATCCATGAGCACCCTGATAACAGCAGGTCCCGCAGACCTGTGGATACAAAACAGGTTGGAGCACTGTGACCTTCCCAGACACATCCCAGTGACCTCCACTGGCACCCCCAGGCTGCTCTGACCACGGTGCCCTCCTCCTGCCCAGCTCTCCACCTGTGTCACCACTTGGAACTTCACTCCTTCCCCCAGTCCCCTCAGCCCTTTCCATAGCAGCCTTCATTACTTGCTGGGCAAGTAAAATTATTTTAACTGAACATGTCAAGTAGTAAAAAAAAATAACTTTGGCTCATTTGAACCCGCTGATGCTTCATTTTTACACATCTCCAGCCCTCCACCCCAGTCCATGGAAACTTTCCCCAGAGGTTGCAGTTTAGATACAGACTGGTTTGTTACACAAACTGGTTTGTGGTTTGGTGATGAAAACACATCACTTACCTGGCAGTCTGTTGATAAGCCAACTCAGCTGCTTTTTAGATATATTTGTCCAGCTAAGATCAAGGGTTACAGGCTGTCTCCTAATAATGCCACTAAGCATAAGTGGAGTGATGGATTTACAATGGTTTAAATCTATTTTGGTCCATAATCTTTTGTCACAGCACCTACCCAGAAAGAAAAAAAGCCAACAGAACTTAATGTGGCACTTGTTTGGATTTTGGTAAGGCTTTGAAAGGTGTCATTAAACAGTAGGAAAAACTACAGCATTTAACTGAAAATTGCAAAAACAAGGCCAAGTATTGCAAAGATAAACATAACCCCACACAATGTTACGTAAGTTTCAAGTTTCTCCATCAAATATATCCTGCAATAAAGCATGGAATTATTTCCACAGAATTACAAGTGTCAACAATTTTGGATCCCATTTTACATCACCCCAGCACTTACTAAAATCCGTTTTATAGCCTGAAGACAAGTCACCACTCTTTCCTTATATTGTGACTATGAAGTCTGATTTAATAATATCCCCATTTCCTCTGTGTTTTCCTTACTTAAACCCAGTGGATTTGGGAAAACAGATCCTCCCTCTCCTGTTGTTTGTGTTATCCCTATCCATGTGGATTATGTGTCTTTTTGCTCTTTATGGTTCTCTAAAGGCAACAACAAGAAGTCCTGATGAGTGTGCAGCAGTCTGCATTTTCTTTTTTTTATTAGCAAATACTGTATTTAAGCAGAAAATGCATTTAGCAGGTTTCAGTGACACCAAGCAGCCCACGGAGGAGACACTCCACACACATCACCTCACACTGAATTATCAGCCTCTCTACTTTGTGCATGTTTTGTGAGCAGGCTGTGCTGGAAAGGAGCCTGTTCCTGTCTGTCTGTCTGTCCTTGTGCACAGCAGGAACCCGGGACAGGAGTCACCAGAGCCATGAGGCTTCACTGAGGGGTCACTGAAACCTGTAAATCTGCACTAAAGCTGCTGCTGCAGCTGTGCAGCCACAGCTGTGTCAGGGCCACACGGTACCCGAGCACAAGGGACACGGTGTGAGCAAACACCATCAACAAAAGATTCCTCTGGAACGTGCTCTGCTGGCACAGGAACAGGCTGGCTCTTCACGTACCCACCACAGGGACACAATCAGCACAGCCCTTGTGAGGAGCACACAGTGGGATCCTCACTATCTCAGTAGGTATTTAATAGCTGAACTGCACAAATGCTGGCAGTCAGGAAGTCCTGGGGCAGAATGACACCAAGACTGAGCCAGCCTGGCTGTTCCAGCAGCAGGAACACTGCGGTGTCTGACTCCAGCACAGGCTGCTCCGGAGCCCGGCAGGCTGACGCCGAGGCTGACACACACACAGCTCCATCAGAAATGCTGGCAACTGCTTTTCCTGAGAAAGCAACGTGAGACCTGCCACTTCTGCTGGTCACCCCTTCTACCTGGGCTCACCAGAGCTCCAGGGACAGCCCACACCCATCTCCCAGGAGACACTGTGCCTCCATCACCCATCCATGCCCACCTCGTGTCCCACTCTCCTTACCATCTGTTCCAGGTCTTGCAAACTCTCATACAGATGCACAAGTCTCTATGACTGAGGTAGCTAAAGACAGCCATCCAGACTTCCCTCTGCATCACGTGGGCTGCCCCGTCATCCAGGGGGAGCGAGTCCGGAGGGGGGCTGATGGGAGGTGGCCGGATAACGTGCCGCTCCATCTGGATGCACTTGGGGGGCGACAGCGAGGGCGGGGGCCGGGCTATGCCCCGGGGGGTGCTGCGCAGGCTGGGCATGAGCTGGTGGTGCCTCAGCTCCCGGGGAGTCCCGTTCAACCCTTTGCTGAACCTATGGAGTCTCTCGCTGTTGTTCAACGCACGCTTGGGTTCCTCGTTCTCGCTCTCCGGTTCAGATTTGATGGGTTGGTGGTTCTCATTGGCAAGGCTGTTCTCGGTTTTTTGGATCTCCTGGTTAAGCTCTTTGCTGAGCTCCTTGCTCAGTTCCTTATTGGGAAGCCGCCTTTTCCTCCTCATCTTGAACTTCTTCTTGTCCCTGGGCTCGGCGCCCTCCGTGCTGGGCCCTGCTGTGGGCGAGCTGGACCGAGACTGGTCGCTATCCTTGGACCTGGGGGGTGCTTCTGGCAGCTCATCCTCGGGCTCCTGCTTGAGGCGCCGCAGGGGTTTGATCATGGCAGTTCGGTCATCCGGGGCCTTCCACGATCGCCGCTGGAAGGAAGAGACAAGGGCTGACTGTGGGAGCAAGGCCGTGCTCAGCAGCGCTTCCCATGTGGATGCTCCGCACAGGAGCCCTGCCCGGGGCCGGGCCCCCTGCCAGCGCCGGGCCCCACCCATCCCAGCACCAGGCATCACCATCACAGCACCAGGGCACAGCCACTGGCCAAAGGTACTGAGTCCAAGAGGCAGCAGGGATGAGGAGTCCAGCTATTGGCTCAGTGGGCTCCAGGAGTGATAAATGTACTGATTCACCATGCAGATTCCTGCCCATCTCCCAGTGGATCATTTACACAGAGAAGATCAGCAGCAGACTATGGACAGCTTTGTCCCCAGCAGGCCACAAGAACCCAGGCTCAGGCCGCATCCACTGGGCACCCACATCAAACACTGCCCAAATGCCCTGACGCCACGGCCAGAGGAGTCATTCCCAAAACCTCTGGAATCACAGCTGCCATCCTGGCTGCAGGACACCCACAGCCTCCTTTAGATGTTTCTTTACACCCAGCCGAACCCTGGCCATCCCCTCCAATGCCTGCAGAACAGGGAATGTGACACCCCAGGACTGCACCTTCCTCCTGCCCCAGTCCCTGCTCCCAACAAACTGCTCTGCACTCGCTCCCACTCACCCGCCCCCTCCGATTCACCCGGCTGCGTGAGACACACAAACCACGGCCCGGGAAGGCTTCAAGCCTAATCTGATCACAAGCAACAAAGAAGTCACCAGCTGTTAAAATTCAATAGCTCTCATAAGGAGATCTGGACTGGCAAGGAGAGGGAACTGCTGTGAGTGAGCACACTTGTTGTGTCAGAGGGCCTGTGCTTTCACTTTCCCAATAAACTAATTGGATCAAGGCAGTGGCTGTGTTCCCAAGTTTCAGCCCATGGCACACGGTGCAGAAAGCTGATCACCCTGCCTTTAAATTAACATATTATAAAGGGAGAAGTCACAGTAAGTTAATGACAGGTTACAATAAAAATGTTACTACACCAGACCAGCACAGCTCTCAGCACCTCTCACACAGGGCACTGATGGGTACTCTGGAATTCTGTGATCATGCCAGGCTGTGAGAGGGCAGCAGTGTGCCAGAACATCCCTGGCTCCCTGGGGGGAGCAGGACTCCAGGATGGGCTGTGGTACAGCCTGCTGAGGGGCTGTGTGGCAGGGGCAGTGTTCAACCACAAAGGGAGGGCCAAACATCAGTATAGGAACAGATTTTTACTCCTTGGGTTATCAAAACACAACTGGCTGCTGTATTTTAATACAGACACCAGAAGAGAAGATGATAACCCAGACGGTGCAGCTGAACTGCCCTGCAGTTAAAGGTTTCCATAAGAGAGAGAGATTCTGTAATGTCAAGATGTAAATGGGATAAAGTTTGTTTTCTTCTTCAAGTTTTAGCTCTTGAAAGAAAGAAAAAACCCAAACACATTTGTTGTGTTGTGTGGTCATGTGGTGACCCACAGTGCCTTCCTAACTGGGGGGAGTCCAAAGGGATGAGAAAAGGGAAGCATGGCCAGCAAACATCTGTGCATGAACTGCTACTGTGAATTCTGCTCTCTCTCCACCAAAGCAGCCCAAATCCCTACATTTGCTATCCTGCAGCATTCCCACTGTCCAGCCTTGCAGGACTGACTGACTCCCACCCCTGGGAGCTTCACAGACAACACCAGTCCAGCCACTGATGCTGATTTTACAGCCATCAGCCAACTTTAGTCATGAGACACACTGAATTGGAGCCCTCATTTCTGCCTCTGCAAACCAGCATTTCTGCAGATCCCAAGTACCACATTTTGGAATCTACATGAAAATTCAGAGTGTCCCTGCCAGGCCTGAGAGCCCTGACTGTCATGTTAGGGCCAAGTTGTGTACACAACTGCTGGGAGTGGCTCCTGCTCTCTGCAGGTGCCCCAAGGTGTCCTTTCCAGAGGCTTCCCAGGGTGGCACAGCCCCAAATCAGCCCCAAAACAGCTGCCAGGCGCCACCACGTGGAGAGACATGGAAAGGCTTCCATGAAAAATTAATCTTCACCTTGTTCCTACTCTGAGCACCTTGTAAAGACCTTCCAGTTAAAGTGGGTTTTCCAGTATCTTGAATAAAACAACAGCCATATCCCAGTGCTTTGGGCCTCTGAACATCAACCTGAGTGTCCCTGTTCAAGCCACTGCCCTGTCAGACCAGCAGCTTTTACCAGAACGGTGAAACATCACAGTTCCTCTGGGAACAGTCTGGGATGTGGGGCTGAGCTCTAAGCCAGGAGAGCAGAGACAGCAGCCCCAGCCAGCCCAGGAGCAGGGGGTTGTGCCTTACCCGCTTTCTCATCGTGGGTTCCTGGGACTTCTCGAATTTCCGTTTCCTCCACAGGTGCACCTCGTCAGACTTCCTCCTCAGGATTGAGTCAACTGGAGCCTTTTTGGAATGTTCCTCCGATTTCCGCCTGGGGGTCTCCTCGCAGTCCCCTTTCCGTTTGGCAGCATCTGGCACTTCCTTGTTGTCTCTGTTAATTTTCTGCTCCTTCAGCAACGAGCCCGGGAGATTTGACGCGTATTTAAATCCTGGTCCGCGCTTTTGCTTGTACGCCAGAGAGACACAAAACACAAACCAACTTTATACCTTATGCATCTCCCAGCTCTTCTACCTTGCCACCAGCACTCCCAACGCTGGTGGGTTGGTCACTTTTTAACTCACAAAATTATTAGTAAGGATTTAAAAGTTTTAATTTTCCTGAGGTTATTTTTCTAACTACACACTTGTGTCTGTCTCAGTCTGCAAAAAAATAATGTTTCACTAATTCCAAGAGACTCTCCAGGTTTTGCATAATTGCTTGTGAATTTTTCATTTCAGGAATTTTCATTGTCAAAATTAATGTGCAGCAGAGCACAGAACTAACCTAAATATTCCCCAGGTGCTGGGTGAAGTGTTGGTACAAGTATATAAAAATTATTGAAGAATAGAAAGCTGTGAGCGTGTCTCCAACTCACAGAATCATCCTGCAATGAACCACACAGCCCTGGCATGGTTTGGGTTTGTAGGGGCCCTAAAGATCACCTCATTCCAACCCCCCGCCAAGGGTAATTAAGAACAAAACCTGAATTAAGCACAAAACCAAGAGCTGGCACTGGGCTTAAGTCTATCTGCAAGCCAGAGGGAATGCTTAAGATTTTGTATCTCATTCCAGCACCTCTTATTCCCATTAAACTCACTTTTCCAGTTTTCCCTGCGTGGTTGCACTTTGGACACTCCCAGCAGTTCGGCAGCTCATCGTTAACCACACCATCCGATTCCTTCACCTGTGGGAGACACACAACCATTCACAACTGTGCTGCACAAGCCTGCAGGAAGGTGATGGTCATTCCAAGGCACATGGTACAGCTCCTTGTTTTCTGGGATGGACTGCAGCCCTCCCAGGGGAGCAGAGGCACCGTCCTGCTGGTGCTGAGCAAGCCCTGGGTGCTGCACAGCCACGCCTCAGGGAGGAAGGGATGCCGGCCAAACACATCTGACAAAGGGCTCAGCTCTGGGCTTTCCATAAGGTCAGTGACAATCCCAATTCACATACTCTGCTCTTAAAACAACAGAAAACACCCCGAGAGCCCAAGCAAACCCCCAGAGCCAGGGCTGCCACTGCACCATGTCCAAATGCCCTCCCACACCTCAGGTTTGCACAGCCCGGTGCTGTGTCCCCCCTGGAGAGGAGCCTGCTCCCTCCACAGGCAGGGTTCTCCCATCCATCTTCTCACAGACATTCATCCCATGGGCATTTTTAGCAGCACAGCACCCTGCACTGTAATCAAGTGTTCCTTAAAATACTTTCCTTTCAGCATCAGAACTAGCAGTCCCAGGCTGCAGCCCCTCAGCCCATGTGCCAGTGGGATGGTGGCTGCCAAGGCAGCTCGGAACAGGCACAGCTCACAGGACTGGACCCACAGAGACACTTCCAGGGTTTCTCACACCCCCAGACCCTCAGTCAGGCTAAGGGAGAAAAAGGCTGATGACTTCTCTACCTCCAACACTGACATTTTGCTTTCTGAAGGAAACTTATGCTCAGGGCTGTTACACTCCAGCAAAAGCACAACCCTGCCCTGCACAGCTGGAATGCTCCTCATTTCTGGATTTGCACACAGGAGCCTGAAGTGCTTCCCAAACAGGGAACAGGCATTTCAGAAAAGAGATTTCTGTGAATGAGAAGCAGAGCTAAGATACATCCTCTACACAAACACACTCACTGATGGCACATTCCCACTTAAGGGTTTCCTTACATATTCAGAAATGAAAAAACTTGGAGAAAAAAAGAAAAATATTGATTTATGACTATTGTAGATAACAAAAACATGCTGCTGTCCAGACTAACAGCTGGGCACTGGCAGCAGCAGTGTGGCTGCAGGAGACAGGAGCAAGCACGGGCAGGATCTGCAGATTTTTCATGTTGCTGAAACATTTCCTCCTCTCCTCCCAGCACAGGGAAAAGGCACTGGCTGTGCAGGAGCAAGCCCTTGGATTTAGGAACTGCTTCCTCAAGTCTCTGAGCCAGACAACAGCCATTCTAGTTTCACCATCCAGTGAGAGTGATGACATGTCAGTCTCTCAGCAAGACTCCTGGAGTTAATAAATAAGTAAATGAAGTGGGCAGAATTTAAATACTGGTTTTATCACAACTGTGTGCCTTTGAACCTTCTTTCCCATGGTAGGTGTAAGATACTCCAGGAGTTGTTGTATACATCTCTGCCTCAGGGGAACAATTCCTGGCCCAAGCCCAAGTTGGGAACAAGTTATTTCCCGCACTGAATATAGAACAAGTGCTGCTGAAGGGAAAGCATTACAGCTCTGTCCCTTCTGAGAAGTTTAAGGAACTGAACAGATGTGAGGAACTGTAAGCAAACTAATTAGACACACACAAACCTGCCACTGAATCTGTCCCAAGCCTTTCAGGCTGGGTGGGAGCCAGTTCTGAGTGTTTGCTGCAAACAGCAGGTGGGTGTCTGAGGCACAGCGTGAGGTGTCACAGAAACCTACCTGCAGCACGAGGTCAGCAACTCAGATCTGAGCACAAGACTTCATGCTGGGGACTCCACTTGGTAGGGCTGTGGAGACCCCAGGATTCTGATCTGGCATCCCTGAGGGAGAGCCACGAATTCTGGCAGTGCCCAGACTGAGACAGGCAGTGAGACACACCTGGGCTGAAGCTGCGCTGGAAAAGGCCTTTGTATCCCTGCTGCTTTGACAAGGCACCTAAATATTCACTTCCATCCTTACCACTACATTCAGCTGAGATGGAAAAGAACAGGCTCCTAGTGGAGAAAGGAACCCCTTCTCTCTAAGGAAACAGCATCAGATGCTGCACTCAGACATGCTAGCCAGCAATACCAGCAATCTGAGATGAAGCAAGAAAAATTCACCACTCTTGGTTCAACTCAAAACACTCAAAACAATGAAAGGCAGTGTTCATGCCAAAATCTCATGGGCTCCCTCTGGAAGCAGTGCTATGCTTGTGAAACTCTCACCAATATCATTTTAATAAGAAACTCGTTCAGCAAAACAAGCATTTGTGTTGGTGTGGTATTTCCAAGGAAAGAAGGATGTCAGGAAGCTCCTGTGACACTTCTGAGCACATGGAACATTCTGGCTGTGCCCAGCACAGCTCCAACACCAGCACTGCAGGTGCTCTGGTACCCAGGGCCCCCACAGAAGCCCCTCAAGGCTCAGTGTGCCATGGCACAGATACATCTGAGCCACCCTTAATTTAACTCCTCAGAGAGGTCACTCTGGCACTGCTGTTTCATGGAGAAAAACCCCCAGAACATGTACAGCCTAATCAGGGAGCTGGAAGAGAACGGACTTCAAACCACAACCAACCTGCCTTGGAGAATAAATCACCCCCTGCATGCACAGAACTACTCCACAAGCTCTGGGAGATGCATCTTGGAGGCAATTCACTCCACATGGGAATAAGCCAGGAAAGGACATCTGCCTTTCACTGATCCAGTTTATTCCAGTCTCCCCCAAGAGCACATTTGCCAGACATTCAGCTGGAGATGACCAGCAGTTCACATGGTGCTATTTCCCAAGTGGGACAGGAAGGGACTTTCCCTGGTGGGCAGCGGAAGCAGCTGCCCTGGGGCTGGGGCTGCATCAAAGGCTCTTTATGGGCTCCATCCTCAGGGCTCAAGGGCTTGAGCAACATGTAAACATGGCAAGAGGTTTCTGTCTTGCAGGAAATCATGGAACCTGGGAATAAAGAGCAAGGAAGGATCCAAGGAAGAGGCTCCTTTTACTGTTCCCCTGAGCAGTCCCATCTCACCTTTCAAGATGATTCTGAAATTCTAGCAGTGCTCTTTTGCCTCAGGAAATAACCAGCACCAGCTACCCACCACTTCAACTCAGCAGAAGCACTGAGAAATCAAAATACATTACACACAAGGCACACAGTAAATCTCCCAGTGCTCAGTTGTCAGGAACACCCAAAGCAATGCTGTTCCTAGTTGGCAAAAGAACACTCAGAACACCACAGGTGTAAGACAACAAACAGCACTTGCCTGACTTCACAGATCTGACCCACATCCTGTACTAGCCCCAAATGCAGTATGGGGAGAGGAAATCATACCTGAGCAGACACTAGACAACAACCATCCTCTGAACTCAGCCCTCAGGTGCCACTGACACTGCAAAGGCAGAGATGAGGGTGCACAGAGCACTTCCAACAAGGGTTGGAACGGCAAAGCAGCCAAAATTAAGGTACCTCTGAAAATGAGCAGCTCCTTCCTCTGCTTCATCAGCCCCCAAAGTTTTGTTTTAAGCAGAGCCAAACAAGCAAAAGCTCCTTTTCAGAGCCCATCTGTGGCAGGAACTGAGCACCAGCTCCATGAATCAAGGAGAAGGCAGAGCTCTGGTTTGCCAGCTCCCCACGTTCTGCTCTAATAAATGACAGCACAGAGCTTGGTGCAGGACCACGTATGGCTCAGGAGAAATGAAAGGCCAGGAGAGCTTCACCCCAGGCCTGCAAGGGAACACACACACCTCTCCTCCCAGACATCCCAGAAGGGCCCCAATGCTGCTTTCTGGGGCATGGGGTGTCAGAACACATTTGCTTTGCCAAATCACTTTTACCATAAACAAAGCAGCAACAGGAAATGGCTGATCAGCTGAAAGAAACCAGCTCTGGAGAAAGGCAGCTTCTAAATGCTAATGCAGGAAGATATGCCCAAAATGACACTTTTGTTACCAGCAAAGAATACAGCTGCTCACAGGACTCAAGTCAGCCAAGGGTGAGCACTCCTGCAGCCTGACACTCGCTCAGGCTGCTCTCCAGAGCTGCACTCCTGCTCCAACATTTGCTCCTAACATCTTCAAAGCCAGCTGCCACCCTAAGGCACATCTGTGCCTGGACCTACATGAGCAGCCAACTGCTCATCTGTACTTCATGGGACTCAGGAAGAAGCTACTGACACAGACTTGGGAATATCTCCCCCTGAAGTACAGGAAGATTGCTCTGCCTTCCCATCCCAACTGAAACGCCTGACTTCCTTAAACAAGAGGCAAGAAGAAACAAACCCACAAGACCTTTGCATGCACACACACTCAGGGGATGTCCAAAGGAGGGTCCCTGCTCCCAGGGAATGTTACATCAAGGACCCTGCCTGCTGGTCAGGGCTGTGTGGGCCACAGATCTCACCCTGCTCCTCACACCAGCTCTCTGCTCACTTACTCATCTGTCCAAAGATGAAAACCTAAAAGCTTCCCAATTTCTGTGCACCACTTTTACATTAAGGTGATAACTAATTCAGCTTTTGTTTCCAACATGTATCACATCCTTGTACTCACCTTAAGGCATCCTGGGTGTATGATTTCATTACAAATGGAGCACTCCATTAGCATGAGATTAAACTTGCTCTCCTCCTCTTCCACAGTGTCCTCTTTCCCAGCTTCTCCACACACCAGACACACAGCAGTATGAGGCAGCACCGGCTGTTTACATATCAGAAAGAACTGATCAAGACATGGCAGACATGGAAACACAAGAGCTCAACGTGCATTTACAGGATCCTCACTTCAAAGAGGAGATAAATAGGGATTAACTGTGCAAACTGACATGAGGCAAAAAAACCTGATAACAAATTAGGGCTGGGTACCAGACCAAGCTCCACAGGACATGTTTCACCCAAGTGCCCTCCCTCTGGCAATACAGGTTCAGGGTGCATTACTGGGATGGATGAAAATGCAGTTTTGGTGGGTTCCTTGAATCTGTGAGCTGACGCAGACATTGACATGCAAGTCACTTCACCAGCGTACAATGGGAGGGGAAAGAAGCAACCTAGAACATCACTATTCACATCCATTAGGCTTCACAATCTCAGTAGCAATTTGGCAGCTCCCCTATTTTACAGGCAGGGCAGACAGATGTTATGGGACCTGATCCAGGTCTCATAGCAAGCCCACAACAGAACCAAGAACAGACCTTTTCCTGACTTGCAGTCCATTATTCAGGGCCGTGCTCCCCACCTGAGCACTGCAAAAAGCTCTGCTTACTTAGAAAGAGGATTCTCTCCTGCAAGCGTCACAAGTGAGATCACACAGATTTTTTTCTTCAGCTGAGGCAGAAAGGAACTGCAGCATCTCACATTCCTGTCACCCATGTCAAAGCACTGAATGCCACTCTAATTAAAAAGCCATCTTTTTGCTAATGATTAACAAAAGTCTGGTTTGCAGCAATAAGCCATAAACCTCATTACGAAAAAGAAAAAGATGATCCTAAGCTGCCCACAAAGGGAAGTCCAATTGATTAGGCTGCCAGTCCTTAACTATTACACAGCCAGGGGCAGAGATGGGGCTTTTCCCAGCAAGGATCTCCTGTGGATGGAGTGAATAAATCTCTAAGAGAACACCTGCACACCAACCCAAATTTCAGCACCAGCAGCGCATCCTTCAGCAAGTTTCAGGCAGGGGAAAGCCCAGCTGTAGTGAGCCATTAGAGCACAGAGCATTTTGCAACCAGCAGTATCATTTTTCTTGCTGGGAGCAAGGGTGTCCAGGCAATCTGCTCTGTGCCACCACTGCCTCTGCCCCACTGATGGGCTGGAACAGCAGCAGTGCTGTCACAAGGTGTCCTCCCACCCCCATGCTCCCCTCAGACCCATTCCATGCAGCAGTGTCCCAGGCACTCCTGCCTCCCTTCCTGATGGAACTGGTGATGCACAGGAGGTTCCTGCTCTCTGAACAGCAGTACCAGGGGCTCTCTAAAGGCTTCTGAGCTTAATGAAAGTCTGTCTAGTTAATATTGTCAATGTTATTAAACAGGGCAAGCACAATCCCAGAACTGTAGAGATCATTACTTCCATACAGCTTCAGCATCTTGCAGGGTTTTTTTGGCTGGAAGCTGCTGGATAGGTATCACAATATATTACTGCTCAATTGTTAGAGAACAAGAGCAAAGCCAACAGGATTGCTTACAGAAATGCACCACCTTGAAATTTACAACACTTCAACTACTAAATTTTCTGGGCCTTTGCTGCTTTAAGAGTTTGTAATAATCTCCCTGATATTTGCACCAACCCAGAAAGTGCAGAGAAGTCACTGTCAGTGCGTGTGAGGGTGGGACAAGCAATTAGAGACCCCTGGCTACCTCTGTCCTAACTGAAAGTAAAACTCTGGGCACCAATAAGACAAATAAATCTTCACTGGAAGACAGAGGATGACTACACTCAGCTAGAAGAGAACCCAGATCACCTCCAAAAGGCTCAGCCTGTGTTACCGAGAGTGAAGCAGCTTAATATGAAAGTTTCCTTCATCAGTGAGGATGAGAAAGCACACTGCAGCCCTAATTTAATCCTTCCACTAAAAAGGCAGCATGATTTCACTACTTCTTGCCCCTGGAGAATAATAAATTCTTCATCCATGCTGTTCAATTCATGCCACACTCCAGGAAATCAAGTGTTCAAAGAAAAGACACTTGAGCTGCAAAAGCACTCTGCAGAAAGGTGGATATTCCGTGTGCTTTACTGAAAGATCCAGCAGTGCTGAACCCAATCCTCTGTGTCAGGAACAGTGCAGAGCTTGGCACAGGACATGGAGTGAGCTACCAGGAGCAACTACTGGAAACCTTAAGTGCTTATCAGTTTTTTATCAGTGTCAGGTGAAGTCATTTAATCCCTCCACTTTGGTCATCTCCTAAGAATTAGAAGGAAAACCCCCAAATACTAAGTGAAGGGAACTGTAATGAGAGAAATCAGTATAGATAGGGTGATATTTCAGTTATGAATAAACAACATTCCTTTCCTTAAAAAAAAACCACAACAAAAGAAAACCAAACCCATAACAACAGCATAAACAAGACCTTCTGAAGAATTAAAATAAAAACTAAAGCTGATTTTTAGCCTTGAACAGAGTTAGTACAGACATGAGACCTGAGAAGAAGCTCCACAAGTCAGCATGGCAGCTACAGATTCAAAAGCTGCTTGAACAAGTTAATGGAAGATTAATCTGTCAATATTTGTTAAATAGAAAGCTATCACTTGTGACTCAAGAAGCTCCCAAGTAATGTATCACAGGAACCCAGGAAACCAACTGCCTGCTTGCCCTGTTCTGATGCTCTTTCCCTGACAGCCATTTCCAGTCCCTGAGGAAGACAAGACCCTGGATTGATGGCTCTGTGCCTCATCCAGATCAGACCCTCTGCTCTATGCCTAAGTAACAGCAAACAAATTGAAATTCAGATCTCGGGGAGCCTGGGGCTGGGGTCACCAACACCAAAATCTTGGAGGCTGCCAGTCAAGGATTTCTCATATTCTAATTTATGTGGATAACATGGCAAAGATGATTGCAGGGCAGCTTTTCTCAGGAAATTCCAACATCCAAACCAAACACACCTCTTCATCCTTCGAATCAGAACTTCCCACTCTTCCCCTTTTCCCCCAAATCCCAGAGTTTGAAGGTGATTTGAGTGCTGATTTTTGATGTACTGACAATCTCCATGTCTATACTGTTAAAAGGAAAGCTGTCTTGTTAAGTTTTTGTGGCATTCTGGTTTAAGATTTGGGGAGGATGAGAAGCACTGGGGAAAAAGGGATCTGAGCTGGGAGGGCAGGGATTACACCCTCTTGTCTGATGCACTTTGGAGACTACTCAGAGCAGAGCTCCCAAACCCCACACCTGGTCACCCAGGAGACACGGCAGGAGGAAAGGACTCCGCAGACGAGCTGCAGGCTCAGGCACACTTACAGCTATGCACTGCCTCATGATGCAGGACTGCTTCATCCTGCCGGGCCCCCCGAACTTCTTCATGTCCTTGCAGAAGTGGCACTCGCCGCACTCTGTCCGCAGACACGCCTCGCACTTGCGGCATCGCGTCCTCCGCCGCCGCGCGCCCGCCGTGCTCCGGTTGGCCGCGAGCTTCACCGCAGAGGCAGCGCCCAGCTTCCCCTTGGGCCGCCCGACCGCCCTGTTCTGGAAGAGACACACACACACACAGGGTCAGCTGCACGTGCCACCTCCCTGCTGAGCTGTGGGGAAAACTGAGCCGTGTTAGCGGAGTTACGCACACGCGGGTAACGCTCAGAGATCCATGGTCAGTCTTAGACATAAAGGAGTTCCATCGCTTTTCCAAGAAGGGATGTGTTGTAAAAAGACACAGAAGCCAGGACACAAATGAGAGATCCCAAAGCCAGAGCAAACCCATTTCAACAGGAGGGAAGGGAGAAGACATTTAGGCACAGCTCAAAACAAGATCAAGCCCCAAGTGAGGTGCTTGGCTTAGGTCAATAGACGATCTGTGCCAGTGCTGAGCTCTGGGCTAGAGATATTTTAGATTTGTGCTCAGGTTAAGCCAGAAGGACTTCCTCTGCTGAATCCAAAGAGCAGCAAAAGTGATTTGGTGGTTAGGTACAGCAGAGAAACACTCAGCCAATGGCTCAAGCCCCCAGTTATATCCCTAAAATATCAGGAGAGTATGAACTACTGCCCAGCAATAAAGTAAGAAATAAAACACAAATGCTACAAAACCCTTCCAAGGTAGCTCTCCTCCTATCCAACACTAGCAAGTGCTCAAAAATAGAACACCCACTGATGATGTGCAAAGGCTAAAAAGGGCATCCCAGGTCTAGATTTCAATGACCTTTAAGACAGAAACTAAAGGAGCATGAAAAGATTTGAAATGATTAGGTTAACTGCAACATATTGACTCTGGACATCCAAATTTTGTGTTCTCATCAGAAACTCCCTTGTTATACACAAGAACTTACAGCTCAAGCCAAACATCACTAAATACCATGTAATTGTATGAGGCTAATTATGCAAGAATTGGCTTGGCTCATACTGACCCCTGACAGCTTTCTCCATAAAGATGATAATAACAGGACCGCAAAGTTCCTCTGGTTTAGCATTTATACAACTCTTCCATTTTCTGCACATCTCAGCATATGACCAACAGACCACCCAGTTTCACTTTCTGTTTCTGTGGAATTCTGGGCAATCACCAAGTCAGGGGCAGCTTGGCTGTAAGGAGCCATAGAGAAAGTCCACCAGAGTTTTTAAAAGACAAGCTGTGGAAACATTGCACTTGGTTGTACAAAAGCTTCCCCAAGTGTCCTACTGTACAATCCTCAAGAGAAGCCACACTGCAGTGGCTTTGATCTTCCTCCCAGCTGACTTAGCAAAGCTCCAGTGACTTTCTCTAAGCTGCAGAGAAGTGCTGATATTTTAACAGCCTCCATCCCAGGAATCTCAGTGCTGGGAAGAAGTCAGTAGCTAGACCCCTTAAGCTTTCCTTCCTACAGACTGACTATCATTACTGAGGTGGGAGAAAACACTACTTAGTCCATGAGGTTGCAGACATTTCTGCGAAGTTTTTCATTCCACTCCTCCGAACAGATTTTGTTCCGTGTGCAGGTTGAATCTCACCGTGCTGTGTGAACAGGGACGAGCACAGCTTCCTTCCCATCCGCAACCGCAGCAGCCGCCTGGATTTCAGATCAATGTCAGACACTCTAAAGAATAAATATTTACCTTCTAGACCAACTTTCCAGCCTCTCAAGGATAAAGTCGGCTCTGACAGGACTGGCTTAGAGGCAACCTAGATAAGAGATAATTTTCTTCCTCAGCATGAATCACTCCTCTATTCTATTAGAGTCTCCTTCAGCTAGGAAGGGAGGCGAGACACGAACCAAAGGCTGGATATCAGCGGGAACAAGTTAAACCAAAACATGCACAACAACCTTGGCAGCTCCCCTTGGACAACAGCACATGGAAGATTCTGTGTGAGCACCTGACTCCTTCCTACTGGGAAGCAACATGATTAAATTTGAGGCAAACAACAGCTATGACACTATGAGAATGCTGTTTTTAAATGCTTTCAAGGAAAAATCAAACTCTGTACTTTTCCAGCTGAAAGACAACTCCTGCTTCTGCCACAGTAATACGAGCCAAGTCCTAATCCTGAGGACAATGGTTTAAGTGCCAGGACACTGCAAAGACGCGAGTGATAAAAAGGCATCACTTGAACACAGAATTTGAGAATCCTAAAAAAACCACAAAAGCAGGGAAGTGAAAGTACAAGAATAAGCCTGAAGTCAGACCACATTACACAACTCAGATTTTATTCCAGACACCACCAGAACACAGCAGAGGTGCAAACCTCCATCTCACTGTATGGAACAGTGAGATTTCTTGCCTACTCAAACCTCTTCACTGCTCGTTAGCAAATTTTACTAGCTGGGTTTGTACTAATTTACCAACCAACCAATCCTCAATCCAAGCCACGTTTTCACTCCAGGATGTCGCAGCCAGCAAGGCTAGAGAGGCCTTGCAGGAATTCCCATTCGTATCTAGTTTCAAGGGGCTCCAAAAGTGGTCGCTTAAAAACCTCCACAGATGAAAATCTGGCCTGTGAGTTCCTCCCAGAAAGGGGCTGGGATTCAAGGGGGTAGAAGGAGCCTCCAACATGGCTTGGGGTTTATTTAGCACATGGCAGACAGCCAGATAAATTCCAGGTCGATGTTAGTGAGGGGATGCTGCAGGATTTCCAGCTCAAACTGCAGTTTTAAAACATACCAGCCCTGGTAATGAGACCGGGTAAAATCCCCTTCACAGCTCCTGTCCCCATCTCTGCATTGCCACTTGCCACCCTCCCAGCACAACTCCATGGATTTGGCTTTCAAGCAACGAGCACATGGTAGGGGATGGCAGCACTGCTTACCCTGGGTTTACCACAGCGCCCAGCAAACAGCAGCTCCATGGCCTGAGGCCCAGGACTGGGTGTCACACCAAGCCCTACTCCAGGTTCTAGGCTGACACAATCTCACTCCTGTGGAGGGGACCCCACCATCTCTTTTCCCAAGGAGATGGAACCCTCAAGCACAGCCTGGGCCTGCTGACTCTGCAGCCCCCCACAGTCACCTCTGAGAACTGTTTCGGAAACAAAGATGGTACCAAACTTGAAGATTTTTTTGTTTCCCCTTAAACCTTACAACAGAAGCCAGGGAGCTGAGACAGAGTCTGCCTGGAATACCATCACCAGCCACCCACTATGTTCTCCAGCATCTCCACAAAAACTGTGCTCTTAACTTCTATGGCCACAGCAAGTCTTCAAAAGAGAGGCAGGAGGATGCTGAAGTGGTGACAGCCACTCAGCCAAGCTCTCAACAAAGGCAGAGCAAGCAGCTGGTGAAATGTATTAGGATTAATATCTTAAATCCACATCTCTATTACACTGAAACCTAGGAAGCTGGTGGACTTGCACTGCCTTCTAGACATGTGAACTGGACATCTTGCTTTTTTTTTCCTTTTGTGGGATTTTTTTTGGTGCTCTCCATATTACTGCTATGACACACGAGGGTAACTTGCTCCTGCTCCCAAAGCAGACACAGCACCTGGGCACTGGGTGTAAACGTGGGCCATCACATGTACTATCCTGTGCCCTACAAAACCATTTACAAGTCCTGAAGTTGGGCTCACCCTCCCACACCACAGCGATTAAACATGCCCACTCCTCCAACGAGAAATGGATTGCAGTGATTTTCTCAAGTGTTGGCCTCCTACAGACCCCACCAAATTCAACATGCTCCTGGTGGACAGCAATTAGGGGACTAGATGGGGTGGTCTCAAAAGGGCTGTGCAGATCTGGGAATAAGCTCGGGTACAACATTCACAGTTCTAAACCAGCCCTAGGAAATGAGCTACCTGGAGGCCTGTGCTGGGAACATGAGTTTATCCTGGTTATGCACAAACATTTGGCTGCTGGGCACTTTCCACTGCCTACTTACAGGTACCTCAGCACAGTTTCACATGTCCAGCCCTGCACACCAGCAGCCAGGGTCAGAAGGACCAGAGGCACTAAGGAAGGGCCTCTGCCCTGAGCACAACCCTTACTGCAACAGAAACGTAACCCTAATGTTTACAGCAGCAAATTTCTAACCTCCACAATTACAAAGAACAACTCAAAAGATCTGGGGCAAACAAAAAAATACCATGAACATCAAGCTTTGGAGAAAACACTGCAAGAGCTATCAGCCCTTAAATGCATCATTAAATAGGTGCTGATGTTCCCCAGCTGCTGTCCCAACACCAACTGGGATCTGCTGGAGAAGTCACCAGCCAACTTCACATACAAACTCCTCCACCCTAGAGAGGAAGATCAGCTGACCCTGTGACCAAGTCCAGAAGGAGGGAGGTCCTGGTTCTCAAAGCAAGGCTGACTAAGTCTGCAGCCTAGAAACAAGCTCTTCTGCAAGTGGCCTTTACCTGGGCATGGCTCTTATTCAACCACTCAGCTTCAGTGACCTGCTTAAACTGCTGCCAGCAGCACCAAACCATTATTTCAGACTCAATATCTCCAAGAAAAAACCAGAGACGTGAGGGGCTGTTCTGAAGGGCTTCTCAGAGGGGCAGGTCAGTGAGACCCTGAAGCACTTCACTTCAACCAAGTACAATATGAACAGCTCATGTAGTATCCACAGCGTACATCTCCCCTAGACAAGATCTTTTATGTGTGCAGTGTTCACTGCTTCAAGGTGCTGTGCCACACTAATATATCCCTTGCATTTGCAAGACAGTGATTTCATTCTGTAACGCACAGACAAATTCTGATTATTCTCATTTACTGTAGTTAGACCATGTCCACACAACCACCACAGCACCCAAAGATGAGAATCCAGGAATTGCCAGGCGCCAGTCCTGAGCTTAGAGCTTTATGTGGCACTGCATCCCAATGCAAGTGTTTTAAGAGAATTAGGATAGCCAAATCTAACTACCACTTGTTTCTTTAGAAAGTCTGATAAATAAACACTAGGGGAAAATAATTTTTTTTAGAAGCCATATGCATTAACCCATAATTCGTAACTACTGTCACCTAAAACACCACCCCCTTTAGGGGCTGGGTCGTGGGCAACACTGGGCACTGGAGACACTCACAGGGTGGCACAGCAAATGCTTCTGGTCAGTTATGTCTTTGTCCTTTCCCACTGCACCAGAGGTGCATTTTTCCATCCAAACAGGGTGCAAGTTCTGGAGGACAAGACTCCTGTGTGCTGCCCTCTCCTGATCTAGTGCCACATCCCTCTCCCAACCTCCTTATGCAGAGAGTTCTGGCATTCCTGCTAGAAACCCAGGCAAACTGACAGCACCCAGCAGTGGTGCAGACCAGGTAACTATACATTAACCCCAAAATCCTGGGGCTGGCTGCCTGGCAGGGTCAGCCTGTTAAACTCACACTGCCAGGCACTACACAATCATAGAACTGTTAAGGCTGGAAAGCCCTCAAAGATTGTGGAGTCCAACCATTAACACAATACTGCCACGTTCTCCACTAAACCACGTCCCCAAGTGCCACATCCACACGTATTTTTAACACTTCTATAGACCGTGATTCCACCACTTCCCTGAGGAGCCTGAGAATAATCACCACCAAGTCAAGAGTTCTGTATTAAACCCTTATGTCTGTTTAGCAATTAACAGAAACCCTTCTCAAAGGAAGAACTCAGAGGAAGAAGGAAGGACAGGATGATGTAACTGCAGGAATGCAGTGGGGCCAAGGAAGAAGCTAGAGTAAGAGAGTAAAAAATCCCACTGATGCCAAGAACATCCTTAAAAGTTGTATTAACTGAAGAGCATGCCAACACCACAGATCACATCTGACTAAAGCCTATCTGCCCAAAAACCTGCACATGCAAACTCCAGGAGAGCTGTTTTCCTCGCACAGTGAGTGTTTACTGTTACATCATTCTCCTTCAGAATCCGCTCCTGCTGGGGTGGAGGTGTGCTGCAAGTCCATGGCCCCTCATTAAACAAGCAGCATCAGAGGGAAGGGGAAGGCACTGGAACTTTTTCAATCCCAGCCATCCCAAATCAGCATTAATCCTCTCCAGATGTTCACTGCCACCATCTCTTCCAGTTCATACCTACAAAATCTTCCACCACAACGAAAGCAGCTCATAGTGACCCTTTCAGGTGACCACACAGAGCTTCACTATTGAATCAGACTCATTTCCCACAAGAAAATAGAAAGAAAATAAAAAAGTTTATACTTTGCAGGTTCATTTGGGTGTTAATGACACTCCAGTAGCTTTTCTGCCAACATAGCAATGTTGATTAGGGTGTGATAAACCGGCACATCAGTGCCAACGCCAGTGTCCCTGTTTATTTTCCTCTGGTGGTGAGAAGGCAGAAGTTAGGCCTGGAGGGTGGAATGAGATATATTGGCAAAAATATGCTTTGAGAGATAAGCTGCATCAAAAGTAGGACCTCTTAAAAACAAAGACACCAGTAAGTTCCACAGACCTGGGGCAGAAGGCAGCTTTTTTTACTGCTGCTTTGGGACAAATCCCCCTGCCCCAGCCAGGGGCAGTTTCCTCTGTTTGCACACAGTGAAGTGCCACAGTCAGAAATCGAATTTCTTCACACCAGGAGCAACACAGCAACCTGGTGGGCTGGGGCAGGTGCTGCCCAGGACACAGCCCAGGACACAGCCCCAGCACCCACTTCCCAGTGCTGCTGGCAGCTACCACAAGTGCAGTAAATCCTGCGTGCTCTGTGCTGCAAAACCCCAGAGTCTTTTTGCCTTCTTAGTTTAGACACAGACCAGGGAAAGAGGAATGAACGTCAGCATAAAAAGGGACAAAACCTGCAGCTTCTACCAAGCACTGAAATTGTGCTGTTTAACTGCACCTTTAGAGGTGAAGTCTTTCACCTGTTACACACAAGGGCTGTCACAGTAAAAAAAAAGCAACGTAATATTGATTTGACGTGTCCTGTGTAGAAAAATAGGGTAAGCAGATATTAAAGCAGGCCTGTATGAAAATACAGCTGGAGCTACATGAGGTGTTTTACCACTGGAACCATTCTGCACAGAAAGGAAAACATTCCACAGGTCTTTGGTACATAGGTCACTGCCTTACAGTTTAGGATCAGACCAAGACTCTTAAGAAACTCCAAAAGAAAGTCTTCCCCTATCTTGCATTGATTTTTGTTTTAAACTTCTAAGATACAAAAATGCTATGAAAGCCTCAGGTTTCAGAAGAGTTGAAGAATCCCAGAACATAACCAACTTTCCAGATTCATCCAGCAAGAACCAGTACCTCCAAGTAGCAATTTCACAGCTGGTACAATACAGCTGAGACCAATCTGCTCGCCCAACCATCAGCTCTTTTCAGAAAGTGTGCAGTGATTGCACCAAGACACAGACACAAATGGAAAAGGCCTGGCATGAGAAAAAAAATTAAGAAAAGACGAGGACTGGGACATTTTAACTACTATGTCTGGGAGTATAGCAGTGAACTCAGCGGCAGCACGGGCCTGCACATTCACACTATCCTCAGAATCAGGCAAAGGCTTAATAAAGTTACTCATCCAAATCTCAGCTTTAGGTTCTTGGACTGACACTGCACCAGGCCAGCACAGCACATTGAAGGTTTCTGCACAGATCTGCCATCCCTGAGGAGCACTCAAGGCACATCACCACCCCAAACTCTTTTTTGGCCCTTTTTCTATGTGCAATTCTGAACCAAAACAAGGTGAAGTTGTTCAGAACAAGATGGGTTTTGGAAGATAGTCTCAATACCGGGACTATGTACAAACTTGTCTCTAAAAACAAAATATTAGGCTATTTTAAAGAGCGAAACACCTCAAGTTATGAACAAAACTATCAAGTTGATGTTTAAATTGCATACACATGTTTAATACTATTCCTGGTGCATTTTTAATTGCTTAGGCAGTTCTTAGAGAGTAAAATACGCGATCTAGAACATATGTTCTGGATTATTTTTCACAGATTACTTCATAAATTCAAAAAGTTTATTCTCCTTCCCCCACAGGGAAAAAAAAATCTGTCAGAGAATAAACCCTGCAAGTATTAATAAAAGTTCTCTTTTCATTTCGGCACACATCCTTCTCTTTCTTCTACATCCCTCGTCCCTGGGAATGGAAAGGAGGCTTTAGCTATAAATCAAACCAAGACAAGGTAGCCAGGCTCAGCATCAGACTCTCCCCCAAGTCCCGCAGCCCTCTCAGCTATTTGAGGAATCTTAATAGGAAAAAAAAATAACAATTCTGCCGCGGACAGGGCAGCCCCCGAGAGGCAACAACCACCCGCTCGCGGCGCGTTCGGGGCCCTGGGAGGTGCCGAACTCGCGGTGCCCGGGGCGCCCGCGGCGGGCGAGGCCGAGCGCCCCGGGCCGGCCCCGCGGAG
>WAAE01017927.1:106398-154487 GCA_013400495.1 Nicator chloris | reverse complement strand
TCCGCGGCCCCGCCCGGCGCGGCCCCTCGGCGGGCGGCGCTGCCCCGGGGCCGCTCCCGACCCCACATTGTTCCCGTCCCCGCGGCCGGCGCGGCGCTGCCCGGCCCGGCCTCCTCCCCTCCCTTCCCGCTGCAAACTTCGCCGCCCGCCCCGGACCTGCTCCGGCCCGAGCTCGGGCCCCGGCCCCGGCTCGGGCTCCGGCTCCGACTCGTAGTCCTCCTCGTCGGCGCTCGCAGACATGGCCATGGCTCATGGTGGGCCCAGGCGGAGCCGAGCTGACATGGCTGGAGCGGCGCTGCTGGCGGAGCCCCGCTCCCCGCACACACACACACACATGCAGGAGGAGGAGGAGGAGGAAGGGGGGCCGTGCATATTCATGCCAGGCAGCCAGGAAGGGGCTGGCCCTGCCGGCACGGCCAATCGCGGGCCGCTTCCACACCGCCGGCCTGCGGGGACAGCGGGCACCGCGCGGCCGGGGCACCGCGGCCGTCCCCAGCACACGGCGCGGCCGGGGACGGGGGGCTCGACCGCCCGGCCGGCAATTAGCCCCCCGCCGGTAATGAGCCCCGCGGTGTGCCGAGGGCCGGCGGGGGCGGGCCGAGGCTCGGGTGTGCCGAGCGGCGCTGGGCGGGGAGGATGCGCGGCCGCCCGCGGGGCGCTCGGCGCTGCTCGGGCTGCTCAGACAAAGGAGACGCGCACAGACACACACACACACACACACCCTGCACCGCGCTACCTGCCCGCTCGCCTCCCGCGGCGCGGGGCGGGCCGGCAGCGGGGAACCTCCATCCCTCGGCAGGAGGAAGGCACCGAGCAAACTTCGAGATTGCAAGCGGCAGAACCAGCGCTGGGATAAGACGAGGCGACCCGGCTGGTGGAGCTGCTCACATCTGGCCTCACGCTGCTCCTTGTGCAGGCACCCCCTCTTTGACTTGCTCCCAAGGAACCATTTCTAGCCCTCCTGTGTTCATCCTGCCCCGCTGCTGGGGTTTCACAATGAAATACCCTCCCCGTAGTGTGACATGTTACACATCGGTCAGCTGCGGACCTGTTCTGGATCCAAAGGTCCCAGGGCCAGCACCTCCACATAGACACTGCCTTTGCCCTCCAGAACCTGAGGGTCACAGGCCTGTATTTGAGTGCCGGAGATTTAAATTTCCCATTGGATTTATGGGTCTGCTTTCAGGGGAAATCCCGATTCTACTCAAGTTGTTAGGATTTTGCCTCCGGCTCCTACGCCCACAACACAGAATTAAACATGAGATTAAATATTTGCATGTGCTGAGCAACCAAGAAGCCATAAAGAAGCACATCTAATGGTCCTTGCATCAGGATTTTTGCCAAACTAGTTTCAGCTCGGTTCCCTGGTCTGTATTACCACACGGCACAACCACTTTGGGTAGTTCAGAAAAGGCAGCAACAGGCAAGAGCTGGCATGGGAGCAAGCAGCAACACAGCCCTTGTGGCACCAGGATCCACACCAAGCCTGGTCTCTCAAGTTTAAGTAAGAAAACACACTCAAACTATAAACCCATATTTACAGAAAACTGCTGATAATGCCACGTGAATCGTGTAATTATGCTCCTTCCTTATTTTCAGTACATTTAATACCCATTGTGTGTTGTACTCCTGTCCTCTTGCCAACTCAAACTCAAACGATGGGTAGGTGATGGTGTTCTCCCCATCCTGCTCATCCACCATGATGAGAGCAAAGCATTTACTCACGTGCTGGGGCTCCCAGAAGTGATGGGATGTGCTCAGCCTGTCTCCTCAGGTTTCTCTCTTCCCCCATTGTGTTCCTACACAACTGGGAGCAGGAGCAGACGAAAGCTGAGGCACGAAAGGCATGTGCCTAAGGCCTTGGCTTTCAGAATCACAAGGTAATATCAGAATCCACTGTTTTCTGGAGGAGAGAGGAAGGGGGGGGATGCATCTAATGACAGGCCTGCAAGGGAGAGTTTTAAACCATGAGCAAGGATGTGGCTACAGCCGTGTTTGTGGTGCCACAACACACCTGGCCTGCAGCAGCAGCAGCAGGAGGAGGACAGATGACATCCGGAAGGAAAATGCCTGGTCCCACACCTGCCCGTGGGCAGACCAAGTCTCCACTAGCCCAGTTCTCTGTGAGGCTCCCTGTAACCTGGCTCACACTTGTCTGTCCCTCCGGCCTTTTGGCTCCGTAATCCAGACTGGAGAAAAAAATAACTTGTGACATCCCCCAAGGACAATCCACCAGTCACACCACAGCGAAATGTCATTCACAGCAAATTAAATCATGACAGAGATCATCCTACTCCTCTCAATCTGCAAGGCATTCCAGCACTCCTGATGTTGGCATTGGCATCTCCGGGCTGCAGCAGGTTCCTTCCCAATGTCACCCACATCACCCTCACCCCACAGCCAGCCCTGCCACCCGAGAGCGTGGCCACACTGCCCTTGCAACAGCACCGCAAGTGACAAGAGAGCTCTAATTACAGAGCCCGAGTTAGGAGGGAAGGCTCACACATGCCAAGATCTTGGAATGATTTCCAAACGCTAGGTAAACTTTGCCGAGATGGTGTTTAAAAAAATGGGATAGGTTATGATATAAAATAGCAATTTGGGAATCAGCAAGGGGGAAACAACACAATAATTTTTTCTGATTATAATTGCTCTCAAAAAACCTCATCCTGTACAAAAGCAGCTAACCATTCAAAGGAATATTTAACACACAGAAGGAACTATTAAGAGAGCATTTTCCAGCTCAATTCTTTCAGCTTGTCTACACTAGAGAACACTAAATTACTACAAATAGTGAGCAACCCTTGTGTGAACAGCATCTAGTTGCCCAGTCTGGTTGAGTTTAGAACAGTTTAGGACACAAAATAAGCAGCAGTGACCCCAGTCCTGCCTGCAGTGGCAGAACTGTGTCCACACTTCAGCTTAGTGCGATACAGTTCAGTAATAAATAACATCCTTAATTACGCTGCTGAATGAGCCATAGTGATAACTGCATGAAAACAGACAGCACCTTCTATTTTGAACTGTTGCTTTGATTGCACCTCACCTGAAGTCATATATAAGTCTCATCAATATCATAATCTTCTCCACAGAAACCAATTATGTTGTCACAAACTGAGACAATAACCTCAAGCGAAGAATAAACAGCAGGAGCAGATGAGTGCCAAAGAACCAGATTTTATTCTCATGCAAATATCCTTAAGTAGTAAAACCAAGCTGGGGGAGGACGACTACAACCCCTGTGCTGTATTCACTCACTCCTGAGCATCTCCTGTACCAACAGATTGCAGCTGCTGCTGCCAGCTCTGAACAGGATCCGTGTTTTCCTATTACACACTAGATTTTATGATGCTCAATAATGAAGTGAAATAAAGTTTTTTATGTGGCACAAACACACTTTTGATTTAACCTTCCTTTGAAACTTTTTATGCACCTTTACAGAGTATTATATTTAGCTGGTATTAGAAAAAACTATTTACACAGAAACAATGAGACAAACAACCTCAAGCTGGTTGATATGCAAGTCCTTGAAAAAAGATGATGTGATTTGAGCTGCTGCTGCTTTCTGCAGGCCAACACGTATGTTTTTGAGAAGGAAACCCACTGAGATGTTTATGAATCACAATTATTGACCTGTATCACAATAAGAGAGTTACCTAGTAGCTTTCTAAGGTTCATTGTTTTGGCGTAAGTATCCATTCACATGAAATATGATCTTAACTGTTGGGCCTGGGCAAATTTCATGACACTTTTCTCAAGAGTTTTAACCAATATTTCAGTTGTATTCTCAACACTAGCAGTGACAGTCTGACAGCCTAAATATCCACAATCTTACTACTTCCCATCTACTTCATCTGAACTATGACATAAGAGTTGTCATCAGATGCACTGACTATCTGTCACAATCTTTTCAATAAAGTCTGATTGATCAACCTTAGATCAAATAAAGTAACGCAAGATGAAATAACATTGACTGCTCCCTCCATGCAATGCTACTGCTCATAGTTCCCTAACCAGTGTCCAGCATTGTTCCAGGAGAACCAAAGGCAGCAAGGGCTATACAAACACATCCTGGAGGACACAGCCATGGGCTATTGCAGCAGAGGAGCAGCACCCAAACAAGCAAGAGCCCAGACAGAACGTGCTGACAGGAACTCATTCACTCATAAGCTTTAAAACCCAAACAACTCTCCCCAAACACCAGCACCCTGTCATCTTAAAAGAGTAATAAATAAGACTGCAGAATGGTGAAACATGGACTTCATCTATCACACAAGACAGACTCTTCTCTGCAGGAAGAGCCAAGACATGACTGAGACTATCCACTGGGAAATTAGAGAAATCTTGCCATGCCTCCTTCTTCCACAGAGCCTTATGGCACCAAGTGTTTCCATAGCGCAGTTTGTGTCTCCAAGAGCCATGCTCTGTCAGTAAATGCAAAAAACTAGTGAAGGAGGTTCCTAAGAAGATAAGCATTGACTGCCATGCTGTGGAGGAAGATGCAAATAGATGTGGCTGAAAGAGTGGATTAACCGGAATAGGAAACCTGCTTTCCTGCAAGAGGCTCAGTGTGCTCTGACACAGCACAGAACGCTGGGAGACAGTCAGCTGTGTCCAACGTGTGGGCAGCAGCCTGAAAATCCAGAGACCAAACCCAAACACATGGTAAGCAAAGGAAAGGCTCGAGTGCATACTGCCTATGAAGGCTCATTGCTCACTGTCGTCATCTACAAACTTGACTTGGATTTGTGGGGAACATCCAGGACTAACAACTAAACCACACTAGGCTGAGACTCGCAGCTGCTTTGCTTTTATTGGAATTTACCCATATATTTTGCTACATTTGTTATTTTCCAAAAGGAGAGCACTGCTGTTCCCTCATCTGTCTGGTCCGCTGATGCCTGCAGGAAGGTCCTGAAGTTGAAACAAGCCCTGATTTGTATTCTCAGCAGACTTTAATTTCAGTGTGCTGTGGAACTAAGAGGAAACCATCTTCTTGGGGACAGAACATACAATTCAATTTTGTTCTGAAAAGTGCACACAGGATTAATGTCCATAATTGCACGGCCTGTACTGTGGAATGACAAACGCCTTTCCCACTGCTCTTGCCAATGTGCTTCGATCCAGAAACAAAAATATTAACTTTCAGATACATTTCAAGGTTTGGATTGTTTTGATGTCGGGGTGGTAGAGGGTAAAAGGAAGTCTTAAGCCAGGTTCAAACCTTAGCCTCTATTGGCCAGCTCAGCAATAAACGTAGGCCAGGCTCCTGGTGATAAAATCTGAGATCTGTCAACTCATTTCACACAGACTATCTAAGGAAAAGGTCTTAAGTCTGCAGTAGTTTTCATCAGCACTTTTACTGTCATGAAATAAAGAGAAAGCTTCTGTCTTGAAAAATGGTAGTCAAGGCATAGTTGGGGAAAATTCATATTACTGAATATTTGTGTCTGTGGTAGAAGAATGACAGTGGAGAGGAAGACATAAATCTTCTTGTGTGATACCTGGAGCACAACAGTTGGAAAACAGAGATGTCTGTTCATTTTTTTTCCAATCCATTTAGATTTCTAGTCAGAGTCAAAATGGCTGTAATTTACCTGTTTGATGTATTAATCACATAAAGGCATTGGTCAGATTTCAAAGCAAGTGGCTGAGAGTTGATAAGAAGTGAAAATATTAAGTCAAAGATGGAAGATTAAGAAGGTGCTCATTCAAGTCCTTGCTATTTATAATTACTCCCTGAAGGGACACAATATTTCAAGTACAGCCTCTCGAGGTGAGAAATAATCTGTCAAGTCACCAGGCAAAGGTTTTAGAAAAATACTGGAGCAATAAGCAGGGAAGCTCTTTTGTAGCATCACGGAGTGGGCTGGGTTGGAAAGGACCTTCAAGACCATCTAGTTCCAGCCCCCCATGGCACATTACATATGATACACAACCACCAAACCCTGGAACTGCTCAGGTCTGCACCGAGTTACTGCACAAATGAATTTGTCTGGAGGACTAATGTGTGTCAGAGACTGAAACAGAAAAAATAAACAGGAAAAATAAACAGGTCAGGCAAGGAGCTGCTTTCCTGGGCAGTGCTGCCCCGGGAAAGCAGAGGCTTGACAGGAACTCCCAGCAGCTTCAACAGCTGTCACTCCTTTGCACAGTACCCCGAGAAACCTTTGGTTCAGGTGCATCAGGTTTTATTCCTGCCTCCAAGTGTATTTAGCAGGGGAAGGCCTTTGTTTCGTATGTGTACAGCTACTGTGGGAAGTCCCCTAAAAAAATATCCCCCAAATCTCAACTATGTGGTTTTGTGTCTTAATAGATTTGTCAGGAGCCAAAACTGGGGTATTTTTCTTGAATACACTTCAGCTCTCTCCTACCACATGGCATCTACTATCCCACAGTGTAAAAGAACACAAATTATTCAAAATTATTTAAATCACTGATTCCAATCACAATTTAAATCAGTAAAGAGAAAAACAAATTTAAATTGATTTAAATCCTCATTTTCTTTTGTACTTGTGTTATTTTCTGGCAGAAAAGTAATTATTAGCATCTGATAACTACGAAGAAATGCCTGATTTGCAGTAGATTATGAACTTTATAATCAGGACTTTTTATCAACAAAAAGAATTCACAATACACACATATTTGTATATGCAAATCTCCTTGCAGACTACTGGCATTTAAAATTGTTGTTGACACCAAACAGAGTTCAGGCTCTGCTGTGTGGGATCACTTCAAACACCTTTAAGCTGGTGCCTGGCAAGAATGAAATGTGACAGTTTAAATCTCATTTTTGCTCCTGTGCCATTTGGAATGACTGATGGAAAACTTGTTTGAATCTCAACCAGAAAAATACACCAGACAACAACTTACCCAGAATCTCAACCAGCAAATACATCATACAACAATTTACACAGGACTGTTTTGCAGTCTTATCTACCTTTATCGTTTTTATCCTTTCCAAGTTTCTTCTAACACCAGATAGACTCAATTTTTACTTTAATTCTTAAGTGCCTGTTTTTAATTGTCAGTATGTGCTTTCTAATACATTTGTATTCCCACAGGAAGTTCCCTGAGTAGATCTCCAAGGAATTGGCCTGTCTTAGGGAATCTGGAAGAGTTTTCCCACTGCTGCTACATGGAATGTTGCTTTCCTGGTGGTAGCCCGGGGCAGGCTCCTGAAGCTGATGCTGGTTTGATGTTCTGCCATTTCTACGTGCTCAGATCTGTTGCAGACACCACTCTGGTTAAAACACTAATTGCTGTAACGAGTCCCTCACTGCTCCTGCTTCTCTGGGTGGAGCTGGCCCAGCGATAGCTATGGCAGGAATTCTTAGTAAGCAAGCAAGTAAAAACTGGAAGCACTTATTCAAAGGTTTTCAGGAATGTTCTTTGTCCACCTCACACCTCTCCCCCTGAACCGAAAGAAAAGCTGATATAAAACAATGCTCAACACTTCTGAAAAATCACATTGGTTTCAAGTTCATCAAAACGCTCCGTTTTACGCTTTACCCCCGAATTTTTGCATACAATCGAATTCATTGTGTCCACTGATTCTTAGTACATTTCCTTACTATTTCTTAGGTTTGATCCAATGCATGATGTCACATAAAATTGAATCCATAAATAAAGGAGCTCTGTTATTAAAAACTGGTAGATTTTCTTCTCTTCCCAGCACTTTTAAGGTGAAACACCAAAGAGAGGGGAAAAGTTTCCTTGCTGGAAATGGTGGCAGACATATGAAAGTACATAGGGACATCTAGGGGGTCCAGATCTGGAGATGGTGGCTAATCTTGCTGACTTCTATTATTTAAAATACTGTTTCACTCTAAAAATCTACCACCCTTTTCACCACAGTTGTCTACTGCTCTTCTTGTGTGCTCTTTGGTTCAGACTGTGAACAATGATCCGAAATCTTATTTCCAGCCTAAATCTATTTATGGTATGTTTATATTCACTTCTTCCCATGCCAACATTGCCCATTAGCTTAACTAACTCTTTTCCTGCCCTGATGATTATACTCCCTGAAGTACTTACACAACAATCATCTCCCCCTTCAACTCTGCTGGGCCATGCTGAACCAGGCATGTCCTGCCAGCCTGGCTCTCCAACATCAAATCTTGAATATGTGTGGTTGTGGACTTCTACATCCACCCTCACCTCAAAACTACCTACACTAGAACTAAAATAGCATTAAAAAAAAAAAAACAAACCAACAAAAAACACCAAAAAAAACCCCCAAAAGCTCAAATGTATCGTTTTTGTACCAGAAAAGACTGAACTGACTTGTGATTTTCAGCTTGGGAATAGGGGAAAAAATACTGAAACACAGTAATGGGGACATAAAAAAATCCTTGACAGCACAGAGATGAACAGAGACCTCATTCAAACTTCTCAGAATGCATGATACAGAGGGCATGAAGTGTATTTATGATATTAAAGGCCAGATCTGAAACAACATAAGGAAGTACTTATCTACACAGAGCTTTATTAAACCGCAGGGGACACTGGCACAGGATGCTGAGGACATCAAAAAGATCAACAGGTTCCACAAATTATTAGGTAAATTCACGGAGAGAAAAAAATTCTACCAGGGGACACTAAGCAGAAAAGATGAAGATAAAATCTTCCATCTTAACAGGGAAGATAAGCAAAGGGAATCTCTGTATTTCTGCTTTGTTCCTACGACTCCTTTAACAGCGGTGACAGCACCACCAGGAACAGGACAGTGCAACAAGGACTGTGGGCTGGTGGAACATGAATTTCCTCAGCCACAGGAATCAGCCTTTTGCTCCTCCTCTCACAAATCAGTTCATATGAGTTAATCCTTCTTTTTCAGATCCATGGATGTATCTATAGAATTCTGCAAATAGATTTCTAGTAAAAATAATGGGGTACAAACTGAACTGCTGTAGGACAGAACTCACTAATGACAGAAAGCAGATGCTGCCATCCCAGAAGGCCCCTTTCAATGTGATGCCCACCCGTGACCACCCCAATCCAAAAAAAAAACCAGCCTGAGGGATGCCTTCCTTTTTTTTTCAATTATCACTTTTTCTTCCTGGTTCTCATGCCCTGATATAGAGCCATGAACATTATTTGCATTGCCAATTGCAGGGAAATTGGTGTTTTAAAAAAACCAATAATCCGATCAGAGATTCAGTTTGTGTCCTTTACTAATTAATAGTATTCCATTAAATAGGAATATCACCATTTCTTTATTATACTTCTCAGCTATCTCCTTTTAAAATCAACAGGTAAAAATTACACGGAGAAAAAGTATGAATAGGCATCAGAGAAACAGCCACATATTGCAGCACTGTTAACCAGCTACTGAAAATTACAGCTCCATCTCCTGCTCACAGCCAGACCTAAATATATTTGGACACTCACTCTCATTGCAAATGCAGTGGCTTTAGTTTAGTGCCAGGTAAGAGAGATGAGAATCCAGCTCCCAGTCTGCATTTCTAACTCTTCACAGAACAGGAGAGTCCAAACATATTTTAGTTCTTTATAGCTGCTCTTCGTAGACAACTAAAGATCTTTATCACGATAAAAACAGAAGGCACTGCCACAGAGTGTAATTACATGCTGCTGGAGTTGACTGTTTTCTTCCAGAAATAGGAAATGGTTTGAAAAACATGGTTTCTGCTTGAGCCATATTCTGAGTTCCTTAAATAAAATATCCCTAATTCCTGTGCAGATAAATGGGAACTCTGGTACTGTAGGGCTGAGTAACTCATGGGAATGGGTTTCGAGACTGGGCCTGGCAGTCACCAGCTTCCTGCACCAGTGACCAGCTGTGAGTTGCTGCAGTAGAAAATCAGGTTTAGGCTCTGTTCACACTACCCTAAAGTTTATGTCCAAGGGATGGGGTAGAAGTTAGTTGGGATGATTTCTTGCTCCTCTTTAGTTGCTGAAGAACCCAGCACTTGAAGGCAGTGTGCCCTCTGGAGCTCTTCCCTTCGGACAGCATCGCCCAGGGGGATTTGGTCAAAGGGTGGCCTTGATGATCCTGGAGGTTTTTGCAACCTTAAAGATCCATGACTGCAACCCCCCAGACAACACTGAGCCCTGCACTGAGTGAGGACAGGCCACTGCTGCACAGCCCCTGGCACAGGAACAGGATGGGGGTTTCCCATCCACAGCTGCGTCCGCGCCCGCAGCCAGTGGGAAAAGTCCTGCCTGAAGGTACAGAAACTGTCAGTCAGCCATCAGGACAAGCAGGTTTCAAATATCCACTCAGTCCCACATTCCTGATTCCTTCAACAGGCCTAAATTAGAATGTTGTAATATCCTAAGACCCCTGGCACCGGACTTAAAACTGGACTGTTTTCTCTTACTGTACAGCTAAAAGAAAAAGACAGGTTCTTGCTTCTTCTGAAATAGTTTCCAAAGGGGGAAAGAAAAGGTGCCTAAAGGAGAGTAATTATTGTGCTAAATAATTATCAGTAAATTATAAGGAGTACAAGCAACTAAAAATAGCTCCATAAAGATGAGTAAATATGATCTGAAGAGGTGTCTATGAATCACATTCCATCTCTCTTATTACCACAAAATAATAAAGGTTCGTACATTTTACTACAGAACTTTCCACTGGAGATGTCAGAGATCCTTCTAAACATGAATTTCACCTCCCAGCCTCCCAGATGGGAAGCCCCATCTCCACCCGGAAAAGCTCAGGGAGCAGGAATGTGCCATTCACCTCACACGACACAAGGTGCTGCAGCAGAGCTGGGAACAGGCGCAGACCCCGGCCTCCCATTTTGTGCACGAACCGCGAGATCATCAAATGTCACCCAGTTATTCCATCTACTCACTAAACTGTTGCTGATTATTACTTCTGTTTCTTTTCCCAGAGAATCATTCTCTTTGTCAGGGAGCTGCAGTGTGACTGGCAGCCCCAAGTGCCTTTGGAAAAGGTGGACAGAGAGAGGCACCACTCGGACGGGCCTTCCCTGTTCTTGGTTAACGTCCTGCCCATTGCACCTCATCCTCTGGGAAGGGGGAGTTGAGGTGAATGAAATATTTCTTCCTTAAACCCCAGCATGTCACAGGCTTCAAGCAGCCGTTCTGCAGCTCTGTGCACGCTGCTCACGTCACACCCACAACACGTGAAAGAAACTGACTCCATTTTGAAGAGAAATATTATTTGCTGCTTTGAAAATCATTCAGGTTATCAAAGGCACGTTCTTTCAAAAAAAAGTCAGTGTAACCAAGCTCGACCTTCCCAAACTCCCAAACTTGGGTTCCTTACGCAGACACTCCCTGTCCCTATTCCAGGGATCTCTGACTTTAGTCAGGGTTCTCTCCCTCTGCTCTTTGCTTTTCTGACTCCATCCCTTTTCAGTACTTGCTTCTCTCCTAATCCTGCTCTCTCGCCATTTCTAGTCTCTTCCCCTCCTTTCTTTACAGTAATTTCCATTTTCTTTGAAATGTTTTGGCATTTAATGCTGGCTTTATTCTTCCTTCTCCATCTGCTGCTCTTGTCTTTCTAAATCTCTTCTGGAGCCTTCTCTCGGGAGAAAGCAAGAGAGATGTACTCTGTTCCATGTACTGCTTCATCTTTCTGGATTTCAGTTCCCTTCTTTTCCTTCATGGCTTGGAATCAGACAATCCTCCTGTCCCTGGAAGCTGATACCAACTGAAATGTCTCCTTGCAGCCCCACAGTAGCAGTTACTGTGCTATACTGGATCTCCTGCTCCCTCTGAACACAAGGATCTCAGGAAAGCACTGGGAAATATCTGCTATTTCTCCTATAAATACTGCAAGAGCAAGACTGCAGAAAGCAAAATTACTGGTAGATTTTACTCCCCTGCCTTGTGCCCAACATTTGTGGGATCTTCTGGCCATGGAGACTTGCTCCACCACCTACAATCCATTTTCCAAGGGAGTTTCCCCCTCCCTAGGGGTTTTTCTTCTCTGTGAAATCTTCTATTTCATTATCAGGGCTTACAGGGAACAAAGGAGAAATAACCAAGCTTAACTACTAAAACTGCTTTTAGACAAATCTCCCCTATATTGCCTTTTGCACAGATTTTAATTTGGGACTCAAAGGCTCAGCTCTAAGAGGTCTCTTCCCAGCCTGTTCACTTGGCCTCTGTTCCCAGGAAGGGAAATAGCTGGAACATGGAAAATGACAAGGACGTTTGCCAATTAGAAGCACAACAACAAATTTCTCTTGGGAAATGTGCAGCCCTATCTGCAAGTGTACCTTTGAACTAAAACATAAGACATAACACAAACTGATCACAGATTAAACAAAGTAAATATGATGAGAATGGTGAAACGGTTTTTTCTGCTATAATTTTTTGTTTATTTACAAACTTCAACCTAAAGCCTGACTTTCCTTGTATTTGTTATTAACTGGTATGTTTCATATTGTCATACCAGTGGGAACGATGCCTCCTAGAAGTTTTTGCTTTCAGAAAGGCAGAAGGAAAAGAAACACCTGAAAAAAAATCCCTTGCAGCCAGCAAGATGGATTTTGCAAAAAAGGGTAAGATTTAAGTCACAAAAATTACACATCCTTTACAGTTGCAGTTACGTTGCCAATACACAGAAATAAAATAGAAGAAATGAAGCATTTAGCAAGGTTCCAAAATGAAGTGAACATTAACATTATAAGCCAAAGCTTATAAAAGGCTCAAAGCACTCAGATCCTCCCTTCTCTCACAAGCTCAAAAGGGAGTCAGTTGTTTCTTAGTTTTATCTTACATGTTTCCCACACCACCTTTTCTCTGGTCACAGAGATTTTGATTTCTTCAAGCCTAAAATATACCTGACCATGGAATGAGCAGCAGCCATAAAAGCAGAGGAGTGGAGAATCTCACACCTGTTTCTCAAGGTTTTCCACTGTTGTTTCTAAACCAATGTTTAAACACAGACCATATTCTCATGGATTTATTACAAGTTAAAAGGGAAACACGTATTTAACAAGACACAACTCCTCTGAAATGTGCTCAAACCCAAAAAGAGACCAGGAAGGAACATGATGTGCTCATCCTGCCCCACTCTCCTCTGGCAGTTCCATGTTTATGGTCTCCTACTTCCCATCTGCAAACAGCAAATTCTCGTGGCTACACGTGCCATAAGAAGTTCACCAGCACAAAAAGTGAGAACTGAGTGAATTATCTTCCCTGATAATTATTTGAAAGGTATCTACAATGATAACAACGACAGATTTTGAGATCAAAGCCTGATTTAAGCTGACCGACCCCTTCAGCGTTTCTAAAGAAATAATGGATTATAAAACTAATTCAGTGAAAAATGAAAGTAAAAATAGAAGCGATGAGACATGTTCTAAATAAGCAAAGCTGCTTTTACAGCGTGCTGAATAACTGGAGTGTGGTAAACATACCACTGTTATAAATAACAACCAGCCTTTTGACATTGTTCTTTCATTAATTATTTCAAATTCTTTATCGGCCTTAACGAAGCAAACCTCATGGTTCTCCTGCAAAGTGAAAAGAATTACTCCCATGAATAGGAGGAAAAATTAGGATATAAGGACAGAAAATAATGCTTCAAAGACACAGTGGCACATTGTATAGAGCGCTGAGGAAGTCTCAGTGCAAGAGAAAAACCATCCTCTCGTTCAGATGAGAGTGCTCCCTAAGTGACTGATTTGTAGCATTTCCACATCATTTAATTTTACACAAAACGCATAAAAATTTTTAGATTTCACCATAATTAGTAAATGATCAAGACATATCCAAGTTTTATACTGGTAAGTAGGGCCCAAACAAATTCTTTTTAAATGGAAACTCTGATTTCTCCCTTCTAAGGCACTTTCTTGGTTTGCTTCAAGTCTTAATAATAAAACCATTTAAAGTAACATTTTGTATTAAAAATGCTAGCAGCTGCCAACAGATAATACACAGCACTTTGTCAGATTATAGATAAATAAACACCAGACCAGGCACAACAATGATTAGTAAGTAATTGGGTCTCATTACCTTTGTGGTCTTCTTGGGCCAGCTGACCACAGGGACACCCGAAATGGCAAGATTTTGGTCATCATCAGCATGTTCCTTCAGTATGTTCTGTTGCAAATGAAAAGGCCTTTATTAAGCAAACATTTCTCCAACTCAAGAGTGTAGAGACCTACAGAAGAGAATACTCTGCTCTCATGGCAGAGTGAAGATCTCTGCAAGTTACTTTTGCTTCCAAACTTCCAATTCCCACTGAAACTCTCGCAGCTGTCATTAACATCCAACATGTGAAACTTCTTGCAAAACAGGCAGGAAAATCAACCATCAATCACCTCAAATATTACAGAATTCTTTAATATTGATGTGTCCAGGACTGGTGTCTTACCACTATCACCCCTTTCCCTCAAAGTCTAGGTCATTAAATGCCAACTGACCCCTTCTCTCCTAATCAAGGCTACAGCAGGCCTGAGAAGTAGTGAGACTCTGCCCCTGTTAATTCAGCCACCACATGGCATCAGGTGTGTAGACTGGAGCAATCCTCAGATGCCTGGTCATTCAGGTAAGCCAAGAATAAAAATGTACTCTGGCACCTTTCATCTTTTTGCACAGGGCAGTCCAAGAGCACCATCATTCCCACTGCCCTTCCTTCCCCCATGATGGGCAGGACGGAGCTGCTGGAATCCAATTCCCTTTATGTGACCAGCTGAGGCATTCAAGTTCCTGAGTGTTCACTAGGAAAGGATCTGACTACAGACAGCATTAAGGGAAAAAGATTGGTCTCCCCTCCCTTCCACCCCCACCAAACCCTTTTCTTTGATGCACTGTTCTAGAAATTTCCTGAGTGGGTTGCACAGGCTGACACAGCTTCCACCACTGTGAATCACTCCCATGACCAGTAACTCAACACAGAGGTGGTAAAACACTCAGTGGTGCAGCTGGGAATAGTCCACGCTCGCCTCCCGTGACTCCCTACATGCTCACTAATTTAGCTACAAAGCTCTTCATTTTGGAGTTCAGGTGGCTGAAAAGGAAGAAATTAAAACAAAAAAAGGAGTCAGAAGGAGGATTCTGCTGTGCTGCTGAAAACTGAAGGCCAAATCAGAACTAACAGGTTAAAGACCAAAAAAAAAAAACCTATAATAGAGCAAATGAGAACTGCAGGTTGGAAATTACCTCAACAGAATATTTAGGAGATGACCCCAGACAATGAAGTTCAGCGCTGCTGTTCCCAAGTACATGAAAAAAGCTTAATTAGCCAACAACAGGCAGCAGGCTCTGTCAATCCCCAGTGCAGCACTCTAGTAATTAGTAATTTCACACACTATACAAAAAGAGCTTAAAATACAGTAATTGTTTTAATAGGGAGTGAACTTGGAATTCATCTGTAATCATCCAACTAAAGCCCAGAGTGTGATGGCATGTTCCAGTCCCCAGGAGCCTGAGTTTGGATGAGTGTCCCTGGGGCTGACTTTCTCCCTGGAGCTCAGACAACCTGTCACACTCGGCCCAATTCCCCAGCCTGTGCTTAAATGAGAGCTGTGTTCCCAGCAGCCAGCACAGCCCCAGCACAGCGCTGCTCCTGCAGGCACCAGCACACCAGTAAGGCTGCTGGTGATACTGGTTAGGCCGAAAGCGGCGCCTGTGACCAAAAGAAGCGATACCAGTACAAGCCCAGTTTCATCAGCTCGGTGCTGTGGCTGCACCCAGGGGTTTGCAAAGGTGAGGAGTAAAACCCAGCTTGCCCCAACCTGGCTGTGATGCAGAGTCTGTATTGTACCTGCTCTTCCAGTGCAACACCCAACAACTTTTTCACAGGGACTAATCACTGGCAAATTAACTCTTGGCCAAACTGAGGTGAAATGAGCACCTCTTTTCTCATGTCCGTTTTGTTTGGAGAGAGATCACTGCATTAACTGAGCTGTGACCACATTCTGAAAGTTCAATCCTAAAACTGAGAGCTCTTTTGTATTCTCATTGCAAAGCCAAAATTCTCCAGAACAAGGAGGCAGCTTGAGAGCCATAAACAAAGGACAAATTAATCCCTTTTCACTTTGCTACTCTTAGGTTTGAAAGCCTGTAAGACAGAAACCCTTAACATTTCCACGAACGACTGTCAGAGACTCGGAGTTCAATGGAAAGCACGATATATTCCAAGAACTTGGCAAGGTAATGAAGGTTTCTTGTTATCGTATGTATCACGTGAAAATATTATCCAAGGAGAAATGTGAAACTATGGCAGCTTATCATCCGAGGCAGCCGAAAACAACGGCTGTCTGCGCACAGAGCCACAGCACAGCCGCGGTTGCGCTGACTGGAGTGTGGAGTGGCAGCTCGCAACAGGCTGGGGGAGGCAGGGTTTTGTTCACCTGCTTAAAAACAAGAAAAAAGAAGATAAAGACAAGCCATGGGGCTCCAGTTAGAGGAACAACGTGATGCTCTTCCAGCACAAGGCGGCCCGATTCATTACACTTGAGGGCTGTGGTGACAACAGCAGGTATGAAGGGAAGAAGCTGATTAACTGTATAGGAATTCAGCTTAGCCATTAATTTCAAAAGCACAGCAAGGAACAAGACTCCCCTGAAATCCATTCACTAGAGGGAGGTTTTTTTCTGTCATCAGAATGAGAAGGGGGGTAAGATTTCTTGGCAAGAAAAAGTAAGAACATATTTCAGTAGATATCATCTGTCTTGCACAAGAATCTTCTCCTGCTGCCAAGGAGTTGCAGATATTTGACGACCTCTGTTCTTCAAACTGAGTTTCTTCTGCTCTAATGGACTTCCACAGGCCCTTCTGAGGAAGGGCAGTGTTTTTGCTTTGAAGTGGGCAAGGTCTGTGGCATTAGTTAGAGGCAGATCTCACAGTCCTGTTCCTCAACAGCAGCAGAGGAATTACCATCCTGCTAATAACACACAGAAATGTTATGTTCAGACATCAGAGGCTGCACACAGGTGAGTGTCCCTGGCAGTGGGTTTAATGTGTGTGAGCTGCACTGCCACGATCAAAGGTCTGCTCAGCTTTACCTGTCCTGCGATGTGGAGCGCAAACTACACCAAGGAGTACGATGGTGACCTCTTCTTCATGCATAAGCCCACCCCAGGACTGCTGCAGCCAGCAGGGATTTAATTCCCTGTTTGGGCTGAGGGAAGAACTGACCTGCTCTCCAAGTGAGGCCTGTTTCACTCTGCAAATAAGCCTCCCTTGTGCTGCTGCACTCCATCGATCACGGTGATAAATGGGTGCTCAATCTGCAGAGGCAGCACTTGGCACTTCTGGATTGCTGTGTCCCCACCAGACAGGCACACTTAGTTTGGAGCTCAGATGATGTGGAAGGAATTTACACAGGCTTAGTTTAGTTTTCAGTCTCCCTTCTCATAAGGAAAATAAATTACTTTACTTCACAAAGTCTCACCTACTTGACATTAAATAGCTGTATACAGCTGTGGTTGTGTTTACCACTAAGAGCAGTAATCCAGTCACCCATCCTTTACTGTGCTCTTGCTCAGCTGGGAAAGCATGGATTCTTTGTGAGCTACCCCGATCAGTTCTGTGAAACTTCACATCACTGAATAAAATGGTTTTCTTTCTCCAGTTTAACTATCCATATCCTGTTTTCTGAAAACATTAATTATCTTCCTGAAGCACAAAGACAGACTTGAATGTCATACAAAAAAAGTTCCTGAGTGTATTTCATTAAGAAACAGAAGTGCTACAATAAACACTGATTTATTTGCTTCAGGAAGAAACTTGTTTAAGAGTTTCCAAGCAGAGCAAGAGCTTTCAGACTTTGTCAGAGCATGTTCTTGCTATGCATTTGTTAAAAATAACTCTCAAATGGGTGCACTAAAAGGGTACTTCTAATAGGAAGCATTGTTAATACATCACATGCCTGAAAGTTGGGTTGCCCATGAAATAAACCTTGTTAATACAGCAAAATACAGTCACAGCATGGGTAATTTGCACAGCTCCTGTAGGATTTCTGTCTCCATTCACACAGCTGACTGGTGCTCTGGGTATTCATCAGGGTGAGGTAAAGGGGCCAGGCCTCTGCTCACTCCACTGCTGATGCTGTCAGCAAACCCCCCATGTCATTATCTGTACAGGTGGGAAAATTAGTAGCAAAGTAAGAGAGAACATGATTCAGTGATCAAGGAGATAAATATCATTCTAGAAAATGGACTGTATTTCTTCCTCTGCCATTATGTCTCTATCTGGTACAGGGCAAACCTTTTAAGTCAAGTTTCTACAGGCAATCATGAATCGTGTGCTCCTGCTCTTCCTCACACCTGGCTTGGGATCTGGATGCTAAAGATTAGAACTTCTGCTCTATGGAAATGTTAAGCCACTGCAGTTTCAATACAACTAAAACCATCTTTTGCACTTATCAGTGTTAAATTCACTAATTGTTCTGTGGCACGTAAAGCCAGTACCCCAAATTACTTTTATATTAATCTCTTTGCACCCCAGTTCCCTGTGATAACAACAGCTCATCCATTATGTGTGGAGCAGAGGGTGAGGATCCCTGGGAACCCCAAGGGAACATTCATGCACCCTGTTCAGCTGAGGGGCTGAACATCAGTACCTGATGGAACAGCAGGGATGGAACAGCTGCATCCTCACACCAAGGAACACAGGGATCCTGCAAGGACCATTATGCTGGATGCACGCTCAGAGGACTAAAATCTGTCACTTGGCAACTTCTCCCTCAGCACGCTCCATCCTTTGAAGGTAAAAGCTCTAAACACACTCACACACTTGGGTTTGATTTTTTTTTTTAAGGTGAATAAATTGAAGAAAGCAAACCTCATGCTCTGAGGAGATTGGATGCTTTGGCTCCACTGCACTGCTCTCTACTACATCAATGAGCACAGTGGCAGAAAGGAGTGATGGGCTGTTGCATCCAGGGTCCCAGAAGTAGATGGGAATGGGTCCCACCTTGTCTGTGGCTGCCTGTGTGACAATTTGTTTTGCTGATCAGCAAAGAGAAGGTCTGTGCTGGGTCTTCTGGACTCCCCTCCTCACCTGGGAGAAAATGTACTCAACAGCCCCTAACAGGTCCCATTCCTTCAAGGCACCTGGGAAGTGGACTGTGCAACCACAAGGAGTTATGGAGGAAGCTGACTGTATGGGCTTTAATTAATTTACTCTGCCATACTGACTCCCACTCTCTGAAAACTGAGGGCTGGCTTATATGTGGGTCAATACTGTAAGAAAGATGGATGAGAAAGTTCTACAGCAGTTCTTTAGACACTGTTCAAGAAGATGTTTGAGTTAACATGGTTTTAAAAAAGTCTGACTCTGACTAATCAGCCACAGACTGGCCAAACATTCAGAGGTGATTCCAGGGGAAACAATCCTGCAGCATGTCTGATGTTTAGATGTGGTCATGGGCTCTTTAACCAGCAGGGAGCCATCAGTATCCAGATGTTGGGCTACATGCTGATGGTTACAGTGTGTGCTGGCAAGAACAGAAAGTTTGGAAGCAGGCAGTTATCAAAGGAGATGGAACATCAAGCTGCACACAATAAACTGGCAGGTGCTCACTTAATACCAGTTACAGCACAGTATCACCAAAAAGGTGATATTGGCCTTTTTTTAAAATGTCCATTTGTAGTTCTCCATCTCTGTAGTCAGTGAATCCACTGCTCTGGAGAGGAATGGGAAAACAGATACTCCCACATGGAGCTTTAAGCCAGATTCACATATGGCACCTTGCTGTGTTCTAGGGAGATGTCTCACAGCACTCTGGAGTCTGTCATCCAAAGAGGGAGCAGGATCCCACTCGGAACATCTGCACCAGCTGTTATATGCTGCAGCCCTTTCTGGATTTTTAGGTGAAAATTATCCTGTGCATCTAGCTTGGAGAAGTAACATGACCATTCTTTCAGCTTCACCAAAAATTCAGCTTCTGGTCTTCATTTTGATTTCTGATTAAAAGATGACTGATGCCAGAACAAGCTCGTGAATCCACACCTGCAACTTTGAGCAGGTGCGTCCACTTTCATGTACAAAGTGGCTGATTTTGCAAGAAGAGAATTTCTGAGCTCTTGTGGTTTACCAGAAGGAGAGCAGTGTATCACATTTCCAAGCTCCAAGATCAGGGAATATGGTTCCAGTGCACACTACACATGTTCAGCCTTCTCTAACTGGCTTTGAAGATTTCTAACCAGCTGTTACACCACTTGCACTAAGAAAGTACAGCCTCCCTCCCCCATTACCACATCAACATGTGCTTTTCCCCTCAGAATGTGCCTTACAGAACTCTTGTGTATAGAAAATATGTAAGTGAGGATCCATACTGTTCACAGGCTGAAAAACTACAGAGAAGTTGTGTCACTAGTGAGCACTCACTCCTCACACCAGCTCCAAAACCAGTATATTGTACCAGTGGAGAATAATTATCAACCAATAGAGGGCAATGGAGGAAAGGAAAATGAAAAAGGTGAAAGGAAAAAAAAGCAACTGGAAGTGTTAGACAATCTATCTTCTGAGCTGCAATCAAGTATTTACATTTTGTATGTGTCAGCTAATGAGGTGTACACCAGGGAGACACGAGACCAAAAAGGGCTGATTAAGACTATAAATATAAACAGAGTTTTTGAGGTGTAATATTTACATGTGGAACATAACAAGTGCTGAATTATGAGAGGATATAAACTTCTGGCCACTACTGTGACAGTCAGAAAGGACTGTGTCACAAATCTGGCTGCAAACTGGAGCAAGAGACAGCTTTGGTTCAAGGAATCATTTCCCTGTCCATGGCAGAGCAGCCTGACATGAGCTGGCCATCACACACAAGCTGCCACCCCCCTGAAGCAGAACTTTGCCTTCTGCTCTCCTGCTGTGCCCACAGAGCAGAGTTTGTGTGGATCAGCAAGTTATCTCACCCACCTTCATGTCCTCCAGGAGAGCCTGCGGGTCTTCAATGCCTTCTGGAACACACTTCTTGTTCTCTGGGAGAGATTCAAGCTTTTCCACCAGGGCTTTTAAACCCTTCAGTTCAAATTCTGTGAGGTGAGTCCATTTGGTTGAAACTTCTGTAGCTGGAGACCCCGTGGGTGTTTTGGGATAGTCCGTCGGGGTCGTTGATTTTACGCTGTCATCTGACTCATTAGACAAAGTTCTTTTTAGGTACCTCATTACTGTGGCTTTTTGTTTCCTCCCTGCAGCCTCCTTCCCTTCTGAGTGTGTGCTGTTGGGTGAGGAGGAGCCATCCACCAAGGATTTGGAGTTCTTATCCAAGCTGTCATCCTTCTCCTCCTGGAGATGGGCATCACAAGATTCTTCATCCATGTCTAACCACGAATCTGATGAGTAGCTGTCTGTGCTGCGTTTTCTTTTTGCATCTGAAAGTTAGAAAAAGAATGCTGAATTTTTAGCCACTGTAACCTCACAGCTGAAGCACTTCTATACCACTGGGGCCAGGTGCTGCCTATTTCGAAGGGCACTGGAGAATGGTTTAGTGAGTATGTGACAGTAATGGGCTTTATTCAGCTGATTTTAAATTTTTTTTTCTTTGAGGGGGGCGCTTGTTTGTCTGTTTTAATGCTGGTTTTCATTAACATCTACTCAGTTCAAATGACTGGGAAACATTTAGGGAAAAATTATGCTTTCTTCAAAGCTTCAGTCCTCTATGCCTTCAATTAGGAGTAGGCAGAGCTCTTAAGTCACACACAATTAATTTTCCCACAAATCCGAAAAAGACCAGATTCGGCAGCTTTACAGCTTTAAGAGGAGAGTTAGCACAGAGGGAGGAGGGGGAAATGATGGGAGAAAGCACGTTAAAATGCTGTACATCATCATTCTTCCAGGAACCCTGCACAGCACAAAATCAACTCCTCACTACTTTTCCTCTCTGCAAGCAACTAACTGTTGATAAAACAAGAACCCCCAGTTGTTAGTGCATGAATACTCATTGCTCTTCTGAGACAGAGGATTTCAACGGTCCTTATTTTACGACAACAAGACAAAACACACTGAGAAACACAGGGTCTGTCACAGCTACATGCTACTGGTTTTCTTAATGCCATTCCTGATACATTTCAGGTACTTCTCAGGAAAATTTAAAGGCAAGTTTCTGAGTCTAAAGAACTATTAATTGTAATTTCCCCTTAAGAACCCCAGTTGTTACCCAACTCTGTGCAATCAAGCAGTGAAAGCAATGTAGGAAACCAGTGGCCATGGTTCCCTCAAGCAAACATCTTTTCTTATTTATTAGACACAATTTCCCTTACTAAGTGAACAACATTGAATGCAGGCTAGCAACAGCAGGAATTTCTGTGGCAAACACAGTTAACACTGGCAACACCCAGTTAAGTCAATGTGAATTTTTATTACTGGCTGAAATGGGTATGAGATCAAGCTGCAAACAAAAACACACTGCAAAGGAAACAGAAGTCACACAGAAAAAGTGAGAGAACAATTAATGAAAAGTTCCTTTCACAGCTTCCATGCTTTGCAGTGCAGTAGCTTTGGATTAGGACAATGTGAACCATGCTTAAGGAAGGATTAAATGGACATTAATGAGAAAGCTCAGCATCCGGTTGTTTAACAGTGAGGTTCAAAACAAATGCTGGAGCCCAGTTCCAAGCTGGAGAATTCCTCCTGATCACAGAGATGCTCCTTGTCTGTGCCATCTTGTCACAAACACACTGGCCCGAGATGCCACAGGCAGTGGCAGTGTCTGAGGGCAGCTTGCTCAGCCTGCCTGGCTGCTCAGCTCTGCAGTTCCCAATAAAAACCCTGCAAGGCCAGCTCAGCTCTGTGTGTTCCTGTCCCAGAGATATGAGTTGGTCACCTCACACTTCTCAGGGTAAGTGTGCTGCTGCTACAGGGTCTGCAAAAAATCCAGCATCTCTGACCACTCTGCTCCTTCAGACAGGCTTGCATTTTTCCTCAAAACCAAAATGGCCATAAAATGACTCCTGAAAGGCAAGTTTAAACTGAAATTCCTGTGAAAAGATGGCAGCCACAGAAAATACCAGCTATCAGCAAGGCAGGGTGCAGCCAAATCCAGCTCCATCCACAGGGCAGGGTAACTTCCTCTCTGCAACCCTCCAAAAAAAGCCTTAGAGATTATTTTGTGTGCTGAGGTGGTGGCATCAGCACTCCAAAGCAGCTCCTCCTCTCTGCTCTGTGCTAATACACCCCCATGCTTCTCTTAGAAAAATAAACAGGATTAGAAAATATCTTAACCAGAACATTTAAAACCCACTCAGTTATCCAACTTTTATTTCACACTGTTTTTTCCTTTGTCCACAGTAGCAAGCACATGTACCCACCTCAAAGGCTACATAATCAGCTTATGTCATTCTCCCATTTTACAACTGAGGAAACAGATGCTGGGGAGAAAGCACGATTTGCTCATTGTCACACATCAAATCTAGGGAAAAACCAGGAATCGGAATCCAGGCTCTCGGATCCAGGGCTGGAGCCCCCTCCTCTGAGCCACACAGCCTCAGTGAGCTGTTGTACAACTGACTCAAGCACAAAGCTCAGCCTCGATGGCAGAAAATGCCAGCGAGCTGGCATCAAACAGGAGAGGGTAAAAGCAGATACAGATCCCTACGCTGCCAGGACGGTGTCACTAACAGAAAGTGGTATAAATGTGCACAAAGAAAATCGTGTTTCTGTCCTCCTGTGCTGTAGCTCTGCTGAACAGGAACTAATGGCTGTAACTGGGGCAAAGCACAAGCGTAAATAAGGCCTAAAGAAAACGAGGGAGATCACATTATGGAGGTGTGAATAATTTACTCCAAGTAATGCTCTGGTGCGAGGAGAAAAAGCTTCCAAGAGAGATCTCCACTTTTTGTCTCTTGCTCTAATCTATGGAAACAAAAGGCAGGAGAGGAGAGGAGCACCAGAGCATACTGGGGGCCTATTCCCAGGAGAAGCCAGCACACGGAGGGGGGCCGGCAATCCCGTTCTGCCAGCTGCCACCGCGTCCCTGCCACCGGCTGTCGGCACCGGGCAGCCCCGCGGTGCCAGCCACACCTGGGCACGGACAGGCAAAAACAACTCACACCTAACCCCAAACAAACCACCACCAAAGCAGTGCCCTGCTCTCTGCAAGCCTGGCAGTCACTTCATGCCTTGCCTAACTTTCCCCGTGGGCACAGAGCTTGCTGCTAACCTGGAGTGTACCAGGCTATTCTGGAGCACCAGGGGATTACAGTGCTGGTGCACCACCGGATTAAGAGCAGGCTGCTCTCAAAACACAACAACTGTCTGCTACTGCTGTTAATCTAAAAAAAAAAAAAAAGCATCGAGGGAATCAATAATGGAAGGATAACTTCAAGGTGAGGGAGATTCAATTTTGTGTTTTCAAGTGTTTTGTTGTAATGCAACATGCCATGATTTTTATTTATTCATTTCAATGAAAACACTGTCTGACAGAGTGACTGTGCTGTGAGGTGAGGCCCTACATAAGCATAATCTGCATTTACTTTGTTGAGAAGTGCATTTTAAGCACTGTATTACCAGGACTCCATGGACTTGGTGGTTTCTGGTTTATGAAGTCTCCCTCTGGGAAACAACACCTTCCTCAGCTCATCTGTTTCTTCTTCTGAGTCAATGCACCAATGAGTCCCAGGTCTGAACCCCAGTTTCAGAGGGGTTATCCAGTCTGGGCTCCCACACAGCTTAGGGCAAAAAGACCTTCACCCCCCTCATCTCAAAGCAAATAAAACCAGCTCATACAGACCAGTCTGTGATCTAGCTCAGTGAAGAGGTGGAGCAGCACACACCTGACCACAGGACAGAGCATTAGAAACCTTTTCTATAGCAGTTCACTTCCCTGTGGTTCTGGCCTTTAACTTTAACTGGCACTTTCCTCACAGTTATCCACTTTTACAAGAATAATTATACACATTTTCTTTCCTTGCTGAAAAGCAACTTGCTGTATTACAGAACTTAAAAGAAAGGGAAGGGGGTCAAGCGTTATTATGAAACCTTTCTGAACTCTTTAGAACAGTCCAGTGTGTGGTGTATACCTTGCCATTCCCAGCTCCAAACCCTGCCACTGTGACTTGGGAGCAGCAGTTGATATCAGTCTGCTAAAGACAGCAATGACATTTTCATTAGCAGAAAAACCCTGAGCATACTGGAAATGTATCACTGCATGGAGCACCCCACACAGGAACCACTCAATATACTCAGGTACCTGTCTATCATGAGCAAATCTATTCTATCCCCTGAGAAGAGGGGGGAAAAAAGAGACATGGCTCCTTCACTGTGCCAGAGGGCATATTTTCTACATCCATCAGGCTTAACATACAGTTAGAGCCATCCTGTTAAAATTTTAGCAATGGGAATCTTCAAAGCTGCAGGCTACAGAGAAAGCACGTCTCTGATAGCCCAGGATCTTCTCCCAATTACTCTTTGTCAGCTCACTCTCAACATCCATATCTCACTGAAGGTCAACTGCGGCTGAAAACATCCAGTACAGACTCATTCATGATAAGAGTGAAAATAATGAAGACATATCCACCCTGAAAAACAGCCCACGTTCAGATCTAGTAGGAAACCCAAACAGGCTCCCTTCTGATTTCAGCTGGCAGGACAAATGTCCCAGTCGAGAGAGACAAGCAAAAGAAAAGAGAAAAAAGATTGTGTGCTTTTACAGCAGCCTGTGATTGCTGTCATGTGGTCATTCCCCAGAGTGTTTGCCCTCCTGGGAGAGATCTGAGAAAGAACAGCCTCACACACTGCCTGGGAGGACACAGCCTGGAAATTCATTCTGGGCCTGAGGAATGGGGGAGGAAGCCATGGCCATCATCCTCCACCTCATTTCAAGCTGCACTCATGTTGTTATTTGGGGAGTGGGAAGACTCCAGGTTTCAGCTGTGCCTTCACAGAGATTTTTTGGTTTTTTTCTGTCTGAAGTTTTGTGAGTGGAGACATTTAGAAAACAGAAATACAAAGAACAATTGAAATTGCTGCAGCAGCATTCAAGTATCAGGACAGAGGTATCACAACACAATCACACAAATACACTTTCGTGAACAGACAGTGTCTTGAAAGTCACTCTGAATTTAACAACCTTCATGTCAAAGCAAATAAATACGTTATAAAAACACAGTATGGAAAGTCTAAAGATATCCTTAAAATCCAACTGCTGATGAACTCAGTTTTCTGTGTTCTCCAACAATGTTCTTTATCAACATAGTAGTTTTGTTGTTTGGTTTTTTTTCTTAATGCAGGAGAACAGAATCTCCATGAATTTTATGCTAACTACTCCCTTGTGAATCCCAGAGACTGTGGGCAGTGTCCTGCAGTCTCTTTGTTTGATGTCCTCCTCTACTGATAATCACTTTCTTAACTTCAGAGATCCACTACAATCACTGCACCAGAAGCTACGTAAGGAGAGAAAGAGCACAACTTGAGGGCGAAAAATAGCCAGTTCTAGCACTCAAAAGAAAAGCCAGAAAGTAGACATTTAGAACAAATCATGTCAAGGAAATTATTTTTTAAAAGTAGGAGAAACATTTAGATTATTCAAGAGAAATTTCTGAAAATGAATACAAGGATGTGAAGAATTTTTTCTTAAACCAAGGACAGACGACAATTAAATCTACTGAGGGGTTTGAGGAGAAGTTAAGTACTTTGCTTCATTACTCTTTAAGGAGAATAGGAAATTCTTTGTCAAGGGATACTCCCTCGTGGGAAATCAAGAAATTGCTTGCAGATAGAGAAGTCCCTAAGGAAGAGACAATTTCAGGACCTTTGCTGCTCTGGAGAAAAGCATAAAGGCACAGAGGTAGGGTTTGGAGCACTGGTGTCTTTAGGATACCCCACCCCTCAGCAAGCGAACAGTATCAAGATACAGACTCCACAGAACAAACCAGTTTAACTCAAAGATTGCAGTTCATAGAGATTCGAGTCAAGAGGCTGCACACAGACCAGTTAAAAAGTTAAAAGAAAAACAAAGCAAGTACTGGAAACAGTATTACTCACACAGAACAAAGCAATACAGCTTTGTAAAGGTAACTAATGTACCTTTACTCCTTTGAATTTGGCAAATGCCAAAGTGAAAGATCCAGCAGTGTAGCAGACCTGGTCTTTTGAACCACAACCCCCACTAAAATAATTAGTTTAAAGTGAAGTTTCTGCCAAGAAATAAAAACAAAACACCAAGTTTCTGACAAAACTAAAGTACACATCTCTCTCTGCCACCAACTGAAGCCACCACAGGTCACATGAAGACCCTGGTCAAGTCACCACCAAACCCTTTCCCAACTAGCCATGCTTCTTTTCCTGAAGCCTTTGCAGCTGGCACTCTTTGCTCATGCAAAACAGTCCTGTTCCCTCTAGACAGTGGACATCTATAGTTCCCAGTGAGCTTTTATATGACTGGAGTATCTCCCAGCCAACTGGACTGAGGCACATTTTGTGGGGATCACCAAACCATTATCAGTAATTATGGAGCTGGGCTGGAATTCACACTGATGAATTAGCTGGAAAAGGTCCCATCTCAATATCCTGAACTATCCACTCTCCACATCTAATCTGTTCTGAAACCACACATTGCTGATCTGGCACCTCTGCCCTGCCTGCAGGACCAGCCTCTTTCCATGCCAGTGGTTTAGACAACAGGAGATTGTTCCTTATTTTCCAAAGAATGCAGTTATCAGAGCTTTGTCACTGCTTTCTGAAGAGCTGACCCAAAGGACCAATTCATCCCTTCCTCCTCTACAATGATCTTAGGAGAAAAATTCCTCTGAACACAGAATTTCTGCTTAATTAACTTTTCTGACCAGGGTCTCAGAGCTAAAATGTGAAGCACCCAAATTCCCAGTGACTCCAAGAACTCCCCCTGGCCTATATACACAGACTGTTACCTCCCTTAAATTATTCTTGGTCAGTAAAACTCTCTGGAGAGTGACATCTGCCTGTAACTTCCTCAATCCCTTCTACTAAGAATTGTGCTCGTAGGTGAACATTTCCCTCCTCTGTCCAGAGCCTGGGGCAGTGCCAGCCATGCCAGGTTCACTCCAAGTGGCCTCAGAGAGCAGGAGGCACGGAAATACTTTAGTCCTCCTCCACACTTAACACATATCAGTTAAGATTTAGCTGGTGCTTGTGCTATTTTCAGCTATTTTGTGCTTAAAAGCAGAGGGAAGAACATGGCCCACCACCTTGTTCCATCAAAAGGAAGAAAAAGAGGGCAGTTCAGCACAGCAACAACTGAACTGTCACACACTGATGCAAAGCTCACACCAGTGCCAAGGTAATGTCTCAGGCACATCTGTCTGTCTCTCCTCTGGTCCATTTTCAGCTCTTGTTGTAAAGGTTTCTTTGACCTCCCTGTACCTGGGTTACAGATCATGGAGATTTGTGTAGGTGTTTTCTTGGGTTTGTTTTTCTGCAGAACACAGTCACCAGAGAATTACAGGAGAATTTAAGGAAAAGAGAAGAGAAGAGAAAGAAGGAAGGTTTAGTATGACAACATGTTCTGTAGAGGAGCTGGTCTAGAAAAGGACAAAATATCCACCTCACTAGAGCACATCTGCAATACCCACATTTCTGGCTACTGAGGCCCTGTGCTGAACATGGCAGTAAATCCTCAACTGTCTGGCAGATCATCCCAACACAAACATTACTGAAACCACGGAATGAACACATCCAGAAATTATTTCTCTGGGATCCACTTGCTAAGGGAATGTCCAATAAATATAATTCGAAGTAGGTTGGTACTTCATGGAAATGCTTAAGAGTCAAAAATCTTCCCCACCCCAAAATAAAGAAACAGCTCATTAGAATTTCTCCAGTTCTCCCGTTCAATTTATAATCTGCTTTGCAGAAACCACAGCAGCAGCTAGCCTGGGGTGCCAGCATCAGTTCTGAATCTGCACTCAAAGGATTCACTCACCAATTAACATTGATTCTTTCTGGTACTCTTTGCTGAGGTGGCAGCGCTGGGTCACACAGGACACGTATCTCTCCAGAACATACCAGCACATTTCATAGTAGAAAGGATAGCGGAATTTGGCGTGCACCTGGAAGCAAGATCAACACTGTCAGTCCATGGGGAAGGGAGAGAAGTTTGCAGCACAAGGGCCAGTCATCATTCCCATCGTGTTATCAAGAGCACAAACAGCGTGAGGAGGGGGAGGGGAGAGGGTGGGAGCAGGGAGCTGAATGCCTCCAGCATACGGAATGAGGAGCCAGCCTGCCTGCCACGACAGCATCATTTCTTGGTTCACTAATTTGTATCCTCTTGGGGTGGTGGGAGAGGAGAGGGTTTGTGTTCTTGTGAAATCATGAAACTGATGGATGGCCCTACAGAATTATTTACCTGCTGTATAAACATAGGGTGGTCACATACAGATGTTAGTCACTAAAACTTAAAATAAAGGCGTGGATTTTCATCTCCTAAACACAATCACAGGATTTTTATCAAAATGGCAACATTACCTAAAACGAGTAAAGCAGGAAATTCATTATTTTCATTTGTGGTTGTCTCAACAATTTGATTAAAGAAATGAACACACAAATTCTTGATAACTACACATTGAAGTAAAAATCCCTTATGTGGTTTACCTTTTGGCAGCAAGTTAGTTTTTGTCACAAACAGAGTAAGAATAGAAGAGCACGATTTTAACAAAAGATCCTGTCAAGCTGTGTACTTTTTCTCACATCTTAGACCTGTTGTTCTCACACAAAAAGCTGAATTCTCCACCACTAGTTATTTGTGAGAGTATTTCAGATACAAAAGAAAACAAAGAGGGTTTCCTTCTTTTCCAGCATAGTTGTCTATCTGTAGAAGGTCATTGTACCACAGAAGGATCTGGGAAGCTTCTAAAATGCAGGAAGATATGTGTACTTGTTGTGATTTGTTAAAAATGGATGCCATGCATCTTGCATGCACTACTACTTACACTGTACACCTCTTTCTCCTGGTGGCACAGAAATCTGCATTTTGCAGGCTCACATGCATACACTGCACTGGGATTACAGGAGCTGCTTTAAAACATTCTCTGCATATTCACTGCTCCCTAAGCCCACAGGTGGGCACCTTTTTTAGTGAAAAGCTGGACTGTACCAGAAAGGAGCATTATCTCAGAAAAAAGACCAAAACACCACCTACCACGTATCAGCCAAAAGCCCAAAGTCTAAACAGAACCACCAACACAGCACCTGCAAACTCAGACTCAGCTCTGCAAAGCAGGCACTGTCCAAACACCTGCATGGTGATCAAAGCATCCACTTGAGCAGATCAGTGACTTACTGGAATGCCCAGATTTGAAAACTGTCCCCAAGGTGGACAGCCAAAGAACTTGCCTCTGTTCCCAGGGCACAGGAAATGCAAACACTCTTAGCAGTGAAAAAAAATGTAACAAAGGGAAAATATACCGTATTGGCACACTAGATGTATCACAGTCTAGGATTAAATACTCCATGGCAATTCCCAGAAGGTAAAATCCCTTAAATTCAACACAAATACAGCTGGTAAATCTGAACTGCTTGTTGCTACGGGTCATGCATCCAGCACTGCTGCACCTTTCCAAATGTTTCCCTGTGTGGTTTGTTAAAAAGCACACATACCAAAAAAGAAGGGAAAAACTAAAAGGAAAAACAAACCAACCAGCCAAACAACAACCCCCTAAATGTGAGAACATTTAACCCCAGGGCCTTTTTGCATTGAAGAGAATTTTTCCTTTAGTTTAGTTATTTGTCATAGAGAAGAGATCAAGTCGCTTATGACTATTAGGGAACACAGGGGAAATTATCCATGCTAAAATATATGCTAATAAAGGAACTCAAATTTTTCCAAGAGAGCACTGCAGGAAACAAAATTTGCAAAGAATTGACTTACAAACAGGAAGCCGCCTTCCACCCCTCAGCCTTCAAAAGGTTTTCAGCCACATGCCTGGGAATATTAAAGACATCATTGCTCAACATTTGTTGACAGATTCTGAGCTTCACCAAATTTAGTTGTTACCAATGTTAATTCAATGTGAAAGACAAGGCAGTAATGCATGCAGTGCTCCCATTATGTATATCAATCTTTAATATTCAATTTGAGTTCCTAATTGCCTCGCTATCAATGTTCCAACCCACAGCAAATCCCTCCATGCCTCTGTAATCTGCTGTTTGCCCGAGAAGGCTTTGCTTTTACAAACCTTCAGAAGGAAGAGCTCTCTCTACCATCTGTAGACTGAGATACTGTGCAGAGATCTACAGGGCCTTCTGCCAGTAGAGACAAGAAGAGTGCTTTAAAAACTTTTAAAGTTTGCCTTATGGAAAAGTATAGAGGAATATGCTCTTTACGATATCCCTGAACATTTATTAATTACAATGGATGTGAACTGCATTATGTGCATGTCTGTACTCTTTCCATTGTACACTCACAGGCAAATGAACTCGTATGGGCAGGGGAGGAGGAATAAGAGAAAGAAGGAGAAGAATTAAAAATGTTCTGTGATGAGTTCGAAGTGTAATATCTGATACAGACACTGCCAGAGGACTAAATTCCCCACCAGCAGGGAAATACACTGGATCATCTAATAGGCATTTCCAGCTCTAACTTCTGTGATTAATAATTTACAATCCACTGGAAAAAAAAAATTAATTATTCCTGTAGAGCAAGAAAAAAATCCTCTCTGGAATATGATCTATTTTTTCAGTTCAAAGTGAAATTATTTTAGAGATTTATATACCCCTCCAAAAACAAAACAAAAACCCTAAGCAAGACACACGTTTTCCTGAAAAAAGTCATCATCTCTTCCACAATGCCCATTAAAATCACTACAAACTCCACTTGTGTTTAATCAATCTAATCACAATATTGAAAAGCAATTTATGATTATTTACAAAATAATTAATCTAGCCACTTAATATGTTATCTTACATTCCAGAAAACCAAGTGAATAGCAAACACCATCATCTGTGAGTGACCACCTTACGTATATATTCAGAGTGCCCTTGCTCCCAACACATTCCAATACTTTAAGGCAGTTAAATTCAGATGAATTGGGCTAAGTTTGACACATTCTTCCTCTTCAATACTAGAGAGCTGTATCACCCCTATGCCAAATGATGAATCCCTGCAAGGCATCCTGCTCTGCAGTTCCTCAAGCTGGGCTTGCAGAGAGCTAAACAGCTTGGCCTGTTTGACTGGCTGTTAATTGGCCTCCAGGAAAGCCAAGCTGCAAAATGAGTGTCTCTACCAACTGTAAGGCTGGAGAATATTTGTTTACCTCAATTGCACATTAGGAGCTGTTTCCAACAATAGACATGTTTTTTATTACTCCTTAAAACTATTTTTAAATGGCTACAACCCTCTTAAAAAGTCTCCCAGGGGTATGAGGAATTAAGCTAGAATAAGCATGACAAGTATATAAACTAGGCAATTTTATCAGGCTGTAAATCAGCATTACCATTTCAACCCTGTATTTATTCTTGTCTGAGCTAAGACAATAACAACTACACCTAGCATAAAGATGACTTTGAATATCAGCAATCAAAGATGATTAAACATTACATAGCAGGTTTAAACACAGTGAAACCTCCATAAAATTGCTCTGTGCAAAATGAAGAGGGGAAGCACACCTGTATTACACTTTGAGTGTGGCAAATTACTTTGTCAATCACATCATGTAATTTACTTCTGTGCCATACACAATGGAAAGATCAATACTGATGAGAAACTCATTTGCAGTATGCTCACACTGGCAAATTTGGGTGAACTACACTGTACTGAGTCAGCCAGACCAGCCAGTGTATGAATGGAATTATTTCAACAAAGAAATTACAAAATTTGATTGACAAAGCAAATAATGTAGTACACACCAGAATCCTGTTTTGAAACCATTTCCCCTTCAAGATTCCTACATGACATTTTTAGGTTGGGGGGGGTGGGGTGTTATTATTTCTAAATCACAGTATTGATTTTCCTGCCTTTTATCAAACTTTTGTATGCCTTAGCTGCATGGCTTCTATTTTGTTTCTGTCCAGAAATCCTTGCTATTCTTCAACTGTTCACACAGTTCTGATTTTATACATCTGCCCACGAGCACAAGTTTGTGAGCACAGGTACAGCCTGTGCGTAACACATTGCCAGCACACAGCAACATCCAAGTGCTTCTGTGAAGTCGTGGATATTCTGGGCTGTTGGCTTTCATTGGTCTTTTTTAAAGCACTCCAGTATTTTTGCAAGGAAAATGATAAAAAACTACACAGACTTCTAAGAAAATTTAAACAAAAAAATGACAAGAACAAAGGTCTGATTTGGGATTTTCCAATGTTGCAGTATCCCTTTCCCAATTAATGGTGACAGGACATTTTTCAAGATGCAGACACCCAACTCCCAGAACCTCCTCACAGGATCAGGGTGCCAGTAAATTTTAAAAGGCATTTTAGTGTAACTGGCTGGTTAGCTCCTAGAAGTTACCAAAATATTTGACTGCTATAAGGAGTTTAGCCTGCTGGCATAAAAGGCTTAGAAAATCAAAGCTGCACGCAGCTTCCCAAAGAGAAGGGCCTGACATGAAGCACAACTGAGCAGCTACAACCCAAGGTATGTGATCTTGGGCAGCTCAAGCCCTGTGTGAACAAAATGTCCATTTGTATACAACTTAAGGAAAAAAAGAGCATTTCCTGCCCATCTTCCCAAAGACTTCAGGAAATGTCCATTTGTATACAACTTAAGGAAAAAAAGAGCATTTCCTGCCCATCTTCCCCAAAGACTTCAGTGGAAATAACTCATTTCTGGCACTGATCCTCCCTCCCAGTCTCCCCTTCTCTGTTCTCCATGTGAGCTGCCTGTCCAAACATCCTTCCCAGCAACAGCATCCCCTCTCCCCTGCACACCTGCAGTGTACTCACAGCATGTATTGCTGCTTCTTATTTACAGTCACTCTGGAAACCTTCCTGTGCCCAGCACCTCTGCCAGGCCATGGTGGGCCCCTTCCTGCTTCTGTCACTGTAGCTTTCCTGTCCAAGTCCCTCTGCACTTTCTCAAGACACTCGATACTCTCACCTGTCCAAAGCCAGGCTGAATTCACTCTAGTCTCTACCTGTACTTCTGCTCTCTGCCACACTCTTCTGTTCTAATTCCCCCTAAATTTCAGCTTTTGTCTTCATTTCTCTTCCACTAAGAATTCATTTTTCTGCTTCTCTTCATTAAAGTCACTCCAGGAAACCGACTGCTCCCACCACTGTTTTGCAATGTGAAGATTACCAGGCCTTGTACCCGCTGGGAAGCCAGGGAGGCTGGGGGCAGGACACCTCACTCCCACTGAGTCAGAGATGTACTTCAAAATAATTTGTATTTGCTTCAGGCCTATGCTCTCTCACTGCAAAGAAAGCAATTTGGGTAAAAGCCAACTTGGAGCAAGATTTGTGCCCTCTTGTAGGAGTGAACAACAGTGAACTGCAATGATGTCCATAGCACATTATTTTAAGACTTTTTAGTGAAGAAGAATGGCAATTTCCTGCCATTTTGCCAGCCCAAATCTCCATTAACACCAGAGCTGGTGCCTGTGTCAGTGGTTTGTCAGCACTGTCTCAGAGTGAGGCCTCCAAAATAGTCCCCATCTGGATTGCACATCCCTCTGGTCCATTTTTATATCAGAATGCCACAGCAGCCTTGCACAGGTTATTTAAGAGCCTACTAAAACAGAGTCACTTCCTACTGCAGAGTCAGATCCTGCTGCATTTTGAAACTCAAGGATACGATGAGTAGGTGCCCTGTTTATTAACCAAGGATAAAACAGTCACTCCCAACAAACAGGTGGCACAGAAAACTCCCCCAGCCTTTCCCTCAGGTAGGTGATACAGCCACATGAACATCACAATGTTCAGATCAATGTCCCACCCCAGACTCTCCGTTCCACGAAATTCTTGCATGGTATCAAGTCACTGTAGTGACTGCCAATTACAGAAGATGTCATTTCATCCACAATTTCTGCACAGCTGTGGGCAGCAGAACCAGCCCAGTGCCACCAATTCTCCAGGACCAGGCATCCACCCCAGGTGTGCACAGAGAGGTGAGAAGCAGAGGGTTACCTGAAATACTGGTACAAAGGTCTGTAAAGTGCAATATGTTTTTGCAAAAGGAAAGGTGTTTTATGAAAGTTTAACAGGCAGACAAAAGACACAGAAGGGACACATCTGTGGGAAGCACATGAGTAAATCCCACTAAAAATAACCAACATTTGAAAGTCTCATTACTTCATGTTTACCTCTTGTTTCAACGACTCTGACATGGAGATCCCGTCAGTTGTTGTTTGTCAGAAGACAATACGAGGGAGAGACTATGACAGATCATAGTCACAAAGAACTGCTCAGTTAAAAAGAGAATCAAGTATCCTTACCCTTGTTCTGTCCTCAATTTCATAGATGCGAAGCTGCATGGGAACATTAAAGCTATGCAGGATATTTCCACCAAACACCAGAGAATCTACTGGAGTATAAACCGCGTGTATCCACCCTAGAGAGGGAAAGCAAAGAACTGAGAATGCCTCACGCTATGTAGCATTACAGAGCAATTTATAATCAAATTTTAACAACCCCCTAAATCCCACTGTGCTGGGGATGAGAGGTTAAAGCAGTGAAAGGTTAAATGGGATGCTCACAGCCACACTTCAGGACTAGTCATAGCAGAAGGGCACCTTGTGACGTGCAGCCTTACAACCCTCTGTAAATCAGTTCTTCTATTTATTCACCCAACACTTACAGTGTTTACTGAGCACACGCAAGTTTATGACTCAACCACATCCATGACTAAGAAGTAAATTCAGTCTGTTCCATACACTTGGCTCTCCGACTGGCACCTCCAGCATGGCTGCAAACCATGTCAGCAGTGGTGGTGGGCCAAGGGTTGTGGAACTGGACTGAGGCACACCAAAGTTCCTTCACATCAGCACCAGAACACATCATCAGACGTAAAAGATTTCAAATTACCAGCCCTCATTCGGAGGTGAAAGTTTCATCACCTATGATCAACTTCCTGAAGTAACCAAGAAATCATTTTCACTGCAAGCCTCAAGGTAAGGGATTTAACATTTCCAGTACTGGGGCTGATGAGACTGTTCTGACCCAATCCTACAAGGGACTGAATTAATTTCACAGGCTCCAAAGAATCTTCTATCACAACGAAAATCCAGGCACAGCAATTCAGGCAGCCACACACCAGCTCTTCTGCCTCTGCATTGTTTGCTTGGTCTGTCAGGAGCTGAAGCTCTGGCTATGCAAGACAGTAGCCTCTGATCTCTGCAGTGAAAAAGGAATTGATCCTGCTAATGATCTGGGACCCACAGAGACCTGACACTTTTTTTACTCTTCTTTTTTAATGAAAAGCATTACAATTTATAAACCAGCAGACAGTAAAGCAACATGGGGGGCAGTCAATTTTCTCCTGACTGTGCACTACTTTCCATTAAAGCTGTGGCAGCTTTCCCTCACTTCCAGATCAGTGAGGGAGCAGGAAAATGCCATTCAGCCTAGAGGGTTTTCCAGCCAGCAGCCACAAAAGTGCTCCTCCACAACAATTTTTCAACCATAAAGGCCTGCAAAGCTCTATCTGGGAAGTCCTTAAGCCACAGCAGACGGCAGGACTGGGGCTTTAAGGGCATGCTGGTAGAAGAGTGATTGGAAGGAAAAGAAATCAGCACTAGAATTTTCTCCCTGGAAACACAAGCCCATCACTCTGGATACATGTTTCTGAATTTCAGAGGTAGAGGCTGGAAGGGACCTCTGGAGGTCCAACCCCCATGACCACCCAGAGCCAGCTGCACAGAACTGTGTCCAGATGGCTCCTCAGTTATCTCCTTGGATGAAGACTCCATAGCCCCTCTGGGAAACCTGTTCCAGGTTTCAGTCAATTTACAGGTCTGACTCCACACACTAAATGTGATGCATATAAAACCAGTGGGTGGCTCATGGCTCTGGCAGCTCTCAGAATTATTCCACCTTTCCTTGTCTGGTCAGTATAATTTCAGTTACAGTGATCCAGCCTGTTTATTACTTCCAAATCAAGAACAATCAACTAGAGAGGAATTTTTTTTTTCATGTAAGGGTAGGGTGGCAGCTACACACATCAACACTATAAATACTTCAGAACTGAAGTAGTTCAGCACCTCACACGAAATACATCAGCCTGTACTAAGAGCAAACTACTAGAAAAAGAAATGATCCTCATCCTAGTCTTTGGGAAGGAAAACAGATCCAAGGTCAAGGAAGCTGAGGCCACTGCTTCCACGGGGTAAACAGAGATTTCTGTGGTTGGGGGAAAGAACGGAAACCACGCGCTGAGGCAAATCTGGGTCCCCAGAGCCAACTTACTGGCTGGCTGCTGAAACACAGGGTTGGTCTGTGTGACAATCCACCTTAATTGTCAGGTTTAGAGATGAACAAACTGAAACTTGAAAAAGTGAAATGACTTTCATGGCCACACAACTGAATGGTGGCAGAAGACAGCTCAGAACCAGGCAGTTACCAGCAGAACACTGAGGAGTCCTCAGCACCACTTCCCATAGCAGTTCTCTCAGCACAGGTGTCAATGTCCAGCCTTAGTGGAGCTGTTTTATTAGTGAAATGATCAACATCATTCAAAATACCATTTATCAAATATTTACAACTTAATTAAAAGGAGTAACTGAGCTGATTCTTGTCCTATTTGAAAGATTAAAAGGAGATATCCCTTCATTTAATAATCAATAAAATTAAATCCCATCAGTGCAGTTGTTCCAAAGAACAAGTGGGTGCTTCCACTGAAACCACACAGTAGCCTTCTCCTACAAATTGTATTTCCTCAGTGAACATTTCACACTGGAGTGCAGCTGGTTTCATTGTTTCCTGGTCTTTGGGTCTCTCATAACACCTTCCCTGACTTCTCAACTCTACCCCCAAGAAATGCCAAGGGGTTTTGTGTTAATAACTGGTAGACTTTCTTGGTAGTAGTCCAAATATTTTTGGGAGAAATGTGGAAGGATCAATCACTGGCTTGAACCAAAGCTCCCACAAATGGTGTTCCAGACATGACAAACCCTCAACAGAAAGAATAATGAACACAAATATAGTTTCAAACATCTATTCTTGCAGAGCTGGTACAGTGCAAACTGAAATTCTGTAAAGTATCTGAAACAACCTCTGCTTCTGTGGAGAAGGTCTTTAATTCCCTACTTGCATTTATAATCCAGTACTAAACATCTTACAAGCAATTAGTACCTTCAGCTCCCAGCTGCTGAATTAGCTGAACACTAGGTCTTTCAAGATGCAAGTATTTCTAATAACAAGACTGAAAACATTGCTGTTAATGACGCAGTTGTCAGTAGCAAAACCCTTTAGTAAGACAGCACTAAAATCCATCAGGATTGGGAAAACAAAAGTAAACGAGAGACTGAGCAACAAAATCATCAACTATAAAGTGCTGGGAAGTCAAGTTCCTACCCCTGCCAAGGAAGGGATGATTTCCAGGCACAGCTCTGGGATAGGTACAGATGATGACTGTGGGTACCATCCCCTCACTGCTGAAGTGCTGAGCTGGTCACACAGCTCAGTGCTGGGCAATCCCAGATTTCCTGCAGTTCATGTGCTCCCACAGGCAGCATCCAGCTCAGCCCCTCTGCAGGACATAGTCCTGTCAGAGGAGTCACCTGAACATAAAATAGATTTTGGCCACTCAGCTGTGCAGCATTTCAGTCACACTGCATCCCAAAATAGCTTCCACTTGCCTGAGGAACATAGGTGCATAATTGAAAGTGCAGAGACGTGAGCACCAAGAGGTGGATTCCAGGGACACAGGACAGAACGGGCAAGGTTAGACAAAAAAGATGGGAAAACTGACAAGGTACATAATCCCAGCAATATTGGCACAGATGTTACAGAGGAAAAAACCCAACATGAAAATCTCTTGTTCTAATATTAACCAGGCTGTGTATGGAGAAAAACTGGAGGTCAGCACCAGAAAAGTAGAAGTAGGAGGAAAGAGAGATGAGCAGAAAACAGGAAACAGTTCCCATCAGGGAAATGTATTGTGGAAATGAGCTCTGAGAAAAGAGAAGCTTGGATGGCACATTCAATCCATTCCCACAGCTTAGCTACAGCACGACTCAGAAATAAACTGAGGAGGATGAATGTTCATTGTGACCATTTGCAAACAAAAACACCCATCTTGTCAGCTCCCTCAATTACCACCGTTTTAAAGGGGAAGACAAACCTCCAGAACAGGAGGTGCTGCACGTATGGTTATGACAAAAGGACAGCCAAGGGATTTGCTTTAATGTCATCCACCACAGCCCTGCCTTACCTTCACCTGTGCCGTTACGTTTTGGATGAATTGAAGGTCTGTTGACATTTTAGATCATGTCACCTGTGCAGAACAGCCTGTCATGTCTGTTCCTGTGTGTCTGACTTCCAGTTCTCACAGCACAAACTTGCCACACAGCCTCCAATACCGACACCTCTGGAGTGAGTTCATCAGTTCTCTCCTCAGTGACTGCTTTGTGGTGCTCACACAAACCCTGCTACTGCTGCACAACTTTCTGTGTTTCATGGCTTTGTGTGAGACAGGAGATACTATCTCACCTCTTGGTAATTGTCTCAAAACCACAGAAAAATGCCAAAAAATTAATTTTATCCTTAATCCTAAAAAAAGCCCTGAGATAATATCAGAACAACTGAAATAAGGACCGAAAAAGTCAAAAGTCAGTGGAACAAGAAATTGTTAGTTTTTGTCTGAAAGCCACAAACAAAAGCACCTGCTAAATATTACCTAAAGCTACAATTAAATCCTACAGATGAGAGGAGGACATTGACTGTGTGGCTTTGAGGTCACACGAAATACATCAGAGGTTCTTCCTCGCGGGCACAGCCTGTGCCAAGAGCGGTGAGGCCGCAGTGCAGGTGGGACCCGCCCCGGTTCACCCCCGGGGCAGCTGGAGCGGCTCCGGCACGGCCACTGCCCCGTCCTGCCCACAACAGACCAGCCCCGTGGGATACATTGATTTGGGAGTGCAGACACTGCACGGTCACTGCTCACAGCCCTCATGTCAAGCCTCAATAAGAAGACCGTCCACTTCTGGTTTTTGTGAAGTTGATGGTTTTTATTTCAGCTCCTGGCGATCAATAAGTGCTTTTTCCTTCCCAAAACAATCCTAGCGTATGAAGCCAAGCCAACACTGAGCAGGAATTCTATTCAGGAGACTCAGAAATGCTCTCAGCTGATTTACAGTTATGAATTATTCCACCACTCCTAAGATACACTCGAATATTTAGATGTTATCATCTCTAGTAAATCAAGAAGGTAAAATTAACAGTAACAAACGTTTTTTCTGAACAGTTAAAAGAAAGATATGATCTCATTATCTTTTGAATTTTATAAAACAAGTATTATTAAACATTGCAAACTTGTTAGAAGATTTCAGTGGGCTGCAAATTCCTACTCAAGGATGCAATCATCCATCTGACAATAATGAAAAAGAATATTAACTTATAAAGCTATGGGGCAAACAGCCTACAAGCTCCAAGCCAAAACCATGGTGCATGTTTCCATTAGTAACTGAACTGATATTTTACCTTGTGATATAGAAGTCGCCACACATTTCCTGCAATTCCACAGCAACTTGGGGTGAAAAAGATGAAATATATATGTCTCAAAAATAAAAAGTGACTGAAGAGATAACCTGAGAGTGGGCACTGTCAGCAAATCTCAAAAGGACTGCATCATAACAGTGCCCACAACCGAATCTATCAAGGAAAGATCATGTTTACATTTTTAAAGTTAAAAATTTACTAATTCTGCCCCAGTAGTACGAGTAATACAGCAACTCTCAATCTTGAATTGTTTTAAAGAATGAGGCAGAGCTCAGCATTAGGTACAGAAACAAAAATCCAACATCATGCTGTCACCTTCCATCTGAAAACAGACACTCAAGGCAAAAAGCCTCTCCTCTTTGATCCTCTCCACCAATCTTCTTCATGTGGTCCCTGAGGTTCCAGGCACAGAGATTCCATTAATGTCAGTAGAAGCTCACAGAATGGGAAAAACTAAACAGCAACCAAAAATAGCCAGACAGCTCTGCAGCCCTAGCACAATACCCTGCAAAAAATGTACCAGCCAGATTTTAATAGCCTGTCATTCTCCCTGCTGTAAGGGCTATGTGCCACCTTCTGGCCCCATCACACAATAATCCATCAAACTCTCACTGGCACAGCAGAGGTGACCTAGGACCACACACTCCTAATAGGCAAAATCCCACTGATAACCACTGTGACAGCATCTAAAACACTTTGAATCCCTGCAAATAGCTGCCTGCAGTCCACACAGAACATCTCTCTCTGTCCACTCTCCTTCCCAAAAACATTCTTCTGAGAAAGGTCATTATTTCTGCATTTGACTGGAGACAAGAACTCTGGAGCACTCTCAGGTTACCACAATAATTAAGAGAGACTTTAACAGCATGTTTCCATGCCAAAGGCCCTGAAGTGCAGTACAGAGAACATAAGAAAAATAAAGTAAAACAAACAGCTTACTCCTCAGTGGAACACTGCCAGCTTCCAGGTGAAACACAACTGTTATAAAATTGCATGCAGCAACACGAGAAGTTTGAAGAAGAACCAGAAAGGAACATCATCCAGTTGACTGCAGGTTACCCTGTCTGGATTTTAATGAAGGAATGTTGAACAAATCAGCACTGCAGAAGTCTTCTGCGATATCTCATGGCAGCCCAACATCTCACCTTTTCCATGGACTCACATTAAAGCTACAGATTTGAAAAGCCTACAGTAAGATCAGGAGACCCAACCCAAGCCCACAGCTGCTCGTGAGCCCACTGCCTCTGACCAGTGAGAGAGGCTCAGAAAAAGGCTGTAAGAATGAGGATGATAGAGCAACCCTTGGCAGCATCAGCCACCTCCTCCCAAAGGAACCAAAACCAGGATGTTTGCAAATTTTCTCAGACCAATCACACTGCAAACCTTGGAATTAACTTGTATCCACAACAAGTGTGGCAACTACCTTGGAGGTCAGCAAAACTGATCTTCACAAAAAAAGAAGAAAATCCAAGTTTATTCAAATTCTGGCAGACAATATCAGTGACAATCCAGAACTGGCTGGAGTTCACCTTTTCAGGACACTGACTGCTCTCTGACTTCACAACACCAGCAGGCAAAAACACTGCAATAAACATTTTCTACAAGATACTACAAGCTGGCTGCTTTTGTATGCACCAATTTTACATGTGTAAACTCCCCTGAATTTGAAGCACAAGTGTCTGCACCAGACATACATACACATGCATGAAAGAAAAGGTCATTTTTTGAAAGAGAGGCCTGCCAAGAAACTGAGAGAAAAGCAAACAAGTTTAAAATATTTCAAATTATGGCAAAAATCTTGCTTGTAGAGTACAACCACTAAGAGGAGAAAGACAATATCCATGTCAGAGGTCCATCACTCACAATCAGAATTACATATTCAGCAAGACTAAGACTTAAAAGAGTAAGTGGATTGAAAAAAAGATTAATTTTTGTGTATGCTTAGTTTTGAGCTTGGGTTTAAGTAACAACAGTGATGTTTAGGAGAATGTGAGAGGAACTAATGTGGTGTCCAGAGACCAAGAGAGAGGGAAATCAATGAATGCACCACTTGAGAAAACAAGTGCAAGGAGAGAAGTCAAAGACAGTTTACAGAGAATAAAGACTGGAGTGGAGGGTGAAGGGCAAGAGGAGGAGAGAGAAAGGTTCCAGTGAAGTTATGCAGCGATGTAAAAGGAGAAAATACTTATAAAAGGAGAAGCAGAGAAGATAAAAAACCTGGTTAACTGGCATTAACTTAGTGAGTGGTATTTCAAAAAGGCTGTAGAGGAACAGTCAGGATGTAACAGAGCAATTGGCCTGTAGAAGCCAAAAACACGTGTCCTCAGAAATCCTGAGCTGCAGAAATCTGAGGGATTCGGCCCAAACACTGATTCTGTGTGTCCCAGCACAGTGATGGGAGATACCTTAATTACTACTCCCTAACACCACCACAACTCCAAACACTTCACACATCTCCCCTGAAAAGTCATCACGTGGTGCAGAAGAAAACTACAGCAAAAATAGTACTGGACAAGTCTAGATTTGACTGTGACTGGTAAAATTTTGTTGTTTCCCTACTGAGACAATAACTGAGCACTGAAATGATGCTTTTTCTCTTCTGGATCATCACGGTTTCTACCTGAAGCACACTTTATAAAGAATTTCCCTTTTATTTGGCATGTGAGTCAGACAGGCAGCATCCCCTGTCCACTACCCCAGAATGAGATGTGTTACCTTGACCAGATTTCATCTGTGGTGCATGTTTACCATATGAAAACTCTACATATGAAACTCTGCCCATGGTAACATACAGAGTGTAAATATCCTGGGGCCGCAGCACTTTTCCTCTATAAGGAAAAGTTTGCTCCCATTCTGGGAAAACAACAGTTTTGAGTTCTATAGAAAAAAATTCAAAAATCATTCCCTGACACTGGTAGCGGTTATGGTCTCCTCCCCTCTTGAACCTTCAGCTGCTCTAACATCATGAATCTAATCCGGCCATAAACCTCACAATGGCACAATGTGTGTATTTCCCAATCAACAATTACCCAAACACCAGTTACATTCATGCAAAAGGCCAGGTTCCTAGTTGATTTTATCACTTTACCACAGACTGTAGCAGAGTTATAATCCTTGACTCACCAGTGGGAATCAGTAAAGTGAGAGATGAGAATTTGTAACGGTGCATCGCTGGTGTGGAGCAGCCCTCTGGGGCCACCAGGGCACAGCTGGGCTCCTACAAGAGTATCCCTCAGAATCCCAGCCTACCCTCCCCCTCCCCACACTTAGGAGGAACTCCTAAAATGCTGAAAAAATGCACCTTGGCCCGTAACAACTCACTGTACTGACAATACTGGGCTCAATTCCTCCTTGATACCACAGCTGGGATCACGCTCTCAGTGCTCCACAGGGTTACAAACACCAGTAGAAATCTACTGTTTTAAACTTAATCTTGAAAGGATGATGGCAGAGGAAAATACCCTGAGGCCCTGGTGAGCACTATAATTATGCCTTCCCTAAGAATGATCCCCATTCTTGTCCAAGTGGTTTGTACTTGCGGGGATTTACTGGATCTACTGCTGATCCCAGATTCTCAGACAAACCTTCCATTTCCCAGCAGTCTGTGATTTCACTCCCCCACTTGCCTTCTCACAGTCTTCTCTATCTACTTCACCCTCACAGAGCTATGGTGTAACAGCATTTCTAGGACTACTCCCAGAAATTACTTGAAAGCAGGAGCAGAGCAGGGTATTTTATGGGAAAGTTCCCTTGCTGAAATGCTCCCCATTCACAGCCCAGCTGAGCACTAATTCCTCCACACTTTCTGTGACCAAACCTGTAATTAGAAGGTATTTCCTCATGGATGAGTTGAGGCTGGTCTAGGGTTTATCAGGCTCCACTGAAAATACAGGACATGCTGGTTTTACAGACACCCATAAACAGAATCTAAACACTAAGAACACTTTTAAAGCACATAAAAACCACTTTCAAACATTAACTAACATGATATGTGCACAAACCAGAGCAAAGAGGTCACAGGAATTGACCTGTTTTACACAGCTGTGCTCAATTCACTGACCTGGAACAGCCTTTAATTAGGCATTTCCATACTCTTAAAACAAAGGCAGAAATAATGCCCTTTCACACAAATAAGAGATTTGCAAATAAGTTTTCCAAACAAAACACAGCAGAGCAAAAACCCTTGAATCTATGAGGTGCTTACAGAGAAATTATTCATAAATGCCTTTCAAATCTGGCATGGAGCCTAAAATGTCTGAGGTATTGGCATTTCTGTACTTGGGGCTTTCCTAAGAAAACAGAAACTACAGTCAAAAACCCATTTGGAATCACTTTGTGGCAGCCACCATGTTACAGCTGTGTCCTCTCCAAGCTCCCACAACCTGCAGTGTTCCAGCTGCTGAACATGACTAAACTGACATACAGAAAGTCTTACTTGTAGGAGGCTTTTCACAGGAGGATGGAGATAAACAGAAGATGCAGTAATGGGATCCAAGCAAACAGCACAGCCACAGTCAAACACCCAGTTCAAACAGTAACAGCACATTCTGACCTGTTTCAAGGCAAGATCTAATTCCTTTTAACAGATTAACTCCTCCACCCTCAAAGTCATTTTGCTTGTCATCTCCCAGGTTGATTCTTACCAAATACTTACAAATGTGCACATTTGTGGCCTTCAACTGATCCTAACAACACTCCCCACATGAGAAGAATATTGTCCCTGTCTCTGTATGACCTGCATTCTGTCTGTTTCTAGGGTTAAAAAATAATAATCCTATCTCCACAGAGTAACTAATTCCAGAGATGAAAAACTACCAGCCTGCCTTTCTGTCATGTAGAAAGTCTACCTCGATTTATTTCCCTGGTAAGATCCAATAGACAGAGGCAATGTGTTAAACTATTATAAACAAACTTACGGTTCCGCAATGGTCATGGAAAGCAAAGTCTGATATCATCTTAAATGAGGGCTGTTACACATTCCACCATCCTTAATCCAATTTAGGCAGGAGCAGAAAGGGCTGAAGCATCAGCCTTCAAAGCAACAACTATTTAGTGGCTTTGCTAGATAAGCCTGGATCATGCAACATAGCTACTGAGGTGGGCAGCAGAATAAAATTAAGTGTGGCTGGGCTACTGGACGATGTCAAGATTCAGCACCATCTCCATCAGCAGAAATTCTGAAGTTATAACAATGAAGCTGTTTCCCAAAGAAGCAACCTGAGGAGCACAGCACCTGCCCACTCATGGACTGGAATCTCTCTTGAGTTCCACCAGGGAATCAAGACCCACCTCTGGCTACAGACAGAGGCAAAGAAGCAAGTTGCTGAACTGCAGGTGAAACCTGCCAGAAGAGATCACAGAAAGAGAAAACTGTCTTTCCCAGAAAGCTAACAGCAGCTGTCAGTACAGCTCCGATGAGAAGTGGTGAACTGACAGCTCCAGAGGCCCAGCTCCTCTCTCCTTTCTCCCAGTACACACATGTGATCACTGCACACACTTACAGTATATTTTCCATCAGTCTTAATATCTGGAAAATTAAGCACATTTAGTCCCTGGCCTTTCTTCTGCCACAGCAAATGAAGAGGTCAGTATGGGGTTTTGGTGTGAAGAATTGTTTTACAGAGAACTGTCAGTAAAACACAATCCCAGTCATTCCAGGTGGTTTGTTAACAGGGATACCTGAAGGAATGAAGAATGTGTAGCCTTGTTTCAGCTCAATTCTTTGGCATCGTTCCACCCTGTCTCCCAGGAAGATATCACTTTGCTTTCCTGAGAGAACCCATTCTTCATAAAGTTCTAGATTCTGCAGAGTAGGTGGAATCAGCCAGAAGATCTAAAAACAAAATGAAGATTTAACTATTACCAAGAGTCAACAAAAAGAAACAGCTGAGAGACTCCACCAAGGCTACCATGTGTTAGGCAAATGAGCTGCTTTCTGCATGAAACACTTGTATTCCAGGTGTTGTACACAGAGGCACACAGAGACAGCAGCAGCAATTAGCCCACGTGCTGGAAGTGCCTGGGTAACTGTCACTTGTCATCTCTCTTCCAGAAATATCTTACTCAGAAGCTGTCTGTGGTTTACCTGCAGCTCAGAACAGTGTGTTGGTACAGTAGAGCTGTGCTGAGCTACAGAGGGGAACAGGATCTGTACCACTGATTGATTTCAGTTCCCACCATACACTGTCCACACTACAACTGGGAAAAACATCCTAACCAGGAAAGATGTCAATATAGCTGTACATGCTGTGTATTTTTAGGCTTCTGTATCCTTTAATGTTTCAGTTCTGGCTTATTGTGCTGTACACACCAAAGGAACATGGAATCTCTAAAAGGAACAGAAGCTTTAGCTACAGGAGACTTGTGAGGGCACTCTGACCCAACAAGGGTACACACAGACACATCTCACTGCAAGACACTTCTGGACCACACAGCAACAGCAAGCCTAAAAGCACCACCACCAGCAAATAACACATTTGGTATTTCAAATAAATCACTTGTTTGTTTCATAACGGTGAGTGGTGTCCTCCTAGTTCAGTAAACTCCATGTATACCAACAAAGCTGCTGAAACAGTCTGATCACTGGCTGATTCTCTCAAGGAAAAAAAAAAAAAAGAAAGAAAGGGGAAAAAAAGAAAATAAACAACCCCTCCCTCTGTAAGAGGCACAGAGAAATAAAACCAAATATCAAAAAAGGTTCACCTACCTTCCCCCCACGGAAAACGTGATACCACACTGAAGTGCCACCAAAATCAATATGAAAATCAGTGAAGCATCCTTTCACACTCATCAAACAGTACCTGCAAGCAGAGTGAAGGACAAAAATGAATCAGTCTGAAACACTATCTTTCACGTCTTAATTTGCAGAGGCTAACTGTCTGTGCAATGCTGCTTCCACCAATTAAGTTTCTGCATTTACAGTGCAGGAATTTGTCTCATGAAGGTAACAAGGTTTCTGCTGAAAAATGTGTATCTCCATGTCTGAGTTTGCTGTTCATACAAGAGGAATTAAAGCTTTCAGAGTTAGGGAATAAAAAACATTAAAAGTTAGGCTGTTCAGAAATATTTCTTATGCCACTGCCTGTCCCTGGGGTGATTTGTTTAATGCTCTCCTTCATCGCTTCAGAGACACAACCTTCAGCAAAAGTTGTACACAAATTGCTTCAAAGTTTTGAAAAATCTAATTTGCTTATAAATCCTCCTGAATGTTCTTTACCTACTTGCCACTCATGCCATTTTTGCAAGGATTAGGGGACAGAAACCTCATTTGGCAAACTAACTCCTTTTTGTTCACATTTCTAGGCATTCTACATCAAAATACATAAAGCACCCAGCTGGCAGCCACGCTAAGTATCAAAGCCACTATTTTTTACGCCGTCTTGATACAGGATTTGAGCAGTTTAAAGTCTGCATTGCTGGAAAAGACACAAGAGCTGTGGTCTGGCTGCAGGAATCTCCAGCCTGCAGCCACCATCTGTAACTAATGGCCGAATCACAGCCGCCCTCCTCACTGTAGGCACCTTTGCAAACGCAGGAAACACACACCACTTAACCCACTAACCTCTTTTCCTTGTTCCGGTCTCCGTTTCATGGCTTTTTTTTTTTTTTTTTTTTTTTTT
>WAAE01017927.1:73033-106352 GCA_013400495.1 Nicator chloris | reverse complement strand
TTTTTTTTTTTTTTTTGGGTTTGCTTTGGTTTTTAAGGGGAGTTATGGAAACACTACCGGAAGGAGATTTGTTTTAAAAAAAAAAAAAAAAAGGGAAAGAGGAAAAAAAAAAAAAGGTTTGATTTAAGTGTGTCTTTTTCTGCTCACATTCAGGTAGGAGAAGCTCAGCAGTATGCAGCCGGCGTGCAGAAGTCCCTGTAGATGATAGGCTGGGAAGGACCTTACCATGTGTCTGCAGAAGGCTGGCAAATCACAGCCACTCTGGGTCCATAAGAGCCGCTGCCTAGCAACCACATCCCGAGCAGGAGTTGACAGAATGATACGCAATGCTGTCATGAAGACAGTCAATTTGTGGGCTTCAAAAAAGGTCCTGCGCCTTCATCTCACAATTAAAACCTCTTCTTCTGCAATTACGCGTCTCTCCTCTTGCCCACTCTGGAATTTTTTTAGGGTTTTTTTTTTTAATCCTTCAGAAGCAGGAAGAAGCTTTTGCTGCCCCTGGGGTATTTCAGATGCTTCAAAAATCACAGCTAGCCAAGAAGCTGTCTACACTCTCAATATGCTCCATTTCAAAATATGAGTCCTTCCCTCCCAAACACTTTTTTTTTTAATTTCTCCTTTTATGTTTTCTCTACCAAGATGTTGTTGATTACAAGTCAGATAGAATTTAAAAACAATAAAAGAAGCCCAGAAAGGAAGTTGCCTTTCTTCCAGCCAAACTGCAAAAAGTCACAGATTGAATAATTATTGCTCATTAGGAAAAAAAAAATCAGTATGGAAATTCTCAGCTTGTAAGCAGTGCTGAGTATTAGAGGATCATGTTGTTTTAAAGTAAAAAAATCCAAATCCTTATGGAGTCAATTATTTTCAGTTTCCAAAAGGCCAGATATAAAACACATCACACTAACAACAAAAATTTTCTAGACATCTACCTACCAACAATCACCCACTGAATTAAGATATTCTGGAAGAGCAAACATGGCCTGGGCATTAGCTGGTTTTAGCTATTCCTCAGTAGTCAATAATGTAAGACTGAAGCAGTCAAACTGTTTGTGTTCAGAGAGGAAATAACAGGATTGAATCCTGTCAAATCAAAGCACTTAAAATTTACTTTTGTGAGAAAACACCAAGGCAGGTATAATGCAACTCTTTCTTTTCCTTGTTTTTCCCTATTTTCCCCTGTTTTCTTGAAACTCCTCTAAACACAATTTCCACTCCAGTAAAGGTGGTTTTAGTGAAAGAGTCACATGGCGATTAACAAAAACCTGCAAAGCATTTGGAAAATAAACTGTTTTTCTTTCCATCCACAAACAAGGCATGCCTTAATTTATGCTGTTAATCTCCCAGGCCTGCTTTTGTCCAAGCCCAACAGCTCCCGGCCGGCTCAGGAGCCTGCGGGAGGATCTTCCGCCATCCAGCTCTCTCCCTGGTTGCCAGAGTCTGGCACAATGCCTTTGCATTGACCTCTACAGCTTCCTCTTCCAATGTACACCGCAGTCACATGGTCCCAGCACACTCCATGCCACAGCTAATCTCAGGCACCGCTCGGCTCCAGCCTCAGCCAGCGGCTCTCACCACCAACAGCTGCTAATTTGGGGAACCACTCAACTTCTCAGGGTTTTCCATAACAGTGGGGAAAAAATAAAGGCAAAAGAGAAAAAAAAAATAAAAAAGCCATAACGCAGCATCCATGTTGAAAGAAATCTGGGAACTACATCCCACTGTGTGCTGTGGCCACAGCGCTCCGGGCCAGGGCAGGTACAGTGGTTACAGGAACACAATCCCAGGTCAGGCATGGGGAGACAACCTGACCAGAGTTACACCCTGAAAACACAAGCAACCCAAAAGATGCCCCAAGTTGAACATTTTCACAACTGCTACCACATCCAACCCCTGCACACTCCACTTTATCTCCCTGCACAGCCTCAGTCAGGGTTTTAAAACACGCAGCTGCTTGTAATCTGTTGGGGGGGAGCTTCCTTTCCTGACTGAAGAGTTTGGTTTGTGTTCTCCACAAGCCTGAAATTTGTGCAGGTAATGTATTGTTATTTTGGAGGAATGATTTGTGATGTGGAGAAAAGGGGAACTTCCCCCTCCCACCCCAACCCCCCCAAAAAAATTAAAAAAAACACAAACATCTGGGGAAATCTGTTAGAGAAATGATGCGAAGAAATATGGAGTAACCTGCAAACTCACGAGGAAGAACAAACACAGAGATTAAAAAAAAAAAAAAAAAAAAAAAATAAATAAAAAAAAAGAGGGAGATGATACAAATGAAGCCAAACCACTAAGCAAACACAGCGAGCTGGGAACACAGGAACAACACAGACACCACTCCATAAACCAGCGCAGAGCCCACACTCCCAGGCAAACCCACAATGCACTCGCCACGCATCGCTACAAACCCGCAAGCAAACAGAGAAACAAAGACAGCGAGAGCCGCGCCGGGATGCGAAGGCAGCGCCGAGCAGGGCAGGCAGCGGCAGCGTTCATGCACATGGGCCCGGGGAGACGCGAGCGGACGCACAGGCAGCAGCATTACCCTGAGCTCAGCTCCTTCTCTCCCGCAATAGGCACCGCGCACCATACGGCTCTATTCCCTCTGGCATTGCGAGGGCTCCCCTGCCACTGAGCTCAGCCCATAAACCACTCCCAAACCCCAGCAGAGGCTTCTGTTTTTTGTTCGGGCCAATGAGAAAAGTATAGCTCGCTCTTCCTTCCTCCCAGGAGCAGCGCCGGCTGGTTGAAATCCCTGAGCCTGAAACCGAATACCACAGACCCATGAGCCAACTGCAAGTGCCAGCGCGGGGAAAGGCGCGGGCCTCGCTCCCCATCCCCGGGCGGGAGCGCCGCTCCGGGTGTCGGGGGCGAGCGGCCCCCGGCAGCATCTCGGCACCGCGGGGGCCCTTCTGCCGGGCCTGCGAGCGGGGCTGGCAGGAGGCAGCAGGAACAAAGGCTACCTCGGGGCGCCTCGGCCCGCACCGACAGCGCTCCCACACTGGGGCCCTGCAACTGGAAGCCACGAATTGCGCCGCAAGACAAAAGAAACCATTGTCACTCGGGAGGCACCGGCCCGGCTGCCGCCCCCACCCTCGCCTCACCGGGCAGCGACCGGCCCCGCCGCTGCGGGGAGGGCCCCGCTGCCCCGCGGGGATGAGCCCCAGCATCTCCTCACGGAGGGCTCCGGCTTCCCTAGGGGTGAGCCCTGGCTGCTCCTGCGGGGATGAACCCGGCTTTCCTCAAGAATGAGCCCCGGCTCACCCGTTAGGAATGGCGAACCCCTGCTCCCCGCGCTCGGCAGGGCCCCCCAGCACCGGGCCAGCCCTGCCCGTGGAAGGCTGCTCAGAACCGGCCGGAGCGGGCCCTGTGCCCGTGCCCTGCCGGGACCAACCTTCGCCCCGTCCCCCTCCTGGGGAGTGGTACCGAGCCCTCGCAGCCCGAGGGAACAAACCAAATCGTCACACACCGTGGTCACCACACCCCGTGCACTTCAAACGCACATGAAAGAAAGGCCCGGCTCCTGGCCCGAGGGGGTTACGGTCCGCGTCAGGAGCACACACAAACAACACCCGAGATAAGAGAAGCCAGTTTTCTGCCAAGCACCGGAGAGGTTGTGAAGTGCCTGCAAATCACACTCTCAGACCACACTGGCACCAAAGCAAGCGACAACTCTTCCCTCGTCGCACCCTTGCCCGGTCCCAGCCCCGGTGGAACACCAAGGGTGCGCGGGGTGGGCTCACACCCGAGCGGTGCCGCTGCCACAAACGGGGATCGCACAGGGACCCCAGGCTGACCTTCCAGATTTTGGCACCCAACAGCGCACGAGCGTAGGGACCTCTGAAATTTAAGAATGAAGAGGCCCGCTCTTTCTTCTTTTTTTTTTTTTTTGGAAGCTTAAATTTCTGAAGAGGTACCCAGCACCACAATGAACTGAACCAAGCTGCCAACTCACTGCGAGCCAGGCCTGTCTGCCCCTGGAACAGCAGTTTGGTGTCTGTGAGAGCACAACTCATTTCTTCATCCTGTGACAGGGCTGTTCAGCTCCAGGATCACCACAAACTCTTGTTAAACACTGGCGGTTGTTTGAGTTACGTGTGTGATGCTGCAAGTCCTCCCAAGTTCTACCCAAAGGAGTATGTGAGACTCATGCACTGATCTGAAGACATCAAAATTTATTTACTTTTCTAGCTTGGAAAGCCTTAACGAGAGCTCGCACTTACTGGTCTAATTTTTTTTACTGAATTGTACTTACAGAGGTTTTGTATCAAGAGCAATCCTCAAATGGCATACAAAGTGCAGACAAGTCTCTCACATGCATGAACCAGTGCCAGGTTGCCTTGTGGGACCTGCGAGCTCCCTCGATTCCCTGTCTCTAGAGGCACCCTCAGCTTCTAATTAGACCACAGCTCAGCAGAGCATTTTAGCATCTGTTTAAATCCATCCCTACTTAGTAAAGGAATGAATAGAAAGAAATGGATGGCTGAACAACAGCCCGGGAGAGGGAGAATAGGGCTGAGGACATGCTAACAGAGCAGCATTCTTGCATTCTTTTGTGAACAGGTAGATGTTTCACGCAACATACCCCATCCTTAACTGAAGGCCAGCATCATTATAGAGACCTATTACAGCAGTGCTTAGATATTTCAAGTAATAGGAAGAATTTTGAAGGTAAAAAGGATGTTGCAGTGACAAAAGCTTTTGTTTTCATCTGTTCCATGGCACAAACATTACCAAGTTCTTAGAAATTCCTGTTGCTGTTTCATGTCCTGAACAGTAGCTATTAACTGCCACTGCATTGCACATAATCTTGCTAGGCTACAAACACAAAACCTAATAAAGAGGATAATAATTTCAGCAGGGCTATCTCTTTTGATAAATGAAAAATCAAATTAGTACTTTTTCTTTTTTTTGGTTGTTGACTCAGCTGTATCCAGATTGCTTCAGTTCTGGATGAGTTTAAACAGAAAAAACAAATCTGAGCTTGTTTTGAGCTACCTGGAAATGGTTATGGTGATATAAGAAGGTTCTGTGTCTAAAAGCTGATGTTAAAATATCATTGCCTTTTTCTGCTGGCTCTTGGTTACACAGCATCTTCCCACTCTCATCCACGATTCCATGTCTGCGGGACTTTTCTCAGGAACTTGCACCCTGGGATGTGAAAGAGGGGACATAAACTATTGCCTCACTTAATTCAGTCCTCTAAGGCTCCTGTGAGGTAAGCAGCCATTCACCTACAGAGAGAAAAATACCTTCAGTGCCCAGAATTTTTTTAAGAAGTTAATGGTGCAAGTCCAAGTGCGAGGCAGGGTGGTCTCCAGCGCGCGCGGTGCTCCTGGTAACCGAAGCAGCAGATGGAGCGTTCTCTAACTTCACTCCCAGCACGGAACTCGACGTGCAGGAGCCAAGACAGACATTTGTGTCTGGTAATGCCATCTGTGTCTGCGAAACTGCAGCGCTCTCGCTGGAGTGCTTTTTGTTTGTAGGGAACACGTTAATGGTGGGGATGGCATGCTGCAAAGTCTCAGAGTTATGGGAATGCTCAGAACAAGAATGGAATGAATTGATCCCATTTCTGAGCAACAACAGTCATTAATAAAGCATATGAATATGGATGGTCATGTAAAAGAATGGGCAGTGTGAAGCAAGTGACAGCACTGACTTGTGCCTCCACATCTTAACGTGATCTTCTTAATAAGCTTGAACCCTCTGGATGCTCACAGCAATAGCTGGGACCAGGATCTCTACAGGAAAGGGTCAAATTGAATTCCCAAAGATGGAGAAAGCCAATCTCTTGAGGAGTTCATCTTTAAACCAGAGGAGTTAATGGAAGAGCAATCTCTTTGAGAGTCACTGAGCACCACTTCTACCCAGTCCAGGTGGGTACTGTCCTCAGGACAGCCCCTGCCTGGACTGCGGACAGTCGAAGTTCCGAAGATCATTTTTAGGAGCGGCATCATTTTACGCTCACACCGTTCTTACACTCCTGCCAGGGCATCAATGCCAGTACCCAACAGCAGACAGATTACTGAGAGCCACAGATCTTTGTCCTGATCTGGTAGAGCTCCTCTTGTGCTCACAGACTGTCACCGTTTGTTACTGGTTTTATCTTTGTGGCTTCTTCAGACTGATGAGGGGTTTGTGCCAACAGTGCTGTAAATCATCCTTCTCTAGTCTTTCTGTGAGATGACACTCAGTAGCAACATCCTCATCACTCCAGCTGCATCACCCTCGCCTTTTAACACTCACGCCTGGTAACTCCTTTTCCCAACATCAAACTCTATTGTCACATTTAAAGCGTTCACAGCCTTTCAGTGTTTAGCTTCCCTGTACCTATCACATCTACTAGTTTATCAAGCTGTCATCCTCCACCTTCCCTTTGCCAGTGACAGCAACCTCCAGGGCTTCGTGTCTGCTTCTTCATCAGGCATCTCCTGCCTTTCTACCAGGCCACCCTCCACAAATGGGAAAAACTCCATGTCAAAATCTGTTCAATTGGTACGTCTCTAAAATCCCTTTGAAACCTACCATCTGGCATTTCATGATGCAAGTAGTGAACTGCAAGCATATACTCTGCTTTTTCTGCTAAATGCTGTTAGTCATGTTGCTACCTTATCCTTCAAACCATCTCTGCCTTGCTCTGTTTACTTGCTACGTCTTTTTCAGCATCTGGAGTGTGCCTGCTCTAGGAAAGGAATTGTTCCCTTTACTTCTTACCTTGTACCATCCATGAATCCTTAGGCCCTGAATCATGATTCAGTTTCTTAGCTCTGGCAAATTATAAATAATGTTATTTAGCTGACTAACCACTTGGGAAGCAAGCGTTGCTCGGCTGCTGGTTTATTGTGTGACCTCAGGCAAGTCACTTAGGACATTTCCAAATGCATGAGGCATGCCAATCCACATCCAGTTACCCTAATGAGCAGTTTGAGCCTTTCAAAATGTAGGAGTATCTTTAACTTCCACTGAAATCAGTGGTGCTGAGCATAATCCCCAATGCCTGTCGCAGAGTCTCTTTTATGAAGACCTTTACCTTCCAAAACGTTTATTTTTAAAGAACAGGAGTAAAGGCTACGTATCACTTCCTGACTGCACACTCCTTTGTATCTGTTAGTACCAATCTATTTTACAGTTTGGAAGGAGTTCTGAGTGATTTGCAGAACACCAGAGGTCGGTTCAACAGCAGAGCCTGGGATGCTGCCAACACTCGGTCTGGCCAGTAGAACAGAAACAGCAGTGAAGGGCCTCCAGGATTACCTGGTGTTCATCAGCCATACAGGTCATTACATCATTAAAGGAACCTCTATCTCAGCTGTACTCATTCCCATGAAACTTGCAGTGCACATTTTGAGGCCCCCAAATAATTCCTTTTTGCAATCACCACATAAAAAGTTTCAAGGAAGACATTAAAGCAGAAAAAAAAGCAAGCTGAGTCTATGCTTGCCCAAAATCTAGAGCAGAGAGAGTCAGAACCAGGACAAACTGCTCTTGTGTTGAGTCTCAAACTTGCCCTGAGCAGGTCCTGAGCCTGGATAGTCAGTCCAATCTTTGACCTGTTCTTGAAAAAGTGAATAGAAAAGCAAACTCGCAGGAAGGGCAGTGACAGAGTTTCTAGGAAGTCACACACACCTATTAAAAATGGACTTCAAGCTCATTTCACAAAACATTTCTCAGCTAATTATGTCTGTCATTAGCAGTTTAGAACCTGAGCAGGATCTGAGCCCAGCCTACAGCAGGACTCTGACTATACTGTGTGACATATCTGTGTGACGTGATTTCTTTGGGCAGCACTTTCAGAGAATTTACTACTTAAGGTCAGTCTGCCACTTTCAAAATGGTTGCTTAAAACTGAAAAATAAAAATGCACTTTTCAAAGAGACTTTTGAAAGAGACATTAACGACTGTATTCAGCAAAGATAAAATTATTTAAGACAGTCAAGAGCAGAGCTTTTTAAAGACTTACTTTTTCACTTTGGGGTATTTCATCTCTGAAATAGCATTGGTAGCATCTGTCTGTCTCTCCTTCAAGTGCTGTGGCCACATATTGTCCACCCAGTCGACTAAGTCCACCTGAAACACCACCAAAATCAACTGTTAGCTCCTGAACACATGGTAGGACATATTCTTGTCGGCTAAACTCCTCACAGACAGGGAGAACCTTGCTGTTAATGCAAAAATCTCGTGCACCCAACTTGTTAAGGTGCAGCATTCCATCAGCACAACTCAGCCCCTTAAAACACAGGGGAAGGAGAATTTTACAATCAATTTACGTGAGTGCAAATTCTGTCTCATGGGCACCTGTAAGCACCTTCTCTTGTACTGTCTGTGGCATTTTTGTAGCCAACAGCTTAGAATTTGCATTTATGAACATTAAAATGCAAACATAAAAGGGATTATGCAATGATATGATCATCCGTTTCAAGGAGGAAATAGGACTGATTCCATCAATATCACAACTGTCTGTGAAGACAAAACTTGCTTACTGCCCTGATTCTGAAATAATTCCCACATTCTGATATTGCAACCCAGATTTACACAGTAGGGAACCTAAATCAGGTATTTCTGCCTTACACAGGCTCAATACTCGGCAGGATTCAAGGGAACATCTTATACAAATCTATGGGAGCTGACTTTAGGTACTGGACTTCCACAACACCCTCTCTTCTGCTCCCATGGGAATGCAAGTCTGTCTTTCAGTGAGATCTAAATATTCCTGGTTTTACAAACAACTGTGTGCTCAGGCCATTTTAAACAGCTATGAAATAACCATTTACACGTGATAACAGGTACCTAACTACCTATTTCATTTCTAAGCTCCCCGGAAATCTGCACAGATGTTTTAAAAGCTTGCTGAGCACAATGTGTTTGGGAAAACCGGGATCAAATGAACACAAGAAACTCCCCAGAGCACCTTCAAATTGCCTGCTAAGTGTCTGAATGACAGCAAAAATCTGAATGAACTTCTAAATATGTTTAATATTCAATTTGTGATCTGTGTGTAAAAGAACAAAGGAGTCTAGTTAAGAATCACTTCTACAAATCAGCAAATTAAAGCTGCTGTCGATTTGTGACCTGTTCAGGCAGAAGTGTGGTGTTCATATTGTCTTCTTGGGTAAAAGATGTCCCTAGCGGAAAAAACTGCTGCTGTAACTAGAAAAGGACTTTGAAATCAGGTGAAAAGTGTCTGAAAACAAAACATCGTAGAGCTGTAGTTTTACACCTAACTACACAGCACACATGGCTACATTTCAGAGATAAATGAAATTAGCTTTACTAATAAGGTCACAGTTTCATGCCAGTGACTCCATCGGGAATAAAATCACAACAGCCCTCTACCTTTAAAAAGTATGTACAAATCTACCCCCTTCCACTACTGCCAATTCTGACATAGCAGTGATTATGCTGATTAAATTATGTAAACATTTTGATATTTAACAATTGTGTTTCCAACTTTTTTGCTTTGCAACCCCCTGAACATTTTTTAGGTAAAAAGGAGTGTTCATACATAATGAATCCAAGGTTCCTGATAGTTTAAGCTTTCTGAGAGGATGAAAAATACTAGATAGGAATTTAATTGTGGGTGAAGTTTCCCCTAAATACCTTGAGAGGAATGGTGTATCAGTGCAAATTGCATGATTAACAGCTCATCAGGTACCTAATTCCTGTAAATTAAGTTCCACTGTCAAGGAGACCAGCTTTCTGCTTGGCTAAAAATGAGATCCTGACACTAAACGAGCAGGAGTTCCAGGCACTTCCCATCACCTTGTTTAAACCCCCCGATTTATTTCTGGGAAGAAGCTGAAATAAAGCCCATCACCACGGGCTCTCTTACCACGTTGGGGCGCTTGACAATGTTCTCCAGCTTGGTGTGACTGAACTCCAGGCTGATGACGTTGTAGAGCTTCTCCCGCTGGGCCTCTGGGGTCTCGTAGTACCTCACAAACTGCGACATGCTCATCTCAACTCCTCTCTGTGTGTTCACGTCCATCACATCCACGATGCGGCGGCTTCCTGCAAACACAGCAGTGGTCTCAAATCATCTGCCATGCCTTCATTTATGTACATATACATACATGTATGTATATTATTTTATATCTCTCTCTATATATATATCAGTTCTCAGTGACTGCAGGGAAACTGCAGGAAAAGAGGGTAAGAGAACAGTACCAGCCTCTCCATGAGTCCTAAGAAGCGCAAATAGGGAGCAAGGAGCTAACTTGGAACTGGACTTTTTGCCCAATATGACACTGAACAGGTCACCTGGTGCTTCACAGAGATGGAGAGAGCAGTTTCCTCCTTTATGTGAATTGATGTAAGCAGAAGTACATTAAAAACTATGAAGAAGTGATACAATATGGTAGCAGGGGGCAGGCAAGACAAATTGCTCTCCAAATCATACTGCAATTTTCTAAACATCCATATGTCTCTCAAGATGCTTTTACTTATGTACAAAAACTATCCACAAAGAGCAAAAACTGCCTTGCATCACTGGATACTGTAAACTGCTGAACGTTCCCAATTCCAGTCATCACCAGTGGGGATGAAAGCACTAAATGCCATAGAGGAGTGAGCTCCCACTTTGGATCTCTCAACAAAAACTAGAGGCCATACTTTCAGCTCCTCGAGTGGCAGACATACAAGTCTCATTAGCACCAGAATGTTGAGCAGCAGTTTTAGTCGAGCCTTCAGCTTTACACAGATTAATCCACAATCTTCTCTTCGGCCAACTGGAAGGTTTCACCTCTCCCAGCAATTTCATCATCCTAATTAGCAGTTCATTTGTGTGTAAGCGAAGAGCAGCCCATGAGAGACATGCCTCATTTCCAGGAGAGGATTCCAACAAACAAACTTGCAATGCTTCCAAAAAAATCTCTCCAAAACAATTTTCACTGCCGAAGAAATAACTCAAAATAAATTGCATTAATACAAAATGTAGGGCTGATATGCACCATCAGAGGGAATTATTAATAATTACAGCACCTGGCCTATCGTGTGCTTGGGAGCAGTATTTCAGCAAGAGTGATAGCTTGGATTGCTGCTCTCCATTACAGACATCCTTAGGCCCTGATAGCAATGACAGTGACAGATGTGATAATGATTCTGCAAAGGAACTCAAGACCATAAAGCTTTGAAATCAAAAAGAAAAATTTATATAGTGTAAATCTGGAATAGTCCCATCAGCCTGTCAGTCAAACTCCTCATTCCAAGGCCAGGGAACAGGAGCCCAGCCTTGAGCTGGGCTTTGGACCGTCTGGAGTGTTGCCACCTTGAGGCAGGATGGGGAGAGTTTAGTTACGTGTGAAAAAGCACAAGAGTCCCTAAATTTGGCATCTGCATGTTTGAAACAACTTACATAAAATCTAGTTATGGGTTGGAGGGTTTTGTTGTGTTTTTTGTAACTGGAAGCTTTATTATCTAGGGGAATGGTCTTTTTTCAATTCCACAGGTTAGCAGCTGGGGTGGAGTCCTGTTAAACATGCCCCTATTAAAAGCCATCCTAATCTCTGCTTCCAGAGCCTGGGATCAAAGCAATGGCTACAGCCCAGAAGGGTTAAGGACACAGATACTGAAAAATTGTATTTGAAGGGCTGCATGGCTGATCCTGGGATCTGCCATATTTTAGTCTAGGTTTGATCTCAGCTTTGCTGGAAGCAACCTTGTAGAGCCTCTCAATTATCCTTTCCAAAAGAAAAATCAGCAGTTACCTGATGAATTAAGAGTATGAGGAGCAGTTCAATAGCAGGTTTGTTAAATGAACACGATTATCAATTACAGGCAGAAGAGCTTAAGATTTGAATTGATAATCTCTTGACTTCCAAATTAAAGAGTAATTTGAGGGGATGTTTTTCTCTTAAGCCACAGTACTGTCAAACAACCCTATACATAATGATTCTTGGAGTACTGCTCACAGAATTTGAGATGTATAATTACAGGTTCACATCCTGGTGTTCACTGCCCACTGCACAGCAGCCCTGGCTCACTGCCAGCTTTATCTTTTCTGTCCTGAAAAGATTCAGCTCTTTCTTCTATCTCCTGTTCCTAGTACAAGGTGAAAAAATATCATCTAGGAGAGTAAAGAGCAAGGGAAAGAAGCACACAGAGGCTCCAAAAAGTGATGGCAGGCTGAGAGATCTCAGGTCAGGCTGGATTTCTGAGCAGCTCCACACACATGATCCACTTCTGTTAACCAATTCCTAGGCATCCCCTTACCACACTCTCACCATATTCTCAAAGAAAGGACCCCACTCAACCAAGCCTGGGGCAACCCAGCGGGTCCCAGCAGGATCTCAGTGACCCTGGCAGCCTCTCACCCTCATTCCCACCTGTCCCTCACTTCAGCTCATCACCCACTGGACATGGATTAACAGACACCTGGAGCCCTGGCAAAGTCTCTTACTGCTGACAGGAGAGGCTTCAGTGCACTGTGCACCACTTCACCCTTGACTTCCCTGGATGTTTTTCCAATAGAACTCTGGACTGGGCAATGTGGGATTAAGAGGCACTGCTTCATCTCTGGCAGCAAATATGACTCAGAGGCAGAGTGGTGATGCTGGGGGATTTTACAGCCTAAAGAAACATCTTCCTCTCCTGCTGCTTGCTCATGGAGCACAAGTGAATCCCCAAAGGATCACAAAGACAGTAACTAAGAAACAAGCTAGTGCCATCTCTGACAAGGGGAACAGACAACAGCAAGAAGGAGACAGAAGAATCAATTGCAGGGATGTAAGTTGGGGAAAAAAATCCATCAGGATGAGCTACAGAAGAACTGTGCTTTACTTAAAACCTTAAAAACATATCAAGTTACTCCAGCCCATGTATTAGTAAAATCCCCATTAAAATTAAGGGGACAATAGAATATATAATATCAGTTCCCTTTATTCAGAGGCCTAATGGCCAAGACACTGTAAAGATTCTGATAGATTAAATTGTACGGCATTTCTATATGCTGTAATATATTTTTTTTTTCCAATCAGAAATTGACATCTAGAGGAAAAACAACTTGTGTGGGGTCCCTGCCTCCCACTGGCCACGCTGGACAAGTTCGTTTGGTACAGAGAGTTGGTCCTTTCTGTTCTGGGCTTCTTGGTAAAACAAGAGCAACAGGGAAGCAAACCTTGTCCCCTTGTCAGAGAGATAACGGTCCCCCAGGAATGCAGGCTACACAGGCACCTTCCCTGCACCAGCAAATGATTTCTCAAATCACAGCTCACCAAGCACACCCCAGACACCTCGGGAACGATGGGCTCTGGCTCTGAAGTCATTCAGCAAAGCTCTTGTGGATCTCCCCTGCAGAGTTTGCACCCACACTTCCCTTCGCCTATAGAATATTGTAACAATTTTCCAGACAGGGAACAGGGAATGGGAAATGCTGGGACTATAATCATCTCCTCTGTTGTCCAACAGCTGCCATTTCTTATTTGTAACAAGTGGAGTACTGCCTTCCCCTGCTCTGAGCTTCAGGTTATCCAAGCTGCCACACTCCAGCCTTCAGCATGGCCCATCCCTTTCCATGACGTGCATTTAGCATGGATATTTGGAGCAGTGGAAGCAACGCAAACATGAACCACACAGCAGAGTATGAGAAATGCACAGGAGGTGTGAATCAGAGCTGCAAATGACACCAGAGTTTTCTAGGCTGCGGTCTCTTCTCCAGCACAGCACCAGCAGGAAAAGGTGCAACTCCCCCACGGCAGAAGAAAGAGGAAATGTCCTTTCTGTAAGAATGATTATCAAGCCTGTCCATTAAGAGGATAAAGCTACCTTGGGGAATTATTTTAACCCTCTGTGGCTGAATTGAGATCTGTGCTGGAGGTACAATATAGTGTTGACAACCAGAAACCAACCTCCAGTGCCGAGGGACCGGCCCGCTGGTCCTGCCTAATCTTTATGCTTCTTACAAGGAAAAAAATCCTTGGTTTGTAAAGCAGGATTTTTGGCAGAGCCTCAGGAAATCTGCCAGCCTCGCTAGCGGGTTAATTGTACCTAAAGACTGAGGCTTTGACTTGCATCCCAGTTAATCCCCCCGGAGCTCCCGGAGCTGGAAGCACGTATTCTTCTGCTGCCCACGGGAGACTATTATGATATCCCCTGCTAACTGGGAGGGATGTGAATCCGAGCAGAAAGTCCTTGCTCAAGTGTTCCCGACATTCCCTGCATTTCAGAGCGAAGGTACGAACAAATTAAGAGCCGCGTCCCGATCCCATCGCTCCCAGTGCCACCAGAGGGCACAGAAGAACAAAGGGAAGCGAGCCCGGACATCGCACACAGCTCTCCCCCACACCTCCTCACCCGGCACCTTCCGCAGCCCCGCTGGGCCGCCAGGAAACGCGTACCCCGCAGGGCATCCCCCCTGCAGAGCTCTCTGCCTTCCCTCGGCCCCCTCGGCCACGTCTCTGTCCCAGCGCCCGTCTGGCCGTGCAGCGGGAGCGCTCTCAACGGGGTCACAGCGTCTCCTCCTCACGGAGGTGTCAAAGTGCCGTGCCTGGCACGAACCTTCCCCTGCGGCCCCTCTGCAGCTTTATCGTTTGATATAAAAGTGCCGAACTGCGATAACCCGCGTGAGGAGCTCTTTGCACACAACAAAAGGGGTGCAGAGCATGGCCACAGGAACGGCCTGTGGAACCTCTTCAGCGTTCATGCTACAGGACTGGGCTGGAGAAAGGCGCTCAGGGACATCATGTGTTTTAGTGGTGTTATTTGGAATTAATCTGTATCCTTAAACCTACCCAAGCCATATTTTTTAATGATTCTTAGAAGCTTCAGACAGTGAAAAGCACATAGAAAAAAATTCCTTATACAAAGAAACATTTTACTTCTAATATTTTATACAGTATCCCAATACATTAACCTGTAGTATAAGCATAATCCAGGTGGCTGAAAACACAGAGCACACAAAAAACAATTATAGAAAGAAAAATAATACAAGGTCCAAGAAAAGTGGGACAGGATATAACTCTGGTGAAAATCTTGTGATTTATTTATCTATCCAATTTATTTTAAGACCATTAATCTTTTCCTAAAATGTCTCAACATATATCTGACAGTAACAATACAGAAAAATGTTTTAAAAATTATAACCTTTGTGCCCTCTGCAACCTCATCATCAACCCATAAAAAAGGAAAACTTGATTTCTCTCATACTTTGCAATTAGGAAATGGAAGAAGACCTTCAACTACACCCACATTACCAATCAACATGTGCACTATAGCAGCAATTCTGCACCTCCCCTCTGGTCTAGAAGGGTATTTCAAGGTGTCAAAGGGTTGGCAACACCCCCACACATCTTGAACCCATACTTATGAGAACATCTGAAGAAATACATAGCTATGATTAGATCAAACCTCCAAAACATGCTGGTATTAATATATATATTTTTAGGTAAAGGCACTACACTTGAAGGTAATTTTGAACTAAGGTATACTGTGACACTAAAGCATCGCAACTACCATAAAATATTGAGGATTTTGGGTGGGATCACTCCAAAATAAGACAGCTTATTTCTAGTCTGGATGAGCTAAAGCAGTGGATGCTTATTACAGAAACACAATGTGACTATGGGGAGTTTTTCTAAAGCAGCTGTTCTGCTTGATTTTCCCTCGTGGACAATTCATCTTTAAATCCACCTGTAGACAGAGGCTTTGAGATACCAACACATCACTTCAATTTCACTTTCATGTCCTGACATCATGGAAATACATTCTCTTGAGTGGTTGTATTTTTGTTGTAATGTTCATTCAAAACAGATTTGTTTGTTATATATTGTTTATATCTGGACATGAACATAACTGTTTTTAGCAAAACTGTCCCAGTTTAACTAAGATTTTTTTAAAGACTTTGCCTGTGTTAGGCAAAGGACAAACTTAAAGAGAGCTCAAACAGGAAGTTCAACTCTAAAAATAGAACTTTTCTACTTCCAAAATGGCAAGTCAGCGGACGTGCTAAACATAGGCAAGTGAGTGTTATTTCATTTTTACTTCTAGGAGAAAAAAAAAAAAAGAAAGAAAAAAGAAAGGCATAATGAGAGAGCATCAAATGACTTTTTAAATTTATTTTATTACTCAGAAACCCTAATCATGGCTCAAAGCTCACTCACCTGGCATTTCTAATGCATGGACCCCCAGTGTAAACTTATGACAGAGGTGAAAAGCTACACTGTCACAGCTTAGCCCAGCACTGGTTAGTGCTGAGAGCTAAACAAGCACCAAAAAATATAAAAATAATAAATGTATATATATTCCTCCACCTTTCTGCAAGGGAGAAAGTGTGAGTTTTCTGCCAGTTCAACTTCCTGAACTACCTCACTACAAGAAAGAGGAAAGCCTGTGCCAGCACACAGGAGGGGATGGGAGAGCAATGCCAGAAGTGAGGGGAGAAGGAAGAGAATGAGCAGAACGCCAATTTAGAGTTGCTTAATTGGTATGGCAAAAAAAAGCAAATTGTTGGATGCAATAGGGAGCACAAGGAACAGAGACACTCCCCCATGTCACATAATAGGCAGCAGCAGCAGAACTAGAGGCCAGTTTAGCTGACAAAGAGATGTTCTGGCACCAGAGCCTGGTACTGGTATTAGTGGGAGAAGTTTCTATTTCCAGTCTATCAGGAACACTGGGTGAGTTTTAACCTCTCTCTGCCCTAGGTCCTGGTTTCATGATGCAAACTGTTCACCAATACTCAAGAAACTGATGAGGCTTAAATAATTTTTTAAAGCGGGGTCAGCTGCCTGCCTGCTTCCCAGCACAGTTCCACAAACATCAGGGGAAAGATGTGCAGCCAGCACCGGCGCTGTGGGGAATCCCACGGTGACACCAACCACAGCCCCAGCTCCCTCCTGCTATTACAGACTGCAGCTTTTCTTCTTAAACAATAAGCTGTTTAAGAGGCACAAAACCAGTGAGTGTTAAATGAAGCAACATCCTCTGAAAGTCTGCAATACAACACTTTAATAGACAGAGACTTCCACTTTATTCATGCACTGCTCCACCTTAACACTGGTGGATGCCAAAGTCCCAAAGGGTTCCTTCAGAGCTGCTGCAAACCAGTTCAATTTTCAACAAATTAGAGCCCTCAGACTGTAGGAAAAATCAATAATGGAACCTTCACTTGAAAAAAATCCATTCAGAAACTTTGCTGTCTAGTTACTAATTTTAATTCTGCCCAGGAGAGAATACAGTGCAGCTCCACAACTTCGTAATTCTTCCTAGCCCTGAGCTAACATGGAGGAGGTCAGAAATCACATTAGGCTGTCTCATTGACATATGGGACTGCTGGTGGCCCACAAGGAGGGGATAGTTCCATGGGAAACCAAAAAACCCCACCTGCTAAGTCCTAGTGGTCCTGTTTACAGCAAAGTGTGTTGATCTCTCTATCACTATTGGTTCATGGTTGGAAGGAGTATCCTAAGAGCACTTGCTCGAGTCTGGAAGGATTTATCTGTACTTCCTCATAAACTTCTATGGAATTAGGGAGTCAAAGAAGTTCTGTACAGTACAGCAGCCTCCTCAAGGAAAGAGGGATACAGGGAAAACAGGAGAGGTCGCTGAAGGGAAAAGAAAGAAAGAAAAAAGTACAAAGGCAAAAGGATGAGCCAATAAACTTCCAGTGCTGTACTTTGGAAAGAGAAATCTACTAGACAGAATTGGAATCAATCATTTCCATGAAATACCACATTATATTTTATTTTATTTTACTTTTATTGTCCAGATGTTTCCTCTTTCCAGTACTCAAATTTAAAAATAAATGCAGCAGCTAGGAGTCTGTCCAGCTCATACCAACAGTACTTATAAACTCCTTTGTTGACAGAGCATTGGTTTGACTCCATCTGAGCTTACAGGCACTGGGAAATTATCATTTTCAGTGGTAATATTTATTTGCTGATTTTAGGCCTAACTTAGCACATTTCCCAGTTTAGAGCATGAGGCATGTTGACAGGCCCGACAGCATCACTGTGAGCAGTTTGGAACTTGACTTTAAAAACAAAGCTTTTTTTTTTAAATAGTGCAAGTTTTTAAAACAAGCGTTGGTCACAAAACAACATGACAGAAGAAACAATTTATTTTTATGGACTGGATCTCAAACACATGTTTCTGAATAACATCTGAGACAAATCAGTGGGGCCCTGATGAAAGCTGCTTTCTGATCCTCCATTTTTCCCCTTGGAAAGTTTGTAGGCTTATGTAGGTTATGTAGGTACATAACCCAGCTTGCTGAAAACACAGGTTTTGGCTTTGTAGCCTCAGATCAATGGGAATAGCAGTGACATGTAATTATTTTACAGTCACTTGTGAGCAACATCCAAGTTCAGCCTCCTCGTACAGGGAGCCATCCTTATCTCCTGCTTCAAGGTGCTCTTGGATCCCCTGCTCCTCTCAGCTGTCAGAGACATGTAGGTCTCTTGTGGATCTGAGTCCCTTGATGAACTCAGGGTGTGACCTGCAGGGTCCAGAGGCTGAGGTACCCTTGGTTGGAATTCTCACAGCCTGAAGAACACGTTCTCAAGTTGGTATAAAAATACACGGACACTGGCCTTCCAAACTAGGGATGTTTCATTAACTCAGTTTTCTTAATATTCCAACAGCCCCACTTACATGAAAAGAAAAAAAGCAGAACCCAGAGAGCAGGCCAGGCACAGATCACACAGTGGGGCACAAAGCCCCCGTTAGAAATAAGAGGAGAAATCTTACGAGGAATGGAAGTATTTCATCCAAGTACCTCCCCTTCCATGAGATCAGTGATGACTCCTCTCCCCTAGAACAGCCTGGTCTAGTGTGTTTTGAAAAATGCATTATTTGGGCCCTAGGAGCAGAGCACAGACCTCGCTGCTTCCTCCTTGTCCCTCCACACAGGACTCCTGGAGACAGAGCAGTTAATGACTCCTGACTCAGCTCTTCTGCTCTTCCCAACGTGGCATTCCCATTCACAGGACAAATCCCCACACCAGGGGAGAACCATACATCTTAATCAAGACTTAGATGCAAGTCTGGGGGCAGACTTTTGCACTTCCTTTGAGCAGCCAGTTTAATTTTGGGAAGTGCTCCTTACAACAGAGCCTCTCTAATGAGCCTCCCTCCTAACTCCTCTCGGTCTCCAATTTCACAACTTCCTTGAAACAAATGGAGCGTTGCTCTATAGAAAAAGCAACACTGGATCCCTATTCAGCAGAAATGATGGGAAGTTTTCTGAGCTGCAGTGTGTGGCTGCTTTGTCCTTCTTTTGTATCTACACAGCTAATTTTCTTTCACAGGATGGAGAACTGTACATTGATTAAGACAAAATTTCCCCCACTTGCCTGCAGACCACACTACGAGCCTCTCGACTTGCTTTGTAGTTGGATGTGAATTCAACCATGATACAATTTTCAGAACAGATCAGTTTGAGAGGAGCAGCAAACACACAGGAGGAATGAACCGAAAAATCACTAGGAAGCAGCTACTCAGGGACACTTCTCTGATTTGCTTTCAGCTTTTTTGAGTGCTCCTAACAAAAAGCTGAACATTTGCACAGCCAGCTCAGGGACCATTGTGCTGACACACCACAAGAAATGTATGCTAATGTAAAAGGAGTGTTTTACATGGTCTCTGCCCTCCCTCCTGCCTTTACCCACCTGACCTGCAGTCACCACCAGCACCACAATTTTCTCTTCCATGGAAACACTGCTCATGATTCCTCATTCAGTATTGAATGAAATTTATACATGTGTATTACAATGTGTGTACAGTTTTTAATAGATATATAAAATATTTTATAAAGCCAGAATAATTATTATCTACAATGTTTATATCTCTTTCTATTCCTTTTTCAATATCACCTGCTTCCAGAAGCATGGATTAGGGGGGGTTCTTGTCTCTCTGTGAAGTACCTGGCATGCATATTCTCATTTTAGCTGGAATTCCTGGGGACTACAGCAGTGTGTGTATTTAGGAGAACAAAAATGGCTGGATGAAAGATGCAGAGCCTCACATAGCTTACGGTACATTTGTGTTAGGTACATTTGATGGCAGTAATCCTTTCTGTCCCAACTGAATTTAAATTATTTATATCAGTCTGCTGACGTTAACTAGTCAGGGAACTTGTTCCTCCCCACCACAGTCCCTACACAAAGAGGTCATGGCTTGCTACATTCACTACATCATTTACAGTTTAAAGGAAAACTAGAAACTGAGACTCCCCAAATTCTGATTTTAGCAGATCATTTCACTTTTCAGTCTGGTTCCTACATGGGAAAACAAGGCCACACTTTTTACTGTGCACCACTACACTCCAGAATTGCAGTTCCTCCTAGAATAAGGAAAATGTTGCAATACCAAACTTCACAAACCTTGCTCAGGGCTCTCCCCTGTGGAAAAAAAAAAGATCTAAACATGCAGGGAAATACTCCTTTGCAGGTCTGATTTCATCCACTGATGTTAATGAAAGCTTAGACCCTCACTTCAGTGCACTATGATGCACTTAGTGAATAAACCATGAGCAGATGTGTAACAGCAAACAGCATCTCCTCCAGAACCTGTCAGCAGCACAAGGGAAGGCTGACCTGCTCTTGCAGTGCCAATCTCCCCCTACTTGTAGGACTTTTCCCTTGAAAAGTCATGGATTTAATCATGTAACTTATTCTATTATCTTGCTCCACTGACACCATGATTATAAACTCAGTTGAGGCAGAGACCTTCACACATATTTCTTTAAACAGTCAATTTGCAACTGAAATTTCTGGCTCAGCTCCTGTTCTTTTGGTGTTTCTAATGAGAAGGCAAATCCCAGCAATAATCAAGTATTTCTTCAGCTACTCCCACCAAAGAAAGCAACAGGATATGTAGAGCCTTAGTTTTCCTTTCACCCTTTGTCTTGAGATCAAAGCCTGCTGCCAGGTCTTGAGGGATTTGACAGAATCACAGGAATCAAATACTGAAATCATCTATTAGGTCCCATCTTGTGCATCATCTCCTTGTGCAGATGAAGATTGGTCTTTGCAACAGTTACTGGAGCTTGCTTATGTTTGCTCTTTACTGCCATACCTCAATGCACAAATTGTAGCACAATTAAAAGCTTTGCTGCTTTCAACTTTTCTTGGATTCTTTATACAAGATGAAAACACCAAAGCCTTTCAATGCAGTTTGTGAACACAGCAACCAAATATTTCCTATGCTTGTGAGCATCAGGGCCCAGTCCAGTCTACAGCATCAGATTTTAATAGCAAACTGCATGACTGATAACACATCCTCTGCTGCTCCTACACTTATTTTTTTTTGATTTCTATAAATAAACCCGTAGTGAGTTAGTTAAATAAAATCAATCAGTGAGTTGATGTCAGTTGTTAGACCACCCCATGAATAGTCTAAGTCCTGTACTTGCACTGTTCCCACTGATACAATGCCTGGCTGGGCACGGTGAATTCCATAGGACAATGCTGCTGATCCTACAGAAGTGACCGCTGTGGTCACAACTTTAACCTCTTCAGCCCAGAGATCACAATAACCCAAAGTCTCTTTTCTTTCTTACAATGCTCAGCATGTTTGAAATCTCCCCTTTTGCCACTTGCTGGGATTGCAAGCTCTACTTTGGGGGTGCACAACAAATACCTACCCTGGCACACAAAGCTACACCAGCCCAGAGAGGGAGGAGGTGATGCACATCACAGACCCAGCACCACTTTCATTCATTACGTTTTTTATTTACTTTATTTAGGTGCAAGTGTAAAAGCTGGGATTCAATAGTCTTAGACTGTGGGCCTGTGACAAACAAACTGAAAATAGGTCAGCTAAAAATTAGAAATAAAAGCAAATACATCCAGACTGGCCACTACTGTTTAGAGAGACACTGTGCTCATGTAGGGCCTGCACATTCCCCTTGTTCTGCAGAGTGTTTGGCATAAAACTCTCCCACAGGTACTTATGTGCAGAGAGTCGAGCTGTTATTTCCCTGTGACTTCTAGGTACTCCCCTGTGAAGATGGTACAACAGTCATGCTAGAAATAAAAAGTAAGATTTCAGCAGAGTTTGAGACCAAAGGCTCATTAACTTCCCATGGAATTTATGTGCTTTGGAAAAAGCTAGCACCATGTGCTTAAAGGGTTCTGTAACAAATGTGCTCCCCCTGATTCAAAGAAGAAAAGTGAACAAATGAGAGGTTTAAAAAGCACCAGCAAACTATGATGATGGGCACTTAAAAACCCAACAAGTTTACACAGAACACAACATTTTTCAGACTGTGCTCTCTCTCTATTGACTCCCACACACAATCAGATGCAGAGAGTTATGATCATTCTATTTCATATTCACCAAACATCCTTCCCTCCCCAGGTTCAGCAAGGGATTGACATGCATTGGAAATGCAAACCTGGAAGTTCAGGAAGAGCTGAGGGATCTGCTAAAAAAATGCAGGGAACAATGACATATCAACATCGCCAGTGACAGGAGGTGTTAATAAATGTTTTTATGTCCTTTGTTTGAACATTAGATAGTGAGTGTAGCACATGTAACCTAAAACTAGAAAAAAAAAATTCAGCAATGATATGCTATAGGAAGATGCTCACTAGTGTTTCCAGAAATAATGAGTAGATAATTTTAAAATTTGGCATGGAGACAGGAATTCCCCCATGTGCTCTCAGTATCAATGTGGCTGTTCCATCCAGCACAAATTCCACAGTGAGAAAAATGATTTGCCAAAAGGTCTGTGATTTTTCAGGTGCAACTTACAATGCATTTCATTTCCCAAATATTTTAGATCTTTTGAATCAAAGTTTCCACCTGTGATGCCAAAAGTCATCAACTGTGTTATAAAAAGGGCAGGTGACAATGTTCTGGACCACATTATGCACAATGACTCCAAAGGGAGTGTGCCCAAACATGACATAAAAAGACCCATGATGTGATATCTGGCCAAGAGCAGGTACAGGGATTGCTGATCCAGCTGTGAGCAGGCACGCTCCTACATTAAACTTAATGTCAAAGTTAATTACAAATGTTATTTCTGCTCCATTGTTTCATAAATGCAATTTTATTTATAAATATCCTCCTGCTTTGTACACAGGAATCTCCAGCCCCTAATACTTCAAAGGACATCAATCTTGAGGAAATACAACTCCCACACTTTGACTGTTACACAGGAAAAACACTGTTGTTATGCAACACTACGCTGTTCCAAAACATCTCAACGTCAAACTCTCAGCTCCAGCAGCCTCAGAGACAGAAAGGGCAGTTTATCAGCCATGGAACAAGTTCAGAAAACTGCAACAGGGTCCAGATAATTACAGGGTTTATGCACAAGGCTCCTCCACAGCAAAATGGTTTTTTTCTGTACCTGCAAATGTGCACATGCAGGTATTTAGGAAATCCATAGGATTTAGGAGTTTATTTTGTAATTTAATGCAGATTGACCACCAAATATCACTTCTCACACTACTTCCCAAACATTTTCTGCCAGATATTTGGAGCTTTTTACCTGAGCTTATAAATGGTCATAAATTAAGCAACGTTGTGGAGTTGTTTGTGAAGGAAGGTTATCAGAGATAACCCCTCTCTCACTGATAACCCCAAGTGAGCAGACATGAGGCACAAGTTCCTCTCCTTTGTTTTTCTTAGCTACATCTTTTCCAGACTTGATATCCCTATTGACTATAAAACTCAAGGAGTAATTTTTAAAAAAACTGGTCTTTCAGAATGCAGCATTTGAGCTAATTTTAAAGATTAACTGCTGCCACAAGACAGGTAAATAAGCCCAGTAAATTCTAACTAGCAGGAATGCAGTTCAAAATCTCCAAGAAGGACTGCAGCCAACACATCCAACATCCAGCTTGCTCCACAGCGACAACTTCATGGAGTGCAGGATCACTATTCAGCAACAATTTCAGATAACAATAAATAACACACCCATCTGCAGTAAAAACAGATTTCAGAGAAACATACAGTATTATCTCTTACTCAAAATGTAGCTTTTCTTAGAGTTAAAAAACATTTTGCAAAGATTGCTAGGAAACATTTGATGACAGTCACCACTTCTCTGGTTTGTGTCTCATCCAAAGCCAGGCAGTTTGCAAGGCTTTGTGCTCAGCCTTTCTTCACAACCTTCCCTCAAAGCACTGACCTGGCCTGACACTGATAAATACTGTGGGGAGAACACAGGCAAAAGGTGATACAGCCCCAGTCACACCTTTTACAAACAGATGCTCTACAACAGATTAAAAAAAAAAAATAGGAACTCGATCAATAGAGCTGCTGCTTTCCAGGATCACAAAAGTGTTTGTAGGACACCTGTTAAGAGCAAAAGCATTCCCTCCCTTCCAAATGGCCAATTATCCAGCATGAGATCGGAGTCCGGTCAGCACAACTACTAATTAGGGTTCTCCCAGCCTTTTTAATTTACAAATTGCTTCTCCATGCCTTCTCCCAGATTCTGAGTTATCACAAATGTCTACAAACACAACTGGACAAGTATTTAAAAGCAATTCTGTTCTGTATAGAGTTAATCCAGTGCATTCAAAATAACTCACCCACTAATAGCTTCACATCTCTGACTGTGAAATCCGGGTCAGGCATTCTGTAATTAGCAAAGAAAGCAATGTTAAATACTGTCAAGATAAGTATGGGTACACTCTCATTACCATAATAAAGGAGAAATAAATGTATAGTGCTCTTTGTCCATAGTCTAGGAGGTGGAATCAAGCAAGGCCTCTCGGAAGTGTGGACAGTGCAAGTTTTAATGACAAACATGACATCTTTGCATTGGCAAGTGTACAACAGTTTCTCTACTCACAATGAAAGAGAAGAGGTGTCTTTTCAAGCACTTTTTATCAGCACCAGAGTGGGAGAGAAGGAAAGGGATTGGGAGTGATTTCAATAAAATCCTAAATCTTTATAGCTTGTTAAGCAACTCATGGTGGTTTGCAACTTGTGGTGTCTCATTGTCTGTTCCCCAAGGTGAGCATTATCACACTTGCCAAACTGAGGCACAGAGCAGTAAAACAACCTGCTGAAAGCCACATCATCACAGATTGGAATCATGGATTGGAAATATTATATATATTAAAAAAAAAAAAAAGAAAAAAATTAAAGCCCCTTTGTTTTAATGACTGTTCCAAACCTCCTTTTCTGGCAGAAGACAACCTGGTTGTATTTGGTGGGTTGGGAAATTGTTCAATTTAATTTGGGCTAATTCAGAGCTAAATTAAATGGTAGCATAATTGGTTCAGGGATGTTGATGCATTTACAGGATCACTTCTAACACAGGCAATGTTTTAGGGTGTAATGTAATTAGAGAGTAGCCTGGTCCAGCAAGTGAGCAAGTTCTACATGTCAGGGAGAGAGTAAAATTCTGCATCACAGAAACTGGATGGAAAAAGAAAACAGAAATAGTAGTGAGGTTTTAAGCACGATTGACTTCATTTCACTGACAATATTTCACACTTCACATTGCACAAAAGCTGACTAAGGAATTGTAATGAAAAATAGCCCAGTGGGACTGCCAGCTCAGTGCTCTGCCTCTCTGGTACTGCCCCAGGTTGAAGATATACAATTTTCTTCTGGACTTTTGACATTTTTTAGTTGACAATTAGAACAATCCAGCCCATGGGCAAGCTTGCAGAACAGTAAGTTTTACCATTAGGAAAACACTGAAAGGTAAAGTTAAAAACTGCATTTACTGGCATGCACGTATCTTGAGAACTATTTGCCAAATTCTCCTTGTCCAGTTTCTTTTACCCTTATCACCTTGCTCTGGTGGGATGCAGAGGCTGGACAGTATCTTTTGTTATTTCTTTGCCAACCCTCACATCTTTGCATTTCGCTGTGAGGGCCTCACAGCTTTGGAATTCACTCCCTCTCCGGAATGAAACAGCCTGAATCTACTGACCTTCAGGGTTCATTCAGAGCTCATCTTTTCTTTCCAAGCACTAGAAAGTCAGAAGTAAGGGAAACAGGAACCACTTGTGGGCAACAAGAACATGCCAGGCTTGTCTGCAAATGACACAGCTTGCTTGTATTTGGTGTCAGAAACATCCAACAATTAGATAGGCAACCTTTTTCATATTTGTATAAATCAAAATAAAAATCAACCGCAAAGGTAAGAGAACAGAATACAGAACAGCCTTAGCTCAGATGGATATGAGCAATTCCATTCTTTCTGAGAGCTTCAGCAGCAGTCAAAAATAAACATTACTGAAACTTGAAGAGTACAATCCTTTCAAACAAATAAATATGTTTAGCTCTCTGGAGAGTAAACCTGGCAGATTCTTGGTTTTTTTCTCTGCAGTCTAAGGATGTGTGATACATTAAAAAAAAAAGAGTACCTAAGTGAAAAGAATCAGGCCTGATAACATCAAGTTTCAAGAACTCATTTTGTACTTAGGTAGTCTTGGAGGCGCTGCTTTAGTTCCAACCCATTCTGCTGCCACAGATGACTGTGCTTCAGCTCCAGCCCCACCAGCATAACTGCCACACTCCCTCTTACACAATTAAGAGGTTTGCTACAAAACTATGATCGCAAAAAACCCAAAACCAACTGTTTTCTTGAATGTCATCAATCATTTGTTTTTCTGTTTATAAATCTGTTTATAAATCCAGAATATCAGCAATGCAAGAACTGCGCAGAAATGGTTTTCCCTTGATGGTATGCAATTTTCAGACAAATGCATCTTGTGTAAAACCACCATGAATGCTTCTAAAGATTTCAAATATCATAAAAGGTGGTGAAGAATAGTACAGGGTGACTTAACTCCAAAATATGGCTGACCACATTGGAGATGTTCGGCAGTCTGTAATAAACAAATTGTGTTGCTAGTTTCCTCAGCCAGAAGAGAGATGCAAACTCCTCAGTCTGCACTGGGTGCATTTTAGCAAACGTTTAAAGATTTGCTAAGAACCTATTCAAATCCTAATGAGGATGAGCTCTGACCAGCACAGGTATGTGATTAACCACAAAACAATGCAAGATGACTGCTCTTCAGATAAGAGATAACACCTCTCCCAACAGCATTCTCTCCCTGAGTTCAAATCCTGGAAACAGTCCTCCAAGAAAAACAGCTTTTCCTCTGCTAAGAGATCACAGGAGGGCTTTCCTGCTTTCAGACATACAAGTAGCAGCTCAGGATGGTCAGAAGAACAGAGGAAAGCAATTTTCAGGGTTTCCTTGTAAGGATTTTTCCTCATTCCTCTCATTCCTTGCCATCAGAGTACCTCCAAGCACAGTAACCAAACTGTTCAGCTCCTTACATCTGCCAGGCACGACATGCAGGCTGACGGCTCAGCACAAGCAGAAGTGGAAGCTTGTATCAGCAGATATTCAAAACGTCAGAAGTCAAAAAATCATCTTATATCACGTATTTTTAGACCATTGCATCCCAAGTGTCACCCTACATATATCTGGATCATCCAATCTACCACATCATGATGTTCACAGCCTCCTGTGATCTGAATGAAGCCTAGGAATGTTTGTGTCTGCAGGATGAGCTCTCATTTCCACACTTCTTCACTCTGGAGCACGAGCTGAACTGGTACGGTTGGCACGGCAGGAGCTGAAACATCTTCCCAGTTTTCTTCTTGAACTGAGCGGAATTTCGTGTGAACTTCCTCAGACACAGGAGGAGGAGGATCTGGCTGCTGGGAAGGTGCTGGCTCCTAAGCACTCCCCAGCCTCACTGAACAGCTCATGGCTTCTTCAGGAAGAAATTCTTGAAGCTTTTACCACTTGCCCCTGAGGAGCAGCAGTTTTAAACCAATGCATACAGAGAGAGCCTACTGAGCACTTCTTGTTCAGAGTTCAACGTATAAAACTATTTTACTACGTCGCCAGAAGCTTCACAGCAGCTCCTGTTTGCTCTTATAGTAAAAGGACACGTGGCTGTCAAATACAAACTTGGCTTCATCTCTTTCTCTCTTTAAATTATACTGGGGTGGTTTGATTCCTTTTAATTAATAATTGGGACTTCTTGGTCCCCTAAACTGGGAGGTGTTCCACAGCTGGAAACTGAGCAAAGTAATGATGCTTTCAAAAAATTATTTTTCTTTCAGCAATAGTCAGTCACATGATCCTAATTTCCTAAACTATCAGGGAACATTAATCTGAACTATGGATTAAATACTGATAAAGTTAATGCTTTTAATACTTCTCTTTTAGACACCAACACTTTCACAAACAAAGTTGCAGGATTCTCTTATTAAAATACCAAATCCTTTATACTGGATGCTAACAAAATGCAACCTCAAAAAGGCTCCAGTAATCCCATATTTAACTAGACATTATTAAATATTTACAAAGCTGTAACATTCTGAAGAGACATAATTGTAATGGAAAATGACAGGCACCATTAGAATTTCACCTGCAATGAAGGAAAGAATTGAGAAAAAAATTGAAGGGAGTTTGTTCTGTCATTACAGCATGGATTGGGTGCAAAAACGTTTGGATTTAATTCCTAACTTTCACTGCTGACTTATTTTTGACTGTGTAGTACCATGCTGTATGCACTTAACTTTTATAGACTTCATTATCTGCTTGTTTATAAGTGGAAAATAATAATTCCTCCTCTCTAGGGTGTTGACAGTCTTACTAATTGCAATCCATTTTGAGATCATCAAAAGAAATATCAGATACAAGTAGAAAGCATAATGGTTATTTTATAAAAGCATTCATTAATCACCAAAATTTAGTTGTAACTTACTTAATTCCCAGTCCATCCTTATTTCTGAAGATGAGGGGAACTCTGAGAGCTTCTCTTTGCACATACTCGAAAGTAAAATCTGTGAAAATGAATAAGAACAACATCCAAAAGCAATTACAATGGTGTTAGCACCTCACGTTACATTTTCTCAGACTCTCCCCATTTCCCTTTTCTCACCAAAGGACTCCCTATCACCTAAAGAGAAATAGAAAGAGAATGCATATTTTAGATCCAGACCGGAAACCCAATGACAGACAATGCTGTCCCAGCTGCTCCCTATTTTTCCTGTTCACTGATGCACATAAAATAGAAGCCAGTCAGTTTGTCAATTAAGGTCTGTGTTGCAACACCCAGGCTGTAATGAAATACCAAATTAACAGTTAAAAGATAATCCAGACCAAATTACTGCAAATCAGTCTGGTATTTTTTGGGCAAATGTGTAGTTTAAAATGTATGTGTAAGTTTAGATATTCTAAGTTACACATTTTTACTTAGATAAATACATGTTTTCTTGTGAGCATTATCTGGTTGTAGCAGGGGGCCCTGATTCTGTGAACACATCATTCTTTTTATGTGGGGGTTACTGTTGGTTTCAACAGAACAACCTTTCTTTTAAGTAAGCAGCAGTGTAACCCCAGCAGCTCATAGTCAGATTTTATACAGCTCCTGGTACTTAGGAAGTCTGTGAAAAGTGAATTGTGGAGAGTCAAAGTATAATACACACAGTGAAAATTAAACATAAATTTGTCATGTTAACACTGGCCAGCATTACCTTGTTGCTCCTCTCTGAGGATTACACAGGACTGGCCTTTCCTGGGGATTTCTCTATGCAAGGTCTGACACAATAGCAGTGATTTGGGGATTAGAGAGGAAGTTACAAGGCAGCGATTTGGGTGAGCCATGGCTACAAAACCCCACGCTCAGTTTGGAGCCTTCTGCCACAGAGAGCAGAGGAATTCCTGCAGCAGCCATGGACTGTTTCTATGGCTCTGCTATTCCCCCCTTTTTACAGGAAAAAATGACTTTTATAAAGCATCCATACACTGCCGTGGAATGGAAAGCACTGCTTGACTGTTCAGCACTACAAAATGCCCTGCACTGCCAAACCCAGCGCTCACTCCCTGCAGTTTATTCAGGTACACACGAGCAGTTTAACTCCAAGATTCATCCAGCTGTCCATGCTTCCTGAGCCAGCACAAGCACCTCAGCCTGAGCTTCTATTCCTGATGTTTCTCTCTCTAAAACCCACACTGAAAGTAAGAGGAGACCCAGAGGCCAAGTTCCCATGCCTGCACATGTACTGCCCTCTATTTTTACAACTTTTTCTTTGCTGTATTCAGTTAGTAATTATGACAAGTAGGGATATAATGTTCCTACTTAAGAGTTACCAAATCAGAGCACTATAATTATCCATTTACAGAAACATTAAAACTACAGAAACTTTATTGCCACTAGTCTCAAAGTAAGTGTAATGAACACTCCATTTAACTAAGGTTACCAAGTAAATATTTCTGTGCTAAAGAAGTAATCCTTCCCCACAGTCATCCCTATTAAAGCTACTGCCTGTTGGTAAGCAAATAAATAAACTGTAGAGACTTTTTACAGACACTGATCCAAGTCAGAAAGTCAACAAACATCAGGAGTAATATTGGTGGAAGAAGCAGAGGCAGCTATGTAGCCTTGCAGACTAGAGAATAAGGAGCTATGACAAACTGCATTCAAGCCAAAAATCACACCACTGCAAGATGAGTTATCATTAAAAATAAAAAAAGGACATGGGAAAGAAAAAAAAGTATTGCTCAACTAATTCCATGTGTTCATATAAGTTGGTTTATTCTTACATACTACTGTCATTGTTTTGCCCAGATTCAATTCAACTCTTAGGTTTATAGACAAAAAAAGTAAACCAATAATAAAAATAAAACCAGAGCAAATAGCAAGGCAGATCCTTTCTTCCTAATGCCCCAACAAAGCATTTAAATCCCTTGTGGGGTTGAACAAAGCCGACACAGACCACAACAAAATAACAAAAGATACTCATTTATTTTCAAGTTCTCTGGAAAGGAGAGAGCTGCCCAAAGATTTTGGAGCTCCCAAGGCAGGGAAGATGTGGATTGTACTATCCTTAGCATGGAGCAGTGGCAACCACTGGAGTGTTTGGAAGTTGAGGGTAGAATGCAATTATTTTCTGGAAAAATAATTAACATTTTCCAGCTAAAAAATAGTTGCTTGTGTTTGGAGGAAGAGGGGTCAGGGTTGAGCTTATCTCCTAAACAAATACCTTCCTAAGTAAGATAGGTATTTAATTTCTCCACATCAACTTTTCTAAAAGGAGCTGAAAATGCTCATGCAAAACTAAGCCTAGGGGAGAAAAGTAAATTTTCTAAACTCGATTAGTGGCTCCACACAGTTAGAGCAATTTCAGGAGGATTACACTCAAACTTCTCTTTCCTGAGAAAGCCATCCTAAGCAGGCGTCCTCAGTCAGGCCGAGTTTTGGTGATAGCCATCTGGGATTAGGGATCCGTGTCAACAGCACAGCAGTAAATAAAGGTGACCTGCAACCCCCCCCCGGCCCGTTTGATTCCCGGGCAAACCTCTCCTGTTTCCCTTCCTGCCAGGCAGCATGCGGCGGAGCTGGGCTGTCTGGCTCTGCTTACCGCTCCGGAATTCGAGCGACCTAAGCAAAGCAAGTAACTTCGGGGAGGAGAGTGCTGTAATTTAATATATGATAGACACACAAAGAAGTTATTGACTTTAAAGTCTCCGAGCCTGGCGAACAGGCTCATCAATCGCACCCTTTCGCAAAAGGGGTCCTGGATTCAAGAGGGGGCGGAGGGGGAGTGGGAATCACCTCTGGCTAAGTGGGGGCTGGGGCTTCGGCCTCTCCCGTGCCAGGACCTAATTCCTGACCAGCCCGGTGCTGCGCTGGGGTCACGGTGGCGGGGCACGGCGGGGGGAGCGCTGGGCGCTGCCATGGATCACCGCGCTCGTCCCAGCACCGCGCCAGGGCAAAAGCCACTCAGGTTGCGGGGGAACGGGCCGGGGCAGCCCCCCGGGGCGGGCCGGGCTGCAGGGCCCCACCAGCAGCCGCCCCCGGCTCCCCTCGGGCCGGCGGCGTCACCGGATCCCCGGGCAGGGGCGCGGGCGCGAAATCCGAAGCCGGAGCGGAGCCGCACGTGGAGGCGGCGGCGAGCGCGGCCAGACGGCACCCGGCCCGGCAGTGTTACCTTTGCCGTCCATGGCATGCACGAAATCCCCGTGGTACATTTTACTCTTTAATTTCTCTTCCAAATTGAAACTCCTGATGCTGACAATTTCCTCCACGTCCGAGAGGTCCTCGTTCTCATCGTACCGCCTTCGGCCGATGCAGCGCTAGAAAAGACAAAAACCAAAATAAAACACATTGTCCGGAAAAGAAAAAAATCGAGGAAAGCACATGGATCATACACAACGGTTTGATAAACACATTCTGGGGAAAATAATTAAGATGGCAAGGCACAGACTGAACAAAACCAGAACCCAAACAAGCTCCAACCCCGCTGCATGCACCTTTTCCATCCCGTGACACAGAACTCGGCAGGAATAACAGGTGCTTGGCTTCAGGAAAACTCAAACTTGGGCTGCTGAGCAGGGGCTGGCGCTGGAAGGCGAGCGGGGGATACGTAACTCGCAGACAATTCACAAGCTACAGCACCGATGCGTTTTGCAATCTCGTAAAAACCCGGGAACGGCGGTCAACGCTCGTTAACGACCGGATCATTTTTTAAAAAATTATTATTATTATTTTTGTACGTGAACACGAGCTAATTCCCCGGGGAAGGGAAGGGGGGCGAATCTTCGCATCTGATGCCCAGCATCCAGGTTTCGGTATTTACATAATCCGAGTGTTTCCATAGTCACACCGGAAGCGGCGATTTAAAAACCAGATCGCTTTATGTAACGCCGCGATGGATGCGCAGCCCCCGCCCGCTCCCCCCGCCGCCCCGCACGCTCGGCAGCGCCGAAAGCGCGGGGGTCCGCGGCCGAGGGGCAGCAACGAGTTCAAGGCGGGGGGATGTAGGGTAGGCCCGGCGGAGGCCGGTGCCGCTGCCCCGGGGAAGCTGCGGCGGGCGCGGAGACGGGGCTGGAGGCGGCGGGGACCGGCCGCGCACAAGGTAGGTCCCCGGAGGAGCGGGGGGAGCCCGGTGCACCGGTCACCGCCGGTGGCTCTGCCCTTCTCCCGGCAGCTCTCGCCCTGCGAACCCGCCCCGCAGCCCCGCGGACACGCGCGGTGGATCGGCGCAAACCCGCACGCACCGGAAAAAATAATGATCCATGATAGTCCCACCCTGCCCGTCCCTCGGTTCCATTCCGCCCCTTCCCCGCTGCCTCAGCCGCGCTCTTGCAAACTAAGTCGCTCCGCTGCCTACGTCCCACATGCATTTCTCCCTTTGCAAACAATTAAGCAAAATCAATTAAAAGGCACGAATAGGAAAGAGACCGAAGCCAGCTACACACCAATCTTCTTCCAGAGTCTTTCTTTGCCTCCATTTTTTTGGAGAGTTTCATCACTTATTTGTCAACAGTTCCTGTCCTGCATATTTGGCCCAAATGGGGAGGAGGCAAAACAAAAGCCATCCAAGGCTCGCTAAAGTTTTGCAATTTTGCACCAGGACTTTTTTTTTGGGGGGGGGGGGA
>WAAE01017927.1:816-72983 GCA_013400495.1 Nicator chloris | reverse complement strand
GGCCGGGATGGGGGGAATGCCCGGGGTACCGAGGCGGTACCGGCGCTGGGCTGGCCGGGATGGGGGGGCTGGGTGGGATACCGGGGCGGTACCGGCGCGGTGCTAGTCGGGATGGGGAGCTCGTCGGGGTACCGGGGCGCTACCGGCTCTGGGCTGGCCGGGATGGGGGGCTGGGGGGGGATACCGGCGCGGTACCGGCGCTCTGCTGGCCGGGGTACCGGGGCGGTACCGGCGCTCTGCTGGCCGCCGGCCCCGCCGTGCGGTATTCGGTCACGAGTGCGCGGCACGCAGGCGCTGAGCAGCAGCGGAGGGACGGGGACGGGGCCCCACAAAGGCGCGGACGGTCCCCGGGTTAGTACCGCAGCCCCCGGGATGTGCCCGAAGAGTTGAGCGGTTCTGCTTAACCGGGGTAATTTGAGCTCCGCGAGCATGCTCGACCCCAGCGGCATAAAGCCGGGGTAAAGAATGGCTAATTAATGCAGCAAACACTTGAAAATAATCTTATAAGACACGGACTTGGGGTGAATTGTGGTGGTGGCTTCGCTCCGTGCCTCTGCCACACGTGCGGTGCAGCTCGGCGCGGAACGCGCATCCCGGCTGGTGCCGGCACCGCTCCCGGCACTGCACCCACGTGTCTTGTGAGAACCGGTCATAAAATCTAGAATGTATTGTAAATGGTGCTAAACAGGTGTTAAACAAACCACAATTGCCTTTGCAATATGCATGTACAACAGGTAGTTAAAAATCGCATGAAAAAGTCGGTAAAAATGCTATAAAGTAGCTGCTGATCCAAAAAATCTGCAGGATGGAGATCGTGCAGTTCCTAAAACTATCGGCGAGTCTCATTTCTACAACACCCACCAACATCTATTCTAAATTGATGCTGAGCAAGTATTGGGACCATCTGATTGCAATAGCAGGGTCAGAGTGCAGGTTTTGAACAGCCCCCAGGTTCCACAGCGTGGCTCCTCTCTGAAGTGACATCCTTTACTTCCCCTCCACACCCCTCAAGAAAGGGAACATCAAAGGATACCCAAACCCAGGGTCGGGGCTGATGGCTTTGGCAGTGCTCCTCTGGTTTGATTTTTGCAATCAGTTAAGCATCCTAGGTATTATATGAAATATATTACGTGTTAATGGAAAATCTAAAACACATTAAAATTCAACTTTGCAGGCCTTGCCGTTGATCTCTTTGGAATGATCCCTATTTTAATGATCCATGACACATGGATAAAGGCAAGAGAAGACAGAGTTCTAACAGGATTTAAGGCAGCGAGCTTCTCCTTCTGATTCTGCCAAGAACTGTTTGCAGAATCTTGAAAAATCATGTAATCTTTCTCTAACATCTCCCTATTTGCAGATGATAGAACTTTATTACGGTATGGAAGTGTTTTATAGGCTATATATTGAAGTGTGGATTCCAGATGTCTGTTGGAGCACGTGCATTATTAATCCATAATCCTGAGGAGATACATACATATCTCGACCTTTCAGCCAAGATTACTCAATCTTAAAATTAAATACATGTGTACATCTGTAGGATTGAGGTCAGAATACAAGATAAATGGATGTTACTAGAGAATCATCAGACAAAAAACACATCATCCATCCATGCTGCTAAAGTCTACCAGAAGAGACAGAACAGAGACATAAAAGAAAATCAACTCATTTTTCTAAATATTTTTTTTGGACATGGACAATTTGAGACTCTTGGTGTATCAAGCAAACCCACCAAGGACTGTATCCATCACATACACCTGGAAACACCGGAGCACATTATGGAAGTGTGGAAGTAAATGTTTCAGAAACAACACAGTTTCTATCTATAGATCTCCAAAAATAGAAATCACTTTTTAAGCCTTGCTTTAAGACAGAAATTATATCTATTCAACTACAGTTCATTATATGATGGAAATAATCTGTGTAAGCTGGAAATAATAGGGTTTTTGTTATTGACAGAAATTATTTCCCAAACTTAAAAGAACTGGGGAAAAAAAACGGGAGGGGGGATGTATAGGTTGTGGGTTATGAGAATATCCCTCTCCACAGCTGCATTAGATAGGATAAAATATTTAGATGCGGTATTAAATTCCCATGGTTGGTGCTGGCTGATGAGGGTTGGGGCTGGTTTCCCCACTGAGCAGATCATGGCAGTTTTCCAACAGTGCCCAGAGCTGGGGCCCATCAGGCAGTGCTTGGATGGGACAGCCCATGGCTGACACAAGGCTGGCCTTCTTGACAGTCAAAAATATGGGAAAAACACATCAACATTGTGATATAGTGTCAAAACCACAGTATCCACTGTGGAAAGGGAGTGGTGGTCATTGGGAAAGGGGCTGGGCTGAACTCTTTCAAAAAAACACTGAAACTTTTTTTTGCTACTTGTTAATGTAGCTTAAATTATTTAATATCTAATCATGCCAAGGCACTGGATCCTGACCTCATTAGCTTGGAACTGGGAGCTGTCATTTAATTAATGTTGTACTGCAGGGCTCGTGCTGAAACCAGAGCTGAAGTGCTGTGCTGGGGAAGGCTCTATGAAGACATGGGATCATTTCACCACACTGAGCTTTAAAACAGTTACTTCCCATTGCACAGAATGGACTGGACTAATCTTAAAACATTTTTGAAAATATTGTTTATCCTGTAAGATCTACCACTGTATACTTTCTTTACCTTGGGTTAGGATGGAAGATGAGATATTTAAGTATTTCACTGTTTTATGAAGGAAGCTGAAATACAATTTTTCTAGACATGGCAGATCAAAATCTTTACAGAAATTCCATCAACTAAATGTCAAGCTCTACTTCAGATGAGATTTGCAAAGATGTTTCCCTCCCTGGGACTGCTGGCAAACCTCTATTTGCCTTTTGCAAGTTCAAATGTGTTGTTTTTAGTGCAGATCTACCATGACTTCCACTCTGTGGTGGCTTGATTGGGGTTGGGTGCAGTAACAGGAACAAATGGAAGTGCTGATTTGCATGTGAACCTGGCGATCCGTTTTGGCAGAGCTGCTCTGCCGAGGGCAGTACCTCGGTGTGCTCAGCACCGGATCACATTAATCACAGGGTACTCAGCGAACCTATTCAGCCTCCTACAGAAAATACAGAAGTACATTTTTAGCAGAAAAAAGAACTGTGAGTATCCTTGTGACAGTGTACAGATTTCTCAGGGCTTTCTGGAAAGAAACTTGGACTTCTGCCACCTGCTCCGATTGTGTTCATGCATAAATGATCCAGAGAACGCGTTGACATTACCTCTAATTAGGGGTAATAACAGCCTGCTGCTGAAAGGGCCTGTTCCCTTTCTCTTGCATCTACGTCCCTCACTTTTCCTGCATTAGGTGTGGTGTTGGTGCAGCCACGGGACGAGTCAGTTCAGTGACCCAATCCGTCAGAAAACTCAGCCATTAAGAAAAAAAAATATATATTTATTTCACTAGGTCAATCCACTGAAGCCCTGTAGCCATTTGATCGGTGCGATCCACAGGCTGGAGAGGGCTGAGATGAAGGGAGAGGGCAGGATACACCCTTTTGGTGGCCTTCCGCAATTGCACGGGTCACAGGTGACAGCAACCCCCGGCTCTGAGCCCCCGGGTTACTTCAGAACAACTCCCTGAAGCATTTCTAAGAGTTAATTAAGCATGGCTGACTCTTGTAGTTTCAGCTCACTCTAGAGTGGCCGTGTAGAGGTGTGTCATAATGAGTAATAGAGTTGGAAATAATTTATCCTGTTTAGTTTGTACCTCGGAGCTGTAAAATGGGACAGAAAGGGAAAAGGGTGCACTGCTGTGGTCCTCATGTTGATCCTTAATGTACGTTTTTCTGTTTAACAAACTGTTTTTTTCTTTCTTATAGGAAAGGAATGTTTATTTCAAAGCTACAACACTGAGGCTTGGAATCTCAAAATGACACATGGGGTCTGGTTTGGGAAAGGGCATGAGATGAAATGCCTTTGCTGATTCTGCAGGTCCTTTTTCATACCATTTCTCTGAATGAAATACAAACTCAGCAGTACATAAGTGTTTAATGTTGTTGTATCTTTCAAAGCTCTTTCCAATAAACAGGAATAAGAGTGATGGACAGGAAAATACAGGAACAGTGAGTTCAAAGAGTCTATTTTAATACAATTATTTAGAAAGACACTTGAAGTCTTTGTCAGATGTATGTCTCTTGCAGGTGTTTTTTTTTCAGAGAAATCTGATTTTAGGGAACAGGTCAAGACCTAGTGCAGTAGTACTCCCTCATAATGTTACAGTTCAACTATCATTTTGCACAGAAACAAGAAGAAATAGTGAACAATCCACATTGGTTATGTGCATGTACATAAATATTTGTCATAGCTTATGAGCAGCAATGCAAAATATTTTTAAATATATAATTCCACAGGACAGAGACTAAAATGTTTGTCTGAGATGTGGAGGAAGTTCTTGTTACTGTTCTCTGATTATTATCTCCCAAGAAAAATTGATAAATCACAATTGGTTTGCTCCTCATTGGTGCTCAGACTTAGCCTCAGGCACCAGTGGGAGACATAGAGAATGTTGATTGTGGGGTGGTCTTCTGTTTTTTGGGGGGAGGGGGTTAATAATTAAAGCACACCAAAGAGAAGTGTTTTATAATCACAGACTCATTTAAGTTGGGAAAAACATTTAGAGTCATCAAATCTAACCACAAACCTAACAGTGCCAAATCCACCTCTAAATTTTAACTTGCACTGGACTTGCACTCAAGTGGATCCTACAGAAGTGTACTGTCACCCAAAAAAGAGAAAGATTGTGGCCAAAATTCTGTGGAGTCGGTGATAGAACAGCAGAGGCATTTATGGAAAGTGAAACTTATTCTTCTACTGAGGTGTTTTAATGCTCCTGTAGATAAAAATCTCACCCAAAGTTGTTTATAACAAGAGGACTGTGTTTATTTCCTGAGAAGGGAATGAGATCTGATCTACATGGTACAGGGAATGCCTCTGAAGACTTCAAATCCTTAAGCTTATTTTTCTTGGATGTTTTCATGACATCTTTTTAAAAAGAATGCCTTCTACATGAAAAGCATCAAGTGACCTTGTTGGTATCGATTGTCATTCCCTTTGCTGTGCTTAAGTAAGTGAAGGACCTTGCAAATCAGAAAGGTGTGAAGAACAAAGCAAAAATATTAAAGACAATCTGCTGTGATTTTCCTACTTGTAAATAAGGTGGAAAATGTCAAAACAATACAAACTAACGATGCTTTTGATTGCTAACGGAACTAGCATGGATTCATCTCCTAGGTGACCACCCATGTGCCTGTTAATAGTAAAAGTATCCTCATCAAGTATTATTCGTATTGTTAAAATCCTATTTTTCTTAACTACAAATTGATAGCAACAGGTTTGTTTCTTACACATCCCTTAAGTCTCCTGATGCACAAATTTGATGTGGCACAAGCAGTCTATTGCCTCACCTTTTCAGAAATCACCTTCAGAAATGTATTCACTAGGGAGTTCTGCTCTATGCTTCACTTTTCTCTCTGTAAAACACAGAAAAAATTAATTATGGTCTAAAAGGTTTATGTGAACCTGGTAATAAAAAATCTTTCAACACTGGCATGTGTAGATGTTGAAATGTTCTGCTTAATCAACCTTATCAGGTGCTTGCTGATAAAGGCGGGTTTATCAAGAGCTCTGGGCCTACAGAATGTGAAAAACCTGAACTACGTGACAGAGGGTTAGGTGGGTCAGTTTTAACTGGAAGCAAGGGTGGATGCTGTGACCAGTGTGGACCCACTGCGCAGGTGTAGGTTAAACGTTTAAGCATTTTAAGACGGGTGGGTACAGAAGGAAGATGTTGAAGCACGGCTTTGTGTTTTGTTCAGAGGGACGTGTTGCAGGGGGACACCCCACCCTGTCCGCCCTGGGCACCAAAGGGGCTCCCGCATCGGCCTGAGGGGCACAAACGCACCGGAAACTACAGATTCCCATCAGCGGCACTCCAGCTGAGCTGCTCACCCGGGGATCGCGGCGCGGGCTCCGGCCGGGGCTCGGGGCGGGGGCTCCGGCCGGGGCTCGGCCCCACAGCCCCGCCGGGCCCGCAGCGCCCTCAGAGACCGCAGCTCTCCCGGCGCGNCGGGGCGGGGCGCGCAGGCTCTCGGGGCGCGCGGCGGGCGCGGCCCCGGCCCGGCAGAGCCGTGGTGCCGCCATGGGGTGTTAGCGCGGTCGGGCCCGCTCTGCCGGAAAGAGCCGCCGCCGCCCGCCGGCCCCGCTCCGCCTCGCTCCGCTCCTCCGCCCCGAGCCCATGAGCCTGAACGAGCACTCGATGCAGGCGCTGTCCTGGCGGAAGCTCTACCTGAGCCGAGCCAAGCTGAAAGCCTCCAGCCGCACCTCCGCGCTGCTCTCCGGCTTCGCCATGGTGAGCGCCCGGCCTGGCCCGGCGGGCGGGGTTGGCACGGGGCCGTGAGCACTGCCACCGCTTCTGCTTCTCCCGCCGGAGCTCGCTGCGGTGAGGACGGGGGGCCCGGGCCCGGCCCAGGCGCTGCCTCCGGTACCTGGGCCGGCGGGGAGCTGGGCGGGCGCTGCTGCCGCCGCCCCGGAGCGCCCAGCGCGCTCCGGGCAGCGGGGGCAGCGCTCCCGGTAGCTCGCTTCGGTAGCTCGTTTATTTTGGAGCGCTTCATGGCACGAGTTCAGAGCTGCCTCTCGGCTTTTATCTCCGCCAGACAATGCAAGATTTGTTTGATTGTTACATATTTCCCCCGCGGAGGATGCTCGGGACCGCAGAAGCCGCGGTGCCTGCCGCGCGTGCCCGTGGGCAGCTCCGCGGGGCGCTGGGTACGCGGTCACCGTGTCGTGTTCCGGGGTGTCGGGAGCGAAGGGGCCGCGCACGGAGCCCCGCAGCGCTGCCCGGGTTGCGGGCTCTTCTCTCAGACCGCACGCCTCGCGCAGCCGAGGGCAAGGGCAGCTGTTGGGCTGGAGCTGCTTTTAAGTAAACCAAGAAATGCAACTGATGGTGGTGCCGCTCACTCATTCATCATCAGTCCTTTGCAGTTGCGAGGTTTCTAGTTTTTATTTAAGGAAAACTTGAATGTTACTTGGTCTGGAGTTTTGTGTGTGGTTTAGAAATGGTTTTTTGTTCGTGTGTTTCCTTTCGAGTTTGATGTGACGCGCAGTCTAGTAGCCCGAATTATCTCAAATGAAAGTTCATAGAATTTGAAATACAGTAACTCACAGACTTCCTCATCTGCCCAGATACCTGACATGCAAAGCTGCGAACTCTGCTCTCAGCCCCTTTATGCAGCTGTTAAAAATGCTTCACGGTTTATAAATTCGTAATTTCACTCTTCTGGCTTGCTTTATTTTGATTTTTTTTGCCCCGCTTTTAACAAACTGATTATTTTCAGCTGTTGAATCTACTCCTTTCCAGAGCCATTGTTCCAATGATGCTGTTGGAAAACACAGCAGCCTCCTGACGGTCAAATAAATGTCACTGTCCTCCTCCAATGGCTAAAAACAGACCACAACTCTTCGGGAGGTGGTGGAGTGCTGCTCGTTTGACTGACAGGCGGCTGTGTTCATGCGGTTCTCCTTGGGTAACACGCATCCGGCTGGGAGCTCACACGCCGCTGCTGATAATGAGTTTTCCTTGTTGAACACCCGTTCTGCCGTCTCAGAGCAGTTTGTGGCTGCTTGAGTCAGGCCTTTATGTCGAGAGAGAACATGGGGAAAAATGTAGTTTGTTGGGGTTTATGAATGTTCTTTCTAATGGAGGTTGCATCTCGGTGCAAATGCTATAGTTCTAAGGTCATACTTAATGGCTTGAATTCCTTGGTTTTTCTCTAAAGATATGGTATGTGGACTCTCAAAATCCGCGGATGTATGAGGTGAGGCTTTTACTTGTTTCTTAATTCTCTAGAATTCTAGGGGTTCAGTCTCCTGCTGTTGAAAACTGCTGCTTTTGAATTTGTTGCTTAGGGTGTTTCAGGAAAAAGCCACTTCGTTCCAATTAACAAAGTCTGTAATTGCCAGGAATGTTATATGTGAACATTCATATTTAAGTTTTTCCAAAGCTCCCCCTAAAAAAAAAATCCCCTTTTTTTTTTATTCCTTTAACAAGTTCAGTGTGGAAATCCACGCTCAGTCTCTTTGGTTTTGCACTGACAGACCTAGTCCCAGTCCTCTAGCTAAGACTTCCTAATCTTGTTTCAGAAGAGCTGAGTTAACTTTTGAGTATTTTTAAATTTCTTTTAAAAACTTTGCTGATCTTTTCAAGTTGTCCCTCTCTGGCCTTGAAAAGGCTGTTCTGTCACCCTGTGCATTGTTTACTGACTGCAGTTCTTTGGCACCTGATGCTTGAATGAAATGCTGCTGAAGTCCATTCTAGTCTTGGATCAAAGCTGGCAACAGCAATGAAGGGTCATCGTTCCTCTCTTTTCCTTATCAGGCAAGGAAGAAGGAGCTTAAGTAACATAGCCAGGACCACCCAGTGAATTGATGGGAATTGTCAGGAGTGGAATGTGCTGGTTTCCAAGCCAGCCCCATTGATCCTTGCTCTTTGATTAAAGAGTGCTTACTTCCTCTAGTAGAAGCTAAGTTTATCCCCGTTGAACTGTTCCTTTTTTTTTGACTGTTTTTATATCTATGTAGCCATTTTGCAAAGTTCTTTCCCTCAGGATTGATGATGTATACTCTGGTGGAATGAGGCATGCCAAAGGGAAGGCATTGCTCAGGTCAGTGAGGTGGAGTATGAAATACTCAGCCAGGTTTCAAACCCTGAAGTGTTACGTTTCTTCAGAGAAGATTAAAAAGCTGTTCTACAATTAATTTTGTCTCAGAGCTCCACATCAGGATTTGCCCCTGTGTGTGAGCTTCAGAAACTGTTGCAGGGGCTGGTGATGGCAACTGATGTGGGAGCTGAGCTCGCCCCAGTAAACTTGAACATTTCCTTCACTCAGGTTTCCATGGATGCTATCATCCAGTGCCATATGTCTATGGGAAAATCCATGATGTTTATAACCTCATTTAGTACACTTTTCCAATTTATGGAGCCAGCTAGTAGTATCAGTCCCCCAAACTGTTAGAGGTAGAGAAAGAAATTGTAGATTGTAGGGGATGTGTAGTGCATTAAAGAATGGAGGATTCATTCCATACGCTGGTGGGGGCATCAGATACTTCTCACTTGTGTATTATAGCCCAGATATTGTTGCATGATCTTCTCACTCCTGCTTGGCTTTATCTGTTTTTCACAGTGAATAGGCCATTGGCGTGTTATTTTTGTTTGAACAATCATTCTGATTTGTTGGCATCTTTTTGTCACCAGGGATGCATAACACAGTAGCATGACTGTTACAATATGGGAGTCAGAAACCATAGGAAAGTTGTTGAATGCCAATAGTCATAAAACTTCTGTTGAGAAGACTCAACATCTCCTCCTGCCACCAATTAACAGCTCTGTGAAAACAACTGAGTCAGAACTAGGGGTCTGAATTATACACTGTGGTTGGCTTCCTTATATGTAGGATTTAAAAGTTGATATTTACCAGGCAGCAGTTTTCTTTTAAATACCTCTAGTGGTCCAAGCTGGCTGGGCTTTGTCTAGATGGGATATATATACTTCAAATATTGAATATCATCAAAGAACTGTCAACTCTTGCCTTTGAAATATGGCCAGTATGGTCTCTTGAAGACAGCTTCAGTCATGTTCTGCAGAAGACTGACTGCAGTGATAAATATTTATGAAACTGATTGCTATAATAACAGTTGGTGCTGAGGTAACATTAGGTAGGACCTGGGGCTGCTGGTGTCAGAACTGAACAGGTGCTCAAGACAGCATTGTCCTTGTCTAGTAAAGATCACTTGGCTGTTGTAAATACTAAAACAGTCTCTTTAGAAGTTTTTAAGTGGTATTTAGCTGGGTTGCTGGTAGAATAGCATGAAACAGTGGCATTTTGTAACCAGCAGGAAAGAGTTACAGGCCCAGTTTTGTGGCTTCTCCTTCCACTAAGCCTTCTGTAATGCTGCTGCACTTACAGGTTAGAGCTGTGCTGGAGAACCTTCCCCCATGCAAAAAGTTTCTTCTATTCCAGTCACAAAAGGAAAGTTTTGTGCCTCCTTTGAACATCCCTGTCTCGAGGTTACAGACGAGCAAGGCAGGCATTGTGGAGTATTTGGGATTCCTGCTGTTCTGTCTTGGAGCAGCTGTGAGTGGCTGCTGTAGTTTGGAGGATGTTTAGGGGATCCTGAGCCTCTGGATAATCTGAACTTGAACTTCCTGAATAGATTTGCTGGAAGTTACACTGTGCAGAGGAGTATTACCTCCTCAAGATGCATTTGCTCCACTCACACAAGTATTGCCGTTTCATGTTTGCTAGCAAAATAAAATGAAATCCTCTATTGGTATTCCAGTGTCAGCATCAGCAAATATTAATGTACTTTGCCATTCTGCAGCATACAGTAATCTGCAGAGTCAAGATCCTGGACTAATGGATGAATGATGCTTAGTTTCCCTTCTGTATGAAACCAGTAAATAAGATCATTATTTTGACTTATCTGTTTTTAATTTCCGGTGAGTTATTCTGGCTCATACAGAGCCTCTGTATGAGTTGTTTATAACTCTTTATGAATGGTGCAGACAGTCTGTGAGAGCCTGGCTCTGCGCCTCTGTCTCTGGAGTGAATTGTACTGTCAGGAAAACAGGGAGCCAGCCAGAGGAGCTGATTCCCAGTGATGCTCTGACACTCGGCTCATTATTGAGTTTCTTCTGTGGTCCCACCCATAGACAAGCAATGATGGATGTGCCCTCAAAAATGCAGTTGTGATGTTTGATCAACACAGCTTTCTTTTAAGCCATTCCTGACGTGCTAGACTGTATAAAATGCAGTCCCAGTATTTGGTTATATTCCTACCAACCTAAGCTCAGAGGCATCTTTATGGGGAAGGGGAGGAGAGGGAGTAAATAATAGCTCGTAGGTAATACAGATTTACTTGATATAAGGCATTTTATTTCCTTTTCTCTACAGCACTGTCTACTGATTCTGAAAAAGATATAAGCCTGTGATTTTAATTTAAAAGCAAGGGCTTAAGCCCCTTTGGTCTATTAAGACATGGGAGCCTTATGAATAAGTAAGTGAAATGAAAAAGAAGTTGAAGTGCAGATTTTTATAGAGGGCAAGTTGTTAAATTTCCTGTAATATGTTAGTAATCAGGCTGCTTTGCCTCTGAATTCCAAGACTGTTGAAGGCTTAACACGGTTATGTGCCAAAATTCAGTTATCTTCTAAAAACATCTGAATGCCCACCACTTTTAGGCTTATGAGAGCTTCAGTCTTGTGTCCTAATGTCATGAGTCCTTTCGTTTTGTCAAGAAGCTGTACTTCAGATGTACAGCTTTGTCAAGAGCCGTAGTAAATCTGTCAGTCATATCTGTAGGATGATCTGAAGTTAAAGTTAGCTCTTCTTTGAACCAGGGATTAGCCCAGATGACTTCGAGGTGTCTTCCAGCCCATGTTACACTGTGATTACGTGGCAGGGCAGGGCACTTGCAGCATGGCAGCTGCAGGGTCAAATCATGCAGCAAGTGTTCAGAGAGGCTTTGAAAGTGGTGAAGGATAAGGTGCTAAAGGGGTTGTATTGGAAAGTGTGCAGCCATTGACGACAGCTCCTGCCCTGAGCAGCTCTTCTGAACAAGCAGAGCAGGAACATATCCTGCCTAGAACGTCGGCATGTACCTGTGAGTTCAGGCTTTATATGAATTTGGATCATATCAGATGACCTCATCAGGGCCCTGTTCTTGCAGTTACTACTTTACAAGAGCAGTTGTGATCTGTTTGTTTTGAAATTGCAGCCTGAGCAAAAGCGGGAACTTCTGACACTTTACATCTCTGTTAGAAAACAGGCACAGGCCTTCATGGTGAAAAATGAAACTTTTTGTTTTAGGTTCCTGGCTCAAGCTTGGCCCAGGAAGTAAACTCAGAGTTGAAGAGTTGGCAGTTTTTCTGCTAGTTTACACTGTAAGAGTTCTCAAATTAGCTTTGCTGAGAGTTTGAGGAGACAGAAGACATGAACTGATTTTTCACTTATGGGTCAGGCTGGAGTTACTCTGCCAGACATGAACACAAGGAGCTCAAAATCAGATGCCTGATATCATTAGTATGGAGGCGGTGATAAATGGAAATATAAAATGTCTTCAATGTTTGGCAAACTAAATACAGTCAGTTCTTAAAAGAAAATAAAGTCTTCATCTCATGAAGCTCTTTAGTGCCATGTTTATGTTATCGTACTAAGAACTAGGATAAAGGATTAAAGTGTCTTGCCGTGCTGGATGGCTTTTGAGTCTAGGCACAACAGAAGACTTACAAGAAAAATCTTTAAGTATGAAAATGAATCCTCAATGGTGAAGGATTGCAATTGTTCTGTGAAAAACACAGGAAGCCCAACATCCCACGAGTACATTGCAACTTAATAACCAATCCTGCAGAAGAGAGACCTGACAAGCAAATGTTTATCCTCTCAAATGTGAAGTTTCCCACAGATGAAAAATGGTATTTTTAAATCCTCGAGCAAGGACTGTATATGCATTAATATAATTTCTTGTTGAGTTTCTCGTAACACTTGGAAACAGCTTTCTAGTTGGCCGGGTGGTTAGGCTCATGACAATAAAAGCTTTCAATAAAGGAATTAAAAAATTGGCAAATGGCCTCGAATGCCTGTTGAAACATGTCTGAGCAAAACCCTGGGTTGCCTTAGTATATTGGGTACATTAGTGATTAAGAGTTCTGGTGTCCTGGAACATGTGTAAGAACATGGGATCCAGGACTAGGTTAGCTTGGCTCAGCTCTTGCAAAATAGTGATGTTTGAATGTTCCTGCTGCTTTTGCAGCTGTCTTTGAGCCCTGGTTTCCATGCCTCCCTGCATCCGTATTACCCATGAATCTTTCTTCCTATCAGCTTGATGTGCTTATATTTCAGATTACTGTCAGGTTTTTTCCTCTGCATTTTACCTGTATTTTGTCTGTTTTATGAGTTCCTTTGAGAAAGAGCACTGAACATAATTGGTGCATTATTCCCTCTTTGGAACTGTCCTTTGTCTGAAAGGCAAATTTATCAGGAAAGATCATTTCAAGAGAGCTGTTGGGATTAATGTCACTCATCAATTGCACAAATGCACAAAACCACCTGGCAGTTTTAAAACCAGTTAAAAAGCATTCTAGTTCATTTTCTTTAACAGAAATATCCCAGCTGGTTTTATGAGTTTCCTAGTGCTGTTATTTAATGCTGATTTTTTACTTCTTAGGCACAGGCATGCTTGGAGATCTAAGGTTACAAGAAGGGCATGGCTGCATATGGTAGTGGTGGGCTGGAACATCTTCCTCATTTTTGAGGGAGCAGTGATGCCTGGGAGCACTGTGTTATCTTTTCTGGAGACATTGTCTTTCCTCCAGCCTCTAACAGGCTTGCTTGGCTGCCATGGGCATTGTGGAGACTCATATTTTGAATCTGTGTTCCAGAGTCTGCTTGAATACTTGAGTGAAAGAATATAGCTGAGAGCCTCATGGAAAGGTGATCTTCCTCATGAAAAGTTTCTGCACTTTAGAACTTAACCTAAATATCCAAGGAGAAAGGACCACCAAGGTTGTTTCAGGCAGTCCCCTACCTTCGCAGCCTTTCACAGATACTTCAAAAGACTTCATAAGTGAAAGCCAAAAGCTGCATCTTCAATATAACACAAAAGAAGAAATATTTCACTTAAGGAGTCCAATTATGCTCTTCATAAGGGTCAGCTGTGTTGCTGGCATGAGCTGGAGGTGGCAAGGTGTTTGTGGGTTTGCTCTACAACAGAACAATGTGTGAAAACAGTGGCCTTTGCTTGATAGCTGAGACCTAAATTTGGACCTAATGAAGAGGGTGCAGATTGACATGAAGAAAAATGTCAATTAGACACTTTTTTTTTTAATCAGATGATCTTCCAGAAACATGGTGTAAACTTTGAATAACCTGTAGTCAAATAATATAAGGTGTAGGTAACTGCATCTCTCTCCCCCTTTCTTTTCAGGTGGCTATGGTGGAAGTTCAGCTTGACCCAGACCACGACTATCCTCAGGGGCTTTTGATAGCCTTCAGTGCCTGCACTACTGTGCTTGTTGCAGTTCACCTTTTTGCACTCATGATAAGTACCTGCATTCTTCCAAACATAGAGGCTGTTAGCAATGTGCATAACCTCAACTCTGTCAAGGAATCTCCTCACGAGCGCATGCACCGGCACATTGAGCTCGCGTGGGCATTTTCCACTGTCATTGGGACTTTGCTCTTTCTTGCAGAAGTGGTGTTACTATGCTGGGTGAAGTTCCTTCCTTTAAAGAAGAAAACTGACAACACCCCGCAGAGCAACAGTTCTACCATCACATCAGGACAGGCAGCAGCCATTGCATCGACGTCCATTATGGTGCCCTTTGGATTGATTTTCATTGTGTTTGCAGTCCACTTCTACCGGTCACTGGTGAGCCACAAAACAGACAGGCAATTTCAGGAACTCAATGAACTTGCTGAATTTGCACGGCTCCAGGATCAGCTGGACCACAGAGGTGATGCCGTCACCTCAGCTGTCACCAATTTTGTGTAAACCTGTGCTTAAGAAAATAAACCCACTATTCTGCTTCTGCCTTATAGTGACTCCCTGTGGATGAACTGGTTGAACTGCTGATTACCATTTAAAGAATAATTATAAATATTGTTCTAACCCTTGAGAGAGGGAAAAAATACTCCTTTCATACAAGTTTTGCTATCTAAAGGAATGGATGGTGTGATTGCACTGCATGTGCAGCCCTCCTCCTGTGAACACTGTCTCGCATCTTTCTCGTTAATGCTGAATGGTGGCTGTATAAATACATGGAAAATAACATTGTACATTTGGGTATTTGTTAGGAATGGATAGAGAAGTTGTGGAATTTTTTTTCTGTTTATCTGATGTTGGCATTTACTAGAAGATACTGCTTGTCCTATCCATATTGCATGGCATGATACAAATTACTTGGGACATGCAGCAATTAGCGCTTGGTTTCAGTGCTAGCGCTGCTCTCCCTAGAAAGCCTGACAGATGGTAGGAGTGAAAGCTTTCCCAGCACTTTCCTCAGTATGTTTTGCTGCCAAGTAATTATTACTCTGCTGATTTCTCCAGTGCCTTTTTCCCGTGGCACTTACACATTTTATAACTTGCTAAACACCCAGAGCTAGACTTACTGCGATGTGGTGTGGCCACATGCGTAGGAATGAGACTTGACTCTTCCCTTCCATGGAAGAAAATAAAAGCAATAACTGTTTTAAAGTTCTCATGAGCTGGCACATATTATCTGGAGAGATAGATTTGCCTGTTTCTCATTTAAGAATCTTTTTTTAAAAAGAAGGAACTAGATGGAAATTATCACTGGATAATTTTTTTTTGCTTGAAAATGAGAACCACTGCTGGTTTTTTTCCAAGCCAAAGTAGTAATTATTTTATACTTTTATATTGAAAATATATTTTTAATAAATCCTCAGAAACAAGCAGCAAAAGGTGCTTTCTGTGTTGGATTCCCAAGTAATTAGCTATGCCTTGGTCTTCCTTGTTTAGAAAAGTGTTCTCTTTGCTGAAGTGTTATATTTAATAACTCATGATACATCTTTTGCTTCCAAAGGATCTAGAAGACAACTTATCTTGATGTATATTTATTTATGAAAGTAGATTATTTGTAATTAATATTGCTGCTTTCTTTCAGACACTTTTGTGGCATCAAGGCTACTGTGTTGTTCATTTCCTCTAAGCAAAAACTTCCATTTGGTCTCCTAGATAAGAGATTTGTCCAAGAAAGATTCCATCAGTTGTCCTGGGCTGCTTCAGTAATTGTGGCTATGTCTAGGAGTTGAATTTTTTGGAACACAGTTCTTCCATAGAGCAGCTTTGGGCTTTAATGGGTAAAAGCTGTTTTTTTGAACACAAACTGAGACAAGTTTCAAGCCAAAGGGGAAAAAAAACTTGCTATCACTGTGGAATAGAAACCTGGGATTTTGCCATGAGACAGGAGGGACTGTGACAGCCCAGTGGAGCTGTGCCTGACAGCCTGGGCTGAAGGTGGTCTCTCACACCAAGCTCCATCTCAGGTTATCTCAACGTACTTGCAATCTGTACAAAGTGCCTGTGGAGTTCAGGTGCAGTGTGTGGTTACTGCTGAAGCAGATGGGGACTGATCTCTCCTGTCAGCAGCACCACACTGCAAAGTGTTGACAAGGTCACCTGTGGTGCCTTTGTATTCTAAAAACATAACTATAAAAACAAAACCTGCTGGGCTGTTTGTTTTTTTTCAGCAGCAGTCATGGTTCACAAGCAGCAAACAGCTTTCTACTTGATGTTTTCACAAGTCCTGGCATACAGAAGCCAAACTGGATTTTCTCAGCTTTGCCATTACATGCTTCAAATATATTCTATTCCTGATGTAAATCTGATGGTGAGGATTGTAACTACAGACTCACAGGTATTTGTTCATGGAGCACTGGAAGCATTGCTTTAGTAAAGGCATTAAGGAAGCAGCATTCCAAAATACAAAATCTTGGTAGTAGGCACAAAATGTATTTTTCCATCCAAGACAGAACTTTGCTAGTTCTGTCTTGGCCCCTAAAATCCCCCACTAAAGGAAAAAAACCTGATGTGGTATTCCCACTAGAGCAACTGATTGGAACAGTGTGGTCAGGTGTAAAAATTTTACTTCTCTCTGTAAATTTTGTATTTGGAAGTTACATAGTTCTGAATGGAAGTCCAGAAAAATCAGTTTTCCAAGTTTATTTTGTAAAATTCCTTGCTGTTCTGGATAAGTAGCTGAATTTCTCTTTGATTTGTGGATCTTTTACAAAGTGACTGAGAAGTATGGGGTTTTCTTGTTGTTTAAGACACACAAAATTAGAAGCTAGTGAGACATAGTTATTTTTAGTTTTCTCAAGCTGGTAGGCTCTGAGCTAATGGCACTGTCATTACAGCTAATTTTCTGACTATTTTCTGCACTTTAAGCCATGATATCAAGTATGGTTTTGTCATTTTCCACCTGTGGAAATGGTCATGAAAGTTACACCTTGGGTACCTTTGTCACTGCGTACCCAGGCAGTAAACAGACACAAACACATGGATCTAAACATTGAGTGCACTTAAAATTTTTTATCCCTTATTTATACTAACGGTGTTAGGCATTTACCTCAATCATTTTAAACATTGGTTATTGTATATCACTTATTTGGGTATCAAATATTTTCATGAAATAAAATATACTCAATTGTTGTGGATTATTTGTTATCTAGAGGCCTAAAATATACTTACTAATTGAAATGTGATCTGTTGTAACTTCAAAAGCCATTTTGGGTCACAGGTATGTATTGGGCTATGTTTGGAGGGAGTGAGGGACACAATTACTTGATTGTACTTCTCTGTGNTGTATTGGGCTATGTTTGGAGGGATTACTTGATTGTACTTCTCTATATGCTTTTAAAACACATACTAGAAACTCTCTCTCTAAAGCAAAGACCTTGAAACCAACAGGGGTGTGGTTTCTTTGCAGGACGAATAAGAGGAGCTGAGCAAAGAGTCACTCTGCCTGTCTTACAGCCTTTGGGTGCTTGTCTTTTGGGATTTTTCCCATTCATTTTTTTCCTTTCTTTTCCAAAATATTGGGGGTGGGAGGAGGCTACTGAGCAAAGCCACCTGCAGAGGGAAGTGTACTGAACAGCCTTGAGGGAAGGGTGAGGCAGAGCACGACACAATAACCACGCTGTGGGTTTGAGACTCGAAGGAATAAAGAATCCAGGATCGGGTTCATAAATCTTTTTTTTTTTTCTTCAGCATCTGGTTATTAATTATGGCTGTCATCAAACATTGCCCGGGCCTCTGCTAAAACAGCAGCTGGATCATGTAGTTCAATCTAAATAAAAAGAATACAAATCAGTTATGCAATGTAATTGAAGAAGCTTAAGGTTTTATAGATCTTGATTCTTTGAGTGTTATTGGAGAGTCTCCTACATATCAGGACTTCAGCTCATATTGCAGCCTTTCAATTATTGTTTTACAAACAAATACATTCCCCTAATTTTATTAGTGTGTTGAACATCACTTTATCTCCTTGAAATAGCTCTGTGTGAGTGACTTTAACAAAACATGATCTTGGGCAAAAGTGGCTTTGAAAAGTGGCTTTTGGCCTCACCTATAGTTTTAACAAAGGGGGTGGTGGTGGCAAAATTTTATGAAAAGCTGAATTCAATTTTTCTCCTTTTGTCTGTTATATTCTGAGATCAACAGATCTCTACCCACTGAAAGCCCAACAACAGCAGTGAAAGTTGATGTTTTGTTTTTGCTTATAGAGCAGAAGAGAATTGGATCATCACTTGGTCTTCAGGGAGTTAAATAAAGAGCCAGACTTGCACATCCTGCCTTAGTGTACCAGCAGTTCATCTCAGTCTGTTGGACTCTTGAGGCTCTTCTCAATGACCTTTGACAAACCACATATAGTAAATATTTTTAGCTACAGAAGTGCTGCTCCTTTCACTCTTTTTGCAGAATAGAGATTGTTTTTCTCTGGTGGGTGTTTGGGGTTTATTATTCTGCACTGCTGCAGGTGTGCCTAGTACTTACAGGATTAACTGGCTCTTCAAAACTGTGCTCAAAGGGCCTTTGGCTATGGAAACCAGATTTGAAAAGATAGGGGCAATGAAGATATAATAGCTGTGACGTTTTGAAGGCTGTATATTCCTGGTGTCACTTTGAACAGCCCTGTCCCTGGGCCAGAGGAAGGTGGGTGGCTTTACCTGCCATGGGGCTGTGCTACTCCCTGTGTTACTGGAGCAAAGTGGTGAGCTGTGATTATCCAGGATGGTTTTGCTTGGCTCTAAGTGAAGGGGAGCTTCCCCAGCCCATCCTGCACTGACCATTTTGTTTCACATATGTGGTTTGCAGACCATGAGGGTTCAAGCTGAGACTCAAAGCCAGCTCTCACTTGGAGTTGCATGTGTTCACTGCTGATTCCCATTTCTTCTTCCTCCAAGGGCACAGACCTGGGGACAGGCTCTCCTGTCCTCCAGGTCCTGCACCAAAGTGTCATGCAAGGACCCAGTGGCTGCAAACTGATGGCCCAGTGTGTCTTTGTGTCTCACCAAATCTTTGGGACAGGGATAGGGCCTGGCTCTTCCGCTGCAGTGTGTGTCAGTCAAGGGAAAAGAGCAGAGGATGTGGGCTGTAGGACACCATCTGCCCCCCTTGTGCCCAGGTGGGGAGCTGCACACACCCCTCTGCCCCCGGGGCTGCTGGGCACGGTGGTGAGCCCCTGACTTGGAGGGAAGAGCTGCTGTTGGCCCTGCAGCTGCTCAGGTTCCTGCAGGGTCTGCTGAGCCTCAGCAGCTGGGCTTGGTGAAATCATTTGGTCTTGACGCAAATCCCACTATTGTCTCTGCCTCTATTGTCCCATTTCCTTTGTGCTGCATCAGGTCTCTGAGCAGTTCTGGTGCATGAGAACTGCATTTTTTCAGATGTGGGCAATTGGGAGGCTCCAGCAGAGGCTGCATAAGCTGTAAGTCCCTATGGGGTCATTTAAGATGCTGCTGGCCAAAAGACTGAGCACACACCCCATGGGAGAAATCTCTTGAGGAATTAAATGCCACCTGGAGAGTTGACCTGAGCACTGATTAAAGCAAACACCAAAATTTCCAAGTAATTACCTCTGGGAGTAGAAACTCAGTAGGGGCTGAAGCATTGTCTCTGCCAAAGTCCACCAGAACTCCACACTTTGGTATATCTGCTACCCAGATGCCTTCTAACAGCTGTCCCTTATCTAAGTAGAAATATTTCCCTGGGCCATGCTTCTTGCCATCTTTCCAACCTCCTTCGTACCGCTTTCCATTTGCTGTAATTAAATACATGAACAGACCTTGAAATTTACACCATTTTGTTAAGAGGTTACAAATGAATCAATCAACAGAGCAAACGAGCAGAGGAGAAGATCATGTGTTTGGCTCCTCTTCGTAATTTCAAGGTGGCTGTGGCACTGTGTGTCATTTTGATTTTGCAGTGCTCCATTTGCTGTGCCACAGAGGGAGAAAATGCTGCAGAAGGAGCCCACGCTTGCTCACTTGGAACCAGGACTGTGCTCACCTGCTTTGTTCTCACAGTGATACTCATTTTTTGCTGACACAAGGAGCCAGTGTGCGCAGGGTAAGGGACTGGTCCCTGAGTCACTCTTCACAACACAAAAAATTACAGGACACAAGTTTCAGATTTGTCACTGCAACAAGTCATGCAGGATCTCCTGCTTGAAGAGGTTTGCTTGTCTGGGCAAGGAACAGAGCACTGATTGCTGTCCAGTAAAAATAATCTTGATTTCAAAGAATACTTTTAGTTAAGTTTTTCCTCAATGAATTACGGGGTGAGAATTGCTGTGAGAGTCTGAACGGTTCAGGCAGTCAGTTACAGGCTGTTTTTCCAGCTGTACTGCTTCTCTTGGCATTTTTCTGCAAGCTGAGAGAGAGGCTTTTTTTGGGCTCTCTGCTGCTCTCCAGGAATCCACCCATCCATCACTAACAGGGAAAGCAGAGCTGCAAGGGGAAGACAGCAGCCTCATCCATGGATGCTAGTTGAGAAGGGATATCATACCCATGGTGATGCTGGGGCTGCAATAGATCCAGACCACCCTGCTGTCACTAGGAGACACCTAGTGCTCACTCCTTTTCCTATGTACAGTGTTTCTAAGCCCAAACCCATGGGGATTTCTGACCATGTTAGTGGAAATACCTTTGAGTTTCAGCTGCACTCAGCCATTTTATCACAAGAAGTGGCTGAAATACCAGGGCACCCCACATGGTGCTGCAGAGATAGCTGGGGCCTGCCAGGATGCTGTAAGGGAATAGGGGAAAACCAAAAATGCTTCTGGAGAATGTGGCTGCTGGGCTACTCAGGCAGGGTCTGGTTTACAGGCTGGAGCCATGGTGATGGTTATCTGCAACTTTGATCTGGTTTTGTGCTTATCTGCAACACCAAGCTGCCCTGCCCTCGGGTGGGAGCAGCTTGGCTTCTGCACTGCAGCCACCAACAAGTGAGAAACCACCAAAATCACAGCCCTGGCTGCAAGGAGGGGGCAGTGAACGCCCTGACTGCACTGTGGTGCCCGTCTGCTCCCACCTGCTCTCCTCCCAGAGCACCCGAGGCTGTGTTGCTCATAACCACGATCCCCGTGGATGTGAAGTGCTGGTACAAAGCTGTTGGGGAATGGATGTAGCAGAGGCGGCAGATCAGCACGGTGCTCTCAGCCAAGCTCACCCTCGCTGGGCATGCTGCCACTACAAGCAATTTAATCTTGAGCTGCAGCTCATCGTGACCTCCACTGAAGAACTCCTTTTCTTTCACATGGCAAAGCTGCCGGCACGTGGGCGCACTTCCAGCAGCTGAGCTGAATGCACTAAGCTTGTGGGTATGAAATAATTGCTCTGGCTAATTTTAACCAAAAGGAATCCAGCTAACAATCGGTTGCGGGCTAGGCTGGAGGCAACTGGGCTCTCAAATGGTGCATCAGCCACGGCTCAGCCTGCAGGGGCTGTTAGTTTATAACTAACAGGGCCTTTGACAGGAGCACAGCAGACAAGCAGATCTTGGCTTTCCCCTAAAGCCAGGAATCCCCCTGGAAGCAGGTGCTGATATCATCCAGATGAGCCATCAGTCCAAAGCGACTTTACAGTCAGCAGAGAGAGCACAGTCATGCATGTGGTGTGAAGAGAAGGTCATGCTCATTCCTCCCAGCTGCTTTGATTAGCTAATTACTAGCCTTGAGATCACTTTCAAGCAAAAAAGGATAGAATAGATGAATAATAATATGGAGATAATATTTCTTCAGGTGTTCTTGAAATGCCGTGCTGTGCCTGGCATTGATTGGTCTTGGAATGCCGTGCCTGGAATTGCGGAGATTCTTGGGATTCTTGGCTTTGGGAGAAAATGTGTTAAACTCCAAGGCAAATAAAGGGAAAAAATTTAAATTTCTGTATTTATGCTGAGATTGGCCCGAACATTCCCAATCCATGATGTGTTTGGTGTTATTTATGGAAAAGGATTGTGTACTAATGAAACCCCTGTGTTCGCTCAACAGGAGCCACTGTCAGAAGTAGACAGAGGAGATGGAGTGAACTCAGAAAGAAAACTATGTTGTTGTTTTGGTTTTTTTTCCTGTGCTGGAAACTGAACTCTTCTTTGGTATGCAGAGCTAGAAAGTCTGTCTGGCAAAATGCCTGGCTTGAAAAGAGATTTGCTCTTCTCTGACCCAACAGTATATTATCTCTAACCCGAACCATCCCAGTCATTTAAATGTAAATCACAGCAATAGTAAGCTTTCATGCGTGTGGGCTTATGGGCTTGAGCAGTGCAGTGCCGGCCCTTGCTCAGCCTGTGCTGCCTCCCGCTCCACATCAGGAAAGGAGGGATGACACGGAGCGACTGCAGTCCTGCTGCAAGGCTGCCGTGTAGCATCCAGAAATCTGGATGGCGGAGACACCCGGAGAGCTGCACGACACCAAACAGCGTGGAGGGGGCAGGGTGAGGGTAGTCAGTACTTACGGAGCTGCAGCACGCCCTGCCCGTTGGGCTGATCCATCAGCCACTGTCCCTCGTAGACGGAGCCGTCCTTGTAGCACATCTTTCCCCAGCCGCTCCGCAAACCGTTGCTCCACTCGCCATCATACTGCTCCCCGTTGGGGTAAAAGAATGTTCCCCGGCCCTGGGCAGCAGCACAGAGATGGCTGGTTAGGAGCTGCTCTATTGAAAGAGGTCAGTGTTCAATTTTGGGACATCACTTTGATAGAATATTCCTTTGTTTATTACTCTTACACATGGCTGCTGGCAGGCCAGCTCTGTGGCAGTTCTGCTGAAGGAAATTAGATGTGGTAGTATGGGAATTTTTTTTGGCAAACAGTTTTATTCCCTTGACAAAACCTTGGGTTTATATCTCAGTGTGTTATTATTGGCATAATTGCTGCTGATATTTCACTAAAAGCGGGTTTTACAAGTATATAAGCCTGCCTGGGGACAGGCAGCATTAAAGGATGTGTCTCTCAACACAGGGATTTCATGTCTTTCAACCCTGAGGACGTTTCCAGCTCAGTGTATCCCAGGCTGGGCAACTCCACCCCCTGTTTGTTTTACATGTACGTTTGCCATTAAGAGAAGTCCAGAGGTACCCCCTATGCCAGGGAGTGGTACCAATAAGAAATATTTCCCTATCACTAACACATTTTCCTGTAGGAATAAATTGTTCTTTTTTTCTCTGAATAAATAATAAAACCAGTTCTGGAAACAACTGATTTTTCTGAGTATTAATATTATTAAACTGCATGATGTACAGGAGAAACTTTTTTAGAAGAAAACCCAACCCTAGTGATATTTGGATGTCATTATAAATCTTTCACCAAAGCTCAATTATGCAAAATCTAACCTTAAAGAACAGGAAGAGAAGCTCCCTCCAAGAGACAGGAGCCATGGAGCCACACCCCCATTAAAAGCGTTGGTGGAGATGAGTTTAATTTAAGAGCAGACACAAAGACAAACACAAGGTTTCCATGGGCAGATCCAAAAATGTTCCTACAAGGATTTTGCACACTACATTGTACTTCTACCAGATGACTTTCTCATTATGTTCCTTTTAGGAAAAACGGTGATTTATGTGACAGGCTTGATTTCCAAAAGAACTCAAGTTATTTGCCTATTATGCTGTAAAACTCCTAGAAGAAGGTACATTTTCTGGCAGTGCTTATAATACAGGTTCCTCTGACTTGTTCAAGGACAAGAGGAATGAAAGGGATGGGTGGGGAGGATTAAGAAGCGGGATGTGAAACCCCCCATCATGCTTGGCTGAGCTGCAGGTGAGTCTGAACAGGAAGCACTGCTCTGTGGCAGCCGGTGGGAGCTCAGGGCTGTAGCCTGGTAACTAACAGATGGGTGGGGATGACTCCCTCTCCAGGAAGGAGATAGCACTCCCATAAAAATCTTGGATTTTTAGTCTTGACTATTCAATTCAGCCTCAGTATTACGAAAATTAGTATTTTAAGTAATCTTTTTGCACATGTGCACCCAACTCTTCCCCATGTTTTGGGTCCCACTGCCTCACTGCTGGCAGAAAATCTCACTTACACCTCTTCGGTCATTTTCCCACCAGCCTGTGTACACCCTCTTGTATTCCTTGGTCACTGGGTCAAGAATGCTGTATGAGCCATAACCATCCCGCTTCCCAAACTTCCAGTCACCGCTGTAAATAGCTCCTGTGCTTTTCCAAATCTGGGTGCCTTTACCTGTTTAGCAAACAAAAGGAATGACAGGGAGATGGTTATCTCCATCATGGTTAGGAAAAGGGTGCACAGGGCTGCCCTTCCTGCTCCATCCCAGGCAGGGCAGCACTCCCTGCACAAACTCAGGCTTATGTCTGGGATTCGGTTTAGCTTCCCTAGTTGGAACCACGGTTAATCTTGATCAGGAGCTTCCTGTGTGGCCTCTGCTGAATGCACTGAAATCTTTCCAAACCTCAGTTTACTGCTTGTAAACAAGTCTGTCCTGCTCTGGCTGCTCCTGGCTCGGACAGGGTCTACTTCTCCTCCTCTGTCTCCTGCAGCCCCTGCCACATCTTGGGAATAAATTAAGATTCCTGGAGCCAAGTCAGGAGCTGAGAGACCTCCAGGGACTGTGCAGCCAGAGCACATCCCAGTGCATGGAGCTGACTCCATGAAGTTTGCTGTATTTGGAAAGGATTTTTAAACATCTGTATTAGAGATATTTTGGGTAGTTGCCCCTGAGTGCATGCAAAAGCTCTTCAAGTTACCTGTTAGAAATGTTTGTGCATTTTTGCATTACATATATCAAATGTGTGTGTGTGTGTACATATAGTCATACATGAAGGAATGCTCTTCCAGGAGCATAAAGAGCACATAGAACCGCTGACCACTTCCTGCCCCTAGGAACCTTGGTGAGGACATCTAAGTTGCTATTTTTTCTCAAAACTATCTATCTTACCATGTTTCAAGTTGTCCAGCCATTCTCCAGTATACTGATCCCCATTTACAGCATAAATTGTGTGTCTTAATCCACATTTCTGGGCTTTCCTGTCCCATTCATAAAAGAGAGGGTCTATAATCCTGGGGTACTTTATAACAGGCATATTGTTGGTATCTGGAGAAGAAAACAAATTATTATCAGCAATAAATTAGAAATTACTACGGCAGGTACAGGAAGAACAGTATTTGTGAACCATGCACAGAGATACAACAAACAGGAGGCAACTAAAGGTGCTGAAGTACAAACCAGCACTGTGTGAAAATGGGCTCATAGCATAGCCCGGCCTGTCAGGAAACATTAAATAAATCTCAGCAGGTGAAGTTTGTGGTGGGCATTGATCTCTGCACCTGTCAGAGATCTTGGGGAGTGCAGGAAAAGGCATGTCCTCTGTACAGCTGATGGAATGGGCCAGGGTGTTGTCCAGTGTCCATGAAGCCCACTTGGAGCTTGGACACTTCATACCCCCAGCAGTAATGCAGCTCAGGCTCCTTTGCTGCTAAAAATATCAGTCCTCCATCTGCCTTGTTAAAAGGGGTTGAAAACACAACGTTTCCCTCTCCCAGGAAGCTGTGGATTTGCCCAGGACCGGCCAAGTGCTCACCAGCCCATCAGGCTGCCAAGGAGGTGACTTCTGAGGTGACTTCACTGGTGATGTGGGCTTAAAGCAGGAGCAGCAGGCAGGGCATGGTGAGCACAGTGGGGGTGATTCGGGCGTTGGATGCCTGGAGGGAAAGAGTCGGTGTGGGGGAAGAGGAGGGAAAAGGAGATGTTGCCACATAAATACGGAGTACAATGGTGGAGTGCAGCAGCATAGTGGTGATTTCTGAGCACTGCCAATGGAACTGCTGTTCAGCACAGTGGGATTCGGCACAGATTCAGAGGTGAGAGTGGTCTCCTATAAATCCTAAACAAAACCCAAAAGGTGGCTGTAGAAACAAAAGCAAGTTTCTATAAATGCCGTTAACATCCAGCGCTCTGCTGGAGCCCGGCGGGGTGGGATGCTCTCCGATTTTGTCTCCTGGGCTCCCCCTTCTGTCCTGATCCGCAGGACTGAGCCATTTCGAATCATTTTGCTGCGTCTTTCCCTTCTCGGCAGAGCAAAGCTCTGGCTCCTGCTGTGCTGCGGGAGCCAGGGAGCCCGGCAGGGGAGAAAACCTAGACCTTGGGAGGAGAGGGAAAAAAAAGGTGCTTTAGGTCCTTGCTAGGAAAAAAAAGCTAGAAATTCTAACTAAGAAAATACTGTTAGGGTTGAACCTCAGTTCTGTATTTTCCAGCTGTGGGAAATGGTCATTCAACAGCTATTTTGAAGGATGACATTGCTAAATAAAAGTACTTATGTGTCCAGAACGAATCTTGGTTAGAGGACACCGAGGACAGGATCTGTCCCTTGGTATGGTGGAGCCATAGCCCACCACAGAGGATGTTTTTTTCAGAAATGCAAACACAGGATACACTACAACTGCTGAGTCCCTCCCTCACTTTTGAGTGCTGCAGCTCCTGGAGAAGGGGATCTTGCCAATATTTGCCAAGGGCTGGGTTTTTTCAGGACACTGTGCCACACTTTGCTGGCTTGAGCCTATTCTGCCCTTGCTGGGGGAGCAGAAGAGCCAAGCTACAGCAACCTGAACCCACCCTGACACTGGCCATGACCCCTGAGCAGCTCATGCCTGTGACAAGAAGTCTCTTCACTACCCCTGCAGGATGGGAGCATCGCTTTCCCACCAACACATCCCACCACTTCTTTAACTCAAAGCTTAAGATTTACAGATCCCAGGGAGGATTCCCAGCTGCGGGGGCAGTCCCATCTGCTCGCCATGTCCTGCGAGGCACAGCCCGCGCAGAGTACCCGAGGTAATGCGGGCTGGAGGGAGCCGCCTTTATTTGTTGAATCCCCTTCTAAATTTACGTCAGCGATGCCAGGTTTGCGTAAGTGATAACGCAGTCGGTATTGGCCTCCCTGGATGTTTTTAGCCGCCCACTACCAGGGCGCGGGGAGGGTGGCAGCGAGAGGCAGGCGGTGCAGAGTCTTTCCCGTTGCTGCTCCTCCCGTGCGCCTCTGCCGCGGCGCTCGGGGATGAGGCTCGTACAGACCCCCGCGTCCCTCTCCAGACGCTGCTCTGCGACTTTAGTCGAGTCTCTGGTAAAATGCAGCTTTAGTCTGTACGGCCCTACAGGAAGCCCATTTTCCCCCCCCCCGGCTCTTTGCAAAACTTCAAAGCAATGCGGTGTAGCTTCTTTTTTCCATCTTACATCTTAACTTAATGAAGAGCAAGGAGGGAAGCACACCCGGATGGAGAGAAGCGGCTGCTGACTGTCCCTGGCAGAGCCCTGCCTGGCACCGCACCCTCATGCACCATGCCTGACTGTTCCCCGGCCCCGAGGATGCCCCGGCTGAGCTCAGCCCTTGCCGTGACCCAGTATCACAGCACTGCCCTACAGCGGAGTCCCTTTGCCAGCACCTGCCAGCGGAGCGGAGTCACTCCCATCCCCTCCTGACCCCCAAGGCGCTGTTTGCGAGCGGAATGCTCAGGGCTCCTGTTGCTGCTCCTCCCCAGCGGGAGCCGGGCAGGAGGGCAGCGGTGCGAGCGACCGACAGGGAAAGCCCACGAGCTCGGTTTGCAGAGCACCCTGGAGTTTGGCCGCCGCTCTCCTACAGCCCCCGATGCCGAGGGCCGAACGGCGGACACCGACCTGTGCTGGTGGCGGCTCGGCGCTGCCTGCGGCGGCGGGGTCGCCATAGCAACGTGCCAAACTCCAGCGCTAAGGGCCACGGCAGCGGCCCCGGGCGGACAGGGATGTGCTGGGACACGGCACCATACGCTGGGCCCCTCGCTGAGCACGGCGGATGGAGCCGGAGCCAGCGGCCACACCGCGCTGTGCAGCTACGTGCCTTGAGCTCGGGATGTTCCAGCGGGATATAAAGTGCTAATAAGCAACGAGTGTTTCACCTCTGGTTGGTTTTTCATACGCCCAGTAGCAGAAGGCTGCAAGTGTAAGTCCTGATTACAGCACTGATGAGTAACAAATAAATCAGCCTTGCAAATGTCAGGAGAAATAGGAGAAAGCCTCTGAAAATGCACATCGGCGGTCTTAAAAGAGAAATCTGAATAAACCTGACACTAATTCCCTCATCCATTACATTTTTTCCACAGCCATGGTGAGCAGGGATTGCCCCTCTGGCCGTGTGGGTGTCTGTAATCATCTTCCCTAATGGCTAATTGACTGTGCACATTTCTAGTATCACACCAAAGCTCTCGTATGACTCCCATGAGCCAAATGCATTTGATTCTCATCTTTTTGCCACATTTTTTGTGCACAACTCTGCAGGCTGTATGGTAAAAATGTTGAGGCAGGTGGGAAATCTTGTGATGAAACAAAGCAACTGCCTCTGTAAAGACAAGATACAGCTCAGTCTTCCCTGACGGTGTTCCTTTGCCATCTTCAATCTGTGGCATTGAACGTGGCTTAAATGTTGTGTCAATGCTCAGATAGGACAGAGAATGGATTTATTCCAAGTGTTAGTGTGACTAAAGGCAAATATTCTGTTTCCCATGGCATGTGTGAGGGCCATGGAGCCAAAGGAGGTAATGCCACTGCCTGGGAAATCAGGAAAAAGAAGTGGAGGGAAGGAAGAAGTGCTCCACAGACAACATCACCACTGTGGAAATGACAGAGGGAGACCTGTACCAAGGGAAAACACACACATGCAATTTCTTGCGTCAGATTAGATGAACTGGGAAAATGGCAGCTGCTAGCAAGCATTCCCAGGGATGTAGGAGAGGCAGAACTTAAAGACTTCTTTAAGGAGGAAAAAAAAAAAGAGAAAACTATGGAAGCTGACCAAGTTAGGAAATACTTAGATGAGAAAATGTCTCCTGTTATTAAAAATGAGATGAAGATATTCAGGAAGGATTTATTGACAGTCACTCATGTTAATGCATTCTGGTTTGGGGCAGAGCCTAAGAATTACTGAAGACAATCATTCCTGTGTTTCACCGTGGCCAGTTTTAAGGGCAGGAGTGAGAACAGAGGCTTGGGGAGGAAATAAAGAAACCCATGAGGGAGAAGAAAAAATGCTTATTGCAGCCCAACATCTACAGCCTGAAATTACAAACAGAAATAGCCGTCTCTGGAAAAGTATTAACTATTTTTATTATTTCAGCCCCTATATTGCACTGCACTTAACTGAGAGATTGGCAATTAAAAAAATTAGCTAATTCAGACCATTTTACTTGTTTCTTTTAAAAGGGCACGGGCTGCCTGAGGTTTTTGAACTGCAAGTCCAAACTATGTCACACCTAACCACAGCTTCTGCTAATCAGAAGTTATATATGTATTTGAAAATTAATATACATTTGAAAACAATAAAAACTTTAAAAGAGTTAAAATATTTTAGCAACAAATTAAAATTCACTAATTGGAATCAAAAACTTCCTCTGCAAAAACCTCTGTATCTGGATATGATGGAGGGTGCTGCCTCCATTTCTGGGTCACTCACTTTAAATTCTTCTGATCCTGGTCTCTGTTTGTTTGTTATTTTACTTACATGGTCCCAGAATGCATTATCATCATCCTCACAGACCCTCCTGCCCCCTTCAAGGAGGCTTCACACAGACATTTATCTAGGAAGAGGCTTTGTGTGATTCTTATCTACAGCTCTCTTAGTTCAGATATCAACATTTGAATCATACTTAATTATTTTGTCACTTGATAATATCATGCTGTACCTTTTTGTATTATGAGAGTGGGAAAATGTAGACATATTCTTCTTACAAAAAAAAAAAAAAAAAGACAAAATTAGACCAGCTTGAAGAGAAGGTGGTGATATTTGAAGTTTTATCAGAAAGTTCTTCTGACTCACCCAAATGAAATTTTACTTGGAAAATGTCATTCCATTTTGAGAGAAGGAACCCCCTTAGTAAGTAGGAAGTGGGGATAATTTTTGTAAAGGGTGTCAGATATATCTAGAATATATAACTCAAAGAGTGAGATATAAACTCAAACTGACCCAGAAATGTCCTAACCAAACTCTCTTCCTCTCCCAAGAGCACTTGTTTCCAGGCACAATATTGAGGCTACTATGAAAAGTAGGGTCAAAAACTCAAGTTACGATGTGCTAGGAGGAGAATTTCTAGGAAACACCTAGGAATAGGATTTTCCTTGACACAATTCCCCTTGTTCCAGCCTTGCCAGCCAAAATTGGCCCCAAATACCCTTCTTGGTTGTTTTGATTTCTTTTTCTTGTTTCATTCTGACAGGCATTGGCCACTGACACCAAAGAAAAACAGCAAAACCTTCACCAGGCCATGCCAGGGCTTCAGTTCTGCTGCTGTTTGTACTGTTGCTGCTTTAGTTGTCTGGCAGTGGATTAAACCTTACATTTATTAAGACTGAAAGGAAGCTTTTAAATCTGCCCATGTAAATTATGCTGTAATTCAGCCCATTTTTCTGCCAACACAGTTCATTGGAATGAACTCCATTCCACTCCAGGCTGGACACACTGAAAAGCAAACCAAGCACTGGGAGTTTGTGCATGCCCAGAAACACCTTTCTGCAGCAAGATCCTGTGATATATGATGCACTTTCATTTTTTTCACTTTTAATGTCAGAATTTAAAAAAAAAAAATTAAATATAGCCCAAGGCCCTCAATATTCTACATCTGAAACCAGTAATTTTCACACTGAAAGGAGACAGCTGCTCCAAGCTGAGATTGCTCTCACTAAGCTTGGGGAATCACCCAAGTGAAATGTCCAAACCAACTGAAAACTGTCAGAATCAATAAATTAAATTTATTCTGGGAACTTCCTAGAATAAATAGAGAAAAAGCATTTAGGGAAACATATGCTGGAATTCTTTAAAGGTGAAGAGTGTGACAACAACATACTGTGGAAGTGGGATGCTCAGATGTATATTTTATTGCTGCTATATTCAAAAGAAAAGCCAGGGAAGAGGTGGGAGGGTCTTGGACTCTGACCAAGCCTGTGTTGATGAGCTGAAGGAGCATCCCCACCACTCTGCTCTAAAGAATTGTCATTAGCAGGATTTAGGAGGGATTGAAGTCAAAGGTTTGAGTTGTAAACTTCATCTGGTTGACTCTGGCTTAAGAGGCAGCCTTGTAGGAAAGCATTTAAAATTCTTCCCTCTTTTTTTGCTGGGAGCAGTTCTCTCAAGATAAAAACCATGTTGGTTTTACATCAAATCAACCTAAAGTTAAACCCCTGGGTTATCTGGAATGTTCAGGCACTTAGATAGTCATGCAAATGGAAAGGGTGAAGTCCTGGAAGCTGACACCAGACACCCTCTCCCCATGAGTTCCTGTTGCTGCAGATTTACAGCTCATGGTCTCTGCTTAACTATCTCCAGCAAGGTAGAGGTTTAAAGGTAAAGTTATGATGTTAATTCCTGAAGTCACCCAAAGCTGAGAATTATTTACTGACCATGGAGTGCTTTGCAAGACTCTTAATATCATTAGAGGCAGATAAATTTGGCCATACTTGAGCTAATGCCTCACTTCAAGTCCTTAACTTATTCCTTAAATGAGGGATAAATCCAGATGAATACAAGATGAATCAGCAGTATCAATCTCCAGCTGAAAAATGTGCCAAGTATTCTATTTATCACAGCTTATTTTCACCTGATGTTGGAATAGGGACTCATCTACGTTTATATTTTGTCTTTTCCCATTTGCTGTGCTGGAAAGAATCTGTATTTCTAGGACAGGGGAAAAGCATCAAAGGAAACAGCCTTATCTTAAGAGGAAAGAATGAATGGAATTTGCATTCAGGAATAGTCTGGAGGGTGAAGAAAAGGAGCTCACATGTGACTGTACATATATATAACTATGTGTACTCAAGCAAAATCCAACATCCAGAGAGCAGTCACAATTTCGCTGTGATCCTTAACTTGATTTATTAACTCAATTTCTTAGATACGTTTTCTGGCAGTCAAAGGTTGGTGAGTTGGGGATTAATTAAGGTAAAGGCAAACCAGAGATTTCATGTTTGTAGATTTGCTGTGCAATGGCCTTAGGTGATCTCTGGCAGCAGAAAACAGCCATTAAAACTTGCAAGACACCTTGAAAAATGATCATAAAATATTGAAATTCAGAGGAAAAGCACCATTCTTCATGTGTTGCCACAAGTGAAAGACAGGCGTGGTACGGAAACCCCAAGCATCAGCTGTACAGAGCCCTGCTCCTCCTCCAGGGCTGAGAGGATCACTGTTATCTCAGCTTGCTTTGGTTTTATTCACAAAGATGTGATTTTAATAACGAGATTATACAAACAGCTACAGCCTCCCAGGAGGTGGAGAGAGCTCAGAGGTAATTCTGAGGTATTTTGTAATAGTGCAATGGTAAATAATGCAGAACCAGCTGTAAGGCCAGCCCTGCAACACTCACATTGTTTGTGCTTAATTAAATGTTTTTGTGGTTTCTGTTTGAAAGAAAATGCAGATCTCTTGAATAAATATTAATTAGCATGTCTTAGTTAAAAAGTTGAAAGAAATCTTTTGGAGTAATCATTATGCACAGCCACAACATGTGCAAGAATTGTTCCTTGTCAAGAGGTGTAGGGGAGAGGTAGGAAAGTTTGGGATAAATGTCTGGTGATCCCTTGGTGTTCTGGGAGAGCTCTGGGGCCAGCACAGCAGGGCTCAGTGGGAAATGCACAACATTTCCTGCCTTTGTATGTGAAACACCAATCACTGCCCTAACAAAAAGTCATCAGCCTGCAGAATTACAGCCCAGGACAAATATTCATGTCTGATAAGAGTTTCCTTCTGCTCTTTTGAGGATCACAGATCAGCAGTGAAAGGAATACTTTTAAGGGTTAGTGACAATTTATGATGCCTTCTAGAAGCATCTCTTCTTGAATGTTAGGGCTGACACAAGCCTACAAAAGTTGAAGTGTTTTTACTTTCTGGATTCCCCCAGATCTGCAGGAGGGTGTCTTACCCCAACAGCAAGGGGTAAGATGCAGCTACATCTTAGGGGTGGCTCTGTGATAAACTGAGCTGACAGAGAACTGCGAAGGTGGAGGGAATGTTTTCATGTGGGAAGGAAAAACAACTTTGCTGGCAGGGAGTATTCCAACCTTGTGGCGAACTGGAAAGTTTCGGCACGTATCCAGTGCAGAATTAACGCTCCAATCTGTGATCCTCCTTCTTCCAAAGTCTGTAATCCAAAATCCAAGCCTCCTGTAACATAAAGTCCTGTTACACAGGATTGTGGACAAATGCTAGAATCTAGGAAAAATTTAATTCAGATGTAAAAAATTCCTGTGACATTCCTATTATGTTGATTAGTTTATTATTCTACTTCAGGATTACCAAGACCTGCCACAACACATGAGTTTGATCTCTGGACAATCATGGCCTCACTGGAGAAGCAGCAGGGACAATGCAACATCCCTGGGGTTGGTGGTTCTTAAAACAGCAGAAATCCCAAACCACTGCAAGTTCTGAGTGGGTTCCTCTGGAAACTGAATGCAGGTGGTCATCAATGGCATTTCAGGTGTCCACCCAGAAATGTATGTAAAAAACATGCAAAAAGGCAAACAGTGTGAATATAGACCTAGAGAAGGACCAGGGACAGCAAGAACACTGAAGAGTGTCTCTACACCCAACGTTTTTGGTTGTTTACATCCAATTCAAGGAAACTGAGTCCTACAGACACACCTCATGAAAAGACAGCATTGCATTTGTGTTTTTACGTTGGCTTCACTCCTTCTCTCCCCTCTCCCTTGTACCTTGTTTTTTTAATTGCTTCCTTCCGCTTCCCTTTTTCTTCCTCTTTCCCAATTTCTACTCTTTCACAAGAAACCCACAGGATGTGGTGCCAACATTTACAACTCTTCACACCCTGCCCCAGAACATCAGACCCTGCTCACAACTGGCCAGTCCAGCTGCTGAGTGGGTAATTATTGTTAAAATAAAGACATCAGGAATCCTCTCATCATTTCTCTGATATCAAGGACCTGTGACCAAGGTCCAGGCAGCAGCAGGGCTGAGCTGCCTTAGATTCAGCCACCAGGTCTCTCTCAGGAGGCCGGCCCTGTACAGTGGAGGGTTTTATCTCCACTCAGCCCTATGTGTGATGAACCACCCTTACAGGGCAGGAAGATGCTTCCATGTCACACCAGGGAGCACTTAAGGTCCTGCCACAACACAAGGGAGCTCAGGAGACGTGCAGGGCCTCCAGGAGATGACCGGTGCAGGGCGGGTGACAGAAGCTGAGGGGACGCCCCATCTGAGGGGAGCCCTGGCCTGAAGAGAGCACANGCGGGCCCGGCGGGGGCGGGCGGCGGGCGCGCGCCGGCGGCCCGGGGAGCTGGCGCGGCCCCGCGCCATGCGGGAGCAGCTGGAGCGGTGCCTTGGCGAGTGGCGGGAGCTGGAGGAGGAGTTCCGGCAGCTCCAGGTGAGCGGCGGAGCCCTGCGGGGCATCGCGGTGCCTCCCCCGCCTGCGGGGACNAGGGAGCACTTAAGGTCCTGCCACAACACAAGGGAGCTCAGGAGACGTGCAGGGCCTCCAGGAGATGACCGGTGCAGGGCGGGTGACAGAAGCTGAGGGGACGCCCCATCTGAGGGGAGCCCTGGCCTGAAGAGAGCACAGGCCTGACGGGGGCCCGCGCCTGAGGGGGACCATCACGGGAGGGGATCCCGGGCCTGAAGGGAGCCCACACCTGAGGGGATCCCGCACCTGAGGGGATCTCTGGCCCGCGGAGATCTCTGGCCCGAGGAGATCTCTGGCCCGAGGGGATCTCTGGCCCGAGGGGAGCACAGACCGCAGCGTTCCCTCACCTGACCGGTGCCTTTGCCGGCTCTGTTTCGCATCGTGACGCGGGGCAGCTTTCCCCCGCACTGCCCCGCGCTGCCCTTGCCGGCTCTGTTTCGCATCGTGACGCGGGGCTGGCCCCGGCTCGCCCCCACCGGGCAGGAGCGGGACCGGGAGTCCCCACCGCCGGCCGCATCCCCGGGGCGGCTCGGCGGGAGCAGCCGGAGATGCGGGCGGGCTCCCTCCCGCCCCGCCCGGGGCGGCCAAGCGTGCTCGGTGCCTTCGCTGCGGCCGCGGGGTGTCCGCACGGAGCGCAGCGGTGCGAGGATGTGCATCCCTGCGGGCAGCCACAAACAGCCTGTGCCCCGCTAGCCCCATGCTGCGAGCGCATGGGACAGCCCAGGCCGAGCCATGGCCATGCCCCAGGTCCCTCTGAGGATGCACCAAGATGTGGCGCCGCGGTTCCCGCTGCTGGAACAAGGATGGAAAAAGGGGACGCGGTGTGCTTGTGCACCCACAGCGTGGTGCAAAGAGCAGTGCAGGCAGCGCCCGTCCCGCCAGCATCTCCTGGCGGAGTTTGATTTCCCGTGGTGGGATACGAGGGGTCCAAGTTGCTGTTTTTCCACTTGCAAAAGTACATTGAGGGACAGAAAGATCTCAGAGTGAGGGCCAAGAGCTGTTCGACAAGCTGCTTTTACCCCCAGAAACCTTCCCTTCCTTCCCTGCTTGTCATCAGTGCTGCACCTATACACGTGCTTTAAATCTTAAAGCTAGTTTTAAAGTATGACCGGCTGTTCTCACTCTGGAGCCTGTTTTAGCCTCTTTTAGACTGTTAAACAGAACGTGCATGCAAAAAAAAAAAAAAAGTCATTTCCAGATTTAGCTCGTTTCTTAATTAAAAGTCAGTTCAGGTTGTACTCCTGTTAGCGGAAACAAGGGTTGGGTGCTGAGGGAGTCCAGCTGGCCTGGTTTTGTTGGTCACTTTTTTGCTGTGTGCACCTTCTCAACCAGCTCCCTGCCTGAGTCTGACCTAAAGCACAGTAAATGTCAGTGACTTGTCCCTGCCTCAGTTTCCCCACCTGTAAAAGGAAAGTAGAAACACTTTTCAGTGGGGTGGCAGCTGCTGGTGGTGTCATTGACCAGGGATTAGTGGTGTAGAGGTGTGATCAGCAAAACCAAAGTGAGCCTGAAACAGTGAGAGCTGCAGTGCCTGAACGGGGTTAGTTTGGTTATTGAAGTGTTTCAATCAGATACTGGAGCTTGTTTTGGATTGTTCTTGTAATTAAAGAACAGCTACCAGGTGGGTCCAAGCAAGGAGGAGAGCGGAGATTTGGTTTGCGTGGTTTTACCACCATGTTTATGCTCTGGGAAGAGCAGTGGGAATTTCCTGTGGTTGTTGTTGTGCTGGTAGGTGAAGCAGCCATGTAACCCACATAGTCTCTTGGCACTAACTCTGCAAGCTCTGTTTTCCAACTTATTATAGGTCTTAAAATTGGCCCAGAGGTCATCGCTTGGTGCTTGGGGAGCCCTTCCTGAGACCTCCCTTATGCAGAAGGGGGTGAAATCCTTGCAAAGGGTAGAAGAGCAGAGCCCAGGTATCCCTGAGCACAGGGAAGGGTGAGAGCAGAGGCTCCTCTCGATGTGTTTGCAGTTGGTGAGCATGTCCTCTTTATGGCTGAGCACTAACTGGGGGCTTCAGGGGACCAATGAGCTGTGATAAAGCAGTTTCTTGCAGGGACCATCTGAGGCCACAGCCAGGGACATCAGTTCAGCTCTTTAAACCAGAATATGGGGCAGTAGGTTGCTGAATATCTGTGGGATTGGGATGGCAGTGGTGGCCAGGAGGTGCCTAAACTCCCAGCCATGGATTTGTGCCTGATGTTGTGTCTTTCCCCTCCCCCACAACTCTGTTAGGTCCTCATTTTTTTTCTCCAAGATTTAATCTGGCTGTGAAATTGGAGTGCCTGCTCTGTGATTTAGCCACCATTTGATGGGCAGGGATCAGGATCAAATGGAAGATTAGGGGATTTGAGGATTAGGGGCTTCATTGTAGGGTGGGATGGGCGTGAGAAGCTCCTGAGTGGGAAAGCTCTTTAAAGAGGAAATGAGATGAGTGTAGAGGATGCCTTTCCTCTTGCAGGAATCTCATCAGTGTCCATTTAAGCCCTGCTGTATCTGTACTGGTTTGGCATCTCCCCTTCCTTGCTTCTTAAAGGGGTGCCTGTTGTATCCCATAAAACCAGGATTTTCCTTGTTTCCTTTGGAGGTGAGAACCAAATGCCACGAATAACCCAGAAGGGCTCTTCCTACCAACCATCTCCTCTTCTCCTGCAGGAAACACACAAAGTTTACAGGCAGAAACTGGAAGAAGTCACCAGTTTGCAGACAGCCTGCAGCAGCTCCATACACCGCCAGAAGAAGACATTGAGGGATCTGAAGCACAGCCTGCAACGGTAACAGGAGACCTTGGAGGGTGGAGGAGGCAGGGATGGGATATTTCTCCTTCCCAAAGGCTGAAATGCTTGGATTTTTAGTACTTTTAATAGACAATCTATGTTGCAGTGCTAAAGTTGTTCCATATTACAGCCAAGTAGAAGGTTCATTACGGCATGAGAGAGGGAGTCCTGTAAATGAAGAAGTTTAAGGGAGCTGGTGTGGGTTTACATCCTTGCAGTGTGTGCTGTACATTGCAGGACTGTGCAGCTTTTGGCTATGCCAGGTTAGCAATGCTTTGCTCTGTAAACTGCACTGGAAGAGCAACATCAGTCCTTGAACCTGAAACTGTAACTTGCTCCTGGGTGGATTTACAGGAGGGAACTGTCTCTGGCTTCTTGGCTGATCCCAGGAGCCACGGGCTGAATTCCTTGTGTGCAGGCCTGAGTACAGCACCTCTGACACCACAGGCTGCTGGCTCTGCTGCTCACTGCTCTCTGGTTAACATTAATTACTAAAACCACAGTTTGTCAGTAAATCATCAGCTCTGGGTCCTGTTACATCCTGAAATACTTCATACCTGAAGAGCTGCAGCCTCTGCAAGGGCAGTGCCTGAAACCACGCACAAAATTCCCAGGGTGGTGGGAGCTCCTTCAGAAAAGCACAGTATTCCCACACAGTCCTCTCACTGAGCTGATGAAAAGAGAAGCTGATTTATAAACCAACTGGTTGAAGTAACCTACAGCAGCATAAACCTGGCAGTGAAATAAAGTCGTGATAAGCCAAATGTTGCCACAGAAATACAGGAGCAAAGCGCATCACCTCACAGAGCCAGCTTTTTAACAGCCTGGATTTCGGGGCAACATTATTTTCTTTCAAATAAAAAGAAGTTGTAAACATGAACAGGCGTATCTTGTTTCTGTGTTCTTGCAGGTGCAAGCCCAGAGCGAGTCCTGAGGAGTTTGCTCTCATTCAGGAGATCAGCAGCCAAATCAAGGAGAGGCAGAATGCCTTCTTTGACATGGAAGCCTACCTGCCCAAGAGGAACGGGTACGTGCTCCGCCGGGGAGGCTTGCGCGCTCCAGGAATTTTGGAGTTTTTAAATGTTCACAGCACTTTGTTCCTGAAGGAAAAGGTTGAAGAAAGACATGTAAAATTGGATTAGTCATAAATCTCTTGCTGAGCTGCTGTGTCAGTTGTACACAGAATTCATTAGCTGTGAGTGGATGTAAATGTGTGTGGGCAGTGCAGGTTTTCTGTTAAAATGACAGTAACCTGCACTGGCAAGGGATTGTGCAGTTCAGTGTTCCACACTGATGTTTTCCTGGGCTAATTTTTTTTTGAGGGCTGAATCAGCACAAGACTTTTATTTCTAATAATATTTTTAACCAACTTTAACTTTTTCTTCAAGCAGGGTTGCTAGGACAGAGTTATGTCAGTTGTCAAGGGCTGTGTGATGCTGCAGCCCCTCAGAAGTTTCTACCAGAAACTTTAGTTCCAAATCCTCCCTGTATTTGGGTTTGGACAGTGCACACTACATATATTGCCCTTAGACTGTAGTGCAGAAAAGGACCAGGAAAATAAACATTTTCAGTAACTTCCTGGAAATTCTGACCAATGTTTCCACATAAAGCCTCTTCTGTGGTCCTTCCCTCCAGTTTGTCTTTGTTAAAAACCTCCAGCAAATGTGGCTTTTGCAGAGCCACTGTCTCATCACCTTGATCTAGATCACCCTGTGATGTTCAAATAAAGCAACTTACTTGGGTCTGCTCTTGGCTTTTGTCTTCCAGCTTGTACTTAAATCTGGTGCTGGGAAATGTGAATGTCACTCTCCTGAGCAACCAAGCAAAGTGAGTGAGCCTCCCCACGTGTGTGAATTTGGGTTTCTCTGGGGCCAGCTGTGGGTGTGGGCTGAAGCCCAGAGAGGGGAATAGGTTTCTCTTAAAACTGGTAAGTGAAATATTGAGGGTGGGCAATTGGACTATGACATGGGGATAAGTTAACATCTTATGTAGCTCCAATTGATTTCATCCACCACTTGCTTTTAAGCCCAGGTCAGCCTGTGGCCTTGATTGTAAAAGTGTTAGAAGTTTTTTTTGTGATGCAAAATGGTGCTGTGACTTCTAGGCATACAGTGCTCTAGAAAATGGAGATATATATGTATTTTTAAAATCTTGTTGTGCCAACCCAGAAACCAGCTCTGATGGACTGAAGGCATTGTGTTGCAGCTGAGACAGACCTTCCCTGCAGGCAGAACGCTGCCTTTCACCACTGTCCACTGCTGTTCTAAGTGTTTCAGCAAAACCTCTGTCTCTGGGCTTGGCATTTCGCTTTGTATGTGGTTTGGAAAGGGTGAAGCCACATTCCAGTCAAACATCTGTTTGTGTCCATAAACAGCACTTGTTTTCCTTCCAGGTTCGCCTACAAGGACGAGTATGAGAAGTTCAAACTTTATCTGACAATAATCTTGTTACTTGGGGCTGTTGCCTGCAGATTTTTTCTCCACTACAGGTAAGCTGCATTTTTATTTCTTACCAAGTATTTTGCATAAAATTGTGCTGGGTTTGATTTATCTTATGTACTGTTAAGGACAGTGAGACAGCTCAAGTGGTGTTTAGCCTTTGAGCAATTGGGCAGCAGGACACCTGCACTTCAACTCTGGTAGGAGCTGTATTTTAGCTAATTGTTTTTTCTTTTAAAAAGAGTCTTTTGTAACAGAGAGAGTCCAACATCATGTTTCCTGATGCTGCTAAAAATTGATGTTATTCTGGGATCATGCTGTCCTTGGGAACAAACCGTTGGTTGTGCTTGTGGGTTGTCCCAGGCAGGGACCAACATGGTGCTGCAGCTCTGAAGTTACAAAAGCAACAAAAGAGATTTTGTGTGAAATAATCAGACCTGAAGCATTATCTTCAGATTGTGATTAAGTGTCTGAGCACCAACAAGCTTCCACTATTCAGTTTTGCTTAAAAACCAAGGAAGGTGTTGGAGCCACGCACTTCCACGAAGGTCTCTGTGTGTCTGAGTGAATGCAGATTGTACCAGGAACGATGCTGCCCTGTACAGAGGCTGTCCCAAGTCCCCTTGGCTTCAGGAGTTTACAAATGGCAAAATAAAATGTTGGTGTTTTGGGGGTTTTTTTTGCCCCAGAGCATAATGCTCTTCCATCCTTTTAGTTGATTGGATTTATATAGATCTCATGGAATCTCCTCATTGAATTAGCCTGGAAAGGCTCTCTAAATTGGATCATCTGCTGCTTCTGTGGTGCTTTCTCTCCTTGAGCAGCACTTAATGTCATCCCTGCATACCTGCTTATCAGCTCAGGATCTGCAGTGTTGGATCACGGGGGGAAAAGGGCCTGGAGCCTGGCAGTGTTGCCCAGTGGGTGAGAGGTGTTCAGGATGGGACTTTGTGTCCATAGCCTCACTTGGGCAGGCTTTCATCTACCCAGGACGAGGAAGGAAAAACAGGGATTTTTTAAATGTGTGTTTATAATTAACAAGATGATTTTCTTACTCTGTGTTTTTTCTGTTTAACAGGGTGACAGATGAAGTGTTTAACTTTCTGTTGGTGTGGTATTACTGCACGCTGACGATACGGGAAAGCATTCTCATTAGCAATGGCTCAAGGTACAGTGCCACCTGCAAAAACCATGGAAAGCATGAAATGTCCTTAAAAGAAAACCAGGCAACAAAAAGGGATTCAGCTTGGCACTGAAGTCCAGCAAATCTGAGATGCTGATGGCCTCTCTGTAGAGTCTTTTGTCTCTCTCCTCCTCCCTGGTCACTTCCAAGGGCACATTTGGCCACCTGAGGTTTGGAGAGAGAGAGCAGCTGCAGCTCCTAAGAGTCCCAAAGTTCTTGGTCCAAGGTGTTGGCTGGTTTTGGTAGCTGTGGGTTAGTTGCAGATGTGGTCTGCAGTGTGTGTGCTTCCTTGTGTTAGAGCTCACACATCTTTGGTTGGAAATGCCACAGCATCCCTTGTGCTCGAGTTGGGACATCTGCTTTGTTCCCATTTTTTGGATCATTTTTTGTCTGTAAGGCTGGACTTGAATACTGAAATCCATGTTTCTTGTCTAACTGCCATGTTTTTTTCTGCTCAGGATCAAAGGCTGGTGGGTGTCTCATCACTACGTTTCCACGTTCCTGTCTGGAGTGATGTTAACGTGGTGAGTCTGCTCTTCCCTGCTTGAGGTGCTTCAAGCCTGTTTCATGGTGTTTATATCATCTGAGCATTTAAATCCAGTGTGACCATGAAGCTGTGGCCACAGGACACATGGCAGAGTGTCAGCCTTAATATTTGTTTGATGTTACAGATGTTTTCAATGATAAACACAACACTGCAAGTTTGTATTTACATTGCTTTTTAAAAAACAAACAAACATAAACCCTGTGGCTGTAGTTGGGCTGGTAATAGCAAAATGTTTGCAAATCTCCCAGCTTCTGTCTCTGTAACTAAGGAAACAAGCAGCACTTTGCTATGGATGAAGTACACCACAAAATGAATGTTTGGTGCCTTTACTGAGCCTTGATTAGAGAGTTTAAAGCCAAGAAATGCAAGTTACCCCCTTGCAGCGGGTTCTCAACTTGGGCATGAACTGATGAGTTAATTATTAGAAATTGTTTTAAAACAACAAAAGCTTCTGCTCCTGAATCTGTAAGGGGCTGACATAGTGGCTGGGGCAGAAGGTCCCTTGCCCTCCATCCATCCTGAACTGCCCTCAGGATAAGTAGCACAACCACCCCCTGTTGCAGTGCTTGGATTCTTGATGCAGATGATGCTGAATGGCTTTGATGCCTGAAGAAAACTGTGATAATGGATAGGAGGGGATGGCATTTATCCTTGTTAGAGTGGGGAAACCTAATCAATAAGAGCACTTCCTGTGTGGCTGTAGCACCTCTCTGGGCTCCCAGTGGGTGGAATGGGCTGGGCACCAGCTGCTGGTTTGTTTGCTAATGGGATCAGGCCTGGTGGTGAAGGGGAAGGGGTTGGATGCATTGGATGCTTTTAGCAAACTAATGGACCTCCCCTGTGTTCTGCTTCCAGGCCGGATGGACTCATGTATCAGATGTTTCGCAGTCAATTTTTAGCATTTTCAATATTTCAGAGTGAGTATATCTTCCTTTGCTAATTCAGGGGATGAAGTAATTTTGTGTCATGTGTGCTTAGAAGAAAACACTTTTGTTTGGTAAATATTAGAATATTAAACTGTAGGAATATAATGTACAAATATGCAATCCACAAATATAAGCAATAATTAAATGCTGTTGGATTAAACATTATTAAAGTAGTTTGATACTTACCATACGTCTGAATAACCAATGTAGTGATGTTTTCTCTCTCTCTCTCCAGGCTGTGTTCAGTTCTTACAGTATTATTACCAAAGGGGCTGCCTCTACAGGCTCCGGGCTTTGGGGGAGAGAAACCACTTGGACCTTACAGTAGGTGAGGTCTCCTGCTATGCTTTCTTCACACTGTTTTTGCACAGGTTTTGGATGCACTGATAGGGAGAGAGAGGGCTGTGTGCCTCCCAATTGCAGAGCTGCCCCCTGCCTGGCTGCCTGTGTCCCAAGGCAGGAAGGGCAGTGAGGCTTTTATCCCCCTTCTTGGGTCTTGTGGGTCAGGAGCAGAGAAATCTTGGTCTTTGTCAGCATTTGAGGAGACTAAGATGGAGGTTTTGGTCATCCCCAACTTTATCCTTCTCCAACTACAGCAATTTCAAGAAAATATTTTTCCTTGACAGGAATAGCCCTTATGGGGTGGTCTGGGTAGGGGGGAGCTGCAGGTCCAGCCCTGGCTCTTCATGCTCATGCTCTGCCTCTTCTGTCAACCTTTTCCAGAAGGATTTCAGTCCTGGATGTGGCGGGGGCTGACGTTTCTCCTTCCCTTCTTGTTCTTCGGGCATGTAAGTGGGGTGATCCCCTGCTCCCTGTGCGGCGCAGTGTCTGCTGCTGCACCACCACACAAGGGTGCTTTGGATCACATGCTGCCATGACAAATGTTTCCAAGGTTTAATTCTCTTTGCTTGTAATTAAATTGCCTTTTTCTTTTCCCCTTTGCAGTTCTGGCAGCTATACAATGCAATCACGCTTTTCAGATTGTCAAGGCACAAGGAATGCAAAGAATGGCAGGTGCGTGTTGGCTCTGCTCAGAAGCAGCATGCAGCAGGGCAGAGGGGGTGCTTGACCACATCCTGAAAGATACTTGGGCACCTGACTCCATTTAAATATCTCAGGATAAGGCAGTTCTGTGTCTGGCAGAGCACAGCAGTGCTGAATATAATCCATGTAGTAATATTACAAGGAAATAAATGCTGCTTCCTCTCCCCTTTCAGGTTTTTGTGTTGGCTTTCACGTTCTTGGTGCTCTTCCTCGGGAACTTCCTCACTACTCTCAAGGTGGTGCACACTAAACTCCAGAAGAACAAAGACAAGGTGAAGAAGCTGTGACTCCCCCTGTTCCAGTGTGCATCCATCCCTCTGCCCCCAGCAGGACTGGGTTTGGGACAGATCCTGCTCAACCCCAGCCAGGTGATGGATGGGCTCGGAAGGACTCGCCTGTCCCCGTGTTTGGTGAAGGACTCTGCCAGCACAGACTCAGTATTAATGCAAGCATGGCTCTCCAGTCACACTCCTGCTATTTATGTATATTTAATATAAAATGTATTTGCTTCTGGGGTTTTTGTTCTATATATAGAGCAGCATGCACCTGTCTGGCAAAGCCCCAGCGTTGGGGAAAATGTGGGATCTACTGTAATTCCAATTCTGGAATGATACCTGACACTTTCCAGTTTTATTATTTAAATTCTGGGTATTGAATTTATTGAGGTTTATGAACACTCTGAGTGGATCAGTAATACAGAGCGAATGCTGTTTTTCAAGGCATTTGTTTAAGGCATATTCTCAGTGGCAATACTAAACTGTGTGTACTGTGAAAAGAAAATGCTCATCTTTGTACCATACTGCTGCTACATACACTTCTAAAAAGCTATTTAAAGAAGAGAAATTCCTCCTTTGAAAACAAAATCATGCAAGCAAAAGCAGTTTTTAAATGGCAGGGAAGTCTGCTAGCCTTTTTCCAGGGAGACCAGGTCATTTGTCCAGGCCTGAAAGAACCTAAAATAAACCATTCAATATGCAGCTGTCTCTGCCCCTTTTTAGTAACAAACACATGGCCCTTGGGTTGGTTTTTGAGGTGTGATTCTGGAAAGGGGAGGACAGGCTCAGCTCAAATATTTAATACTTTCTTTAGCTGCTGCACTGACACCAATAATGAAGAGAATGGAAATGCAGCATCACGGGGATGGCAGGGGACAAACACTGACTGCTACCCTGCTAAAGTCCTTCTGCTGCTTGAATTTACACTCACTCATTGGAACACCCTTTTTTGGGTGCTCTAACTTCTGTACCTCCTCAGGCAGCTGCAGCACTGAGCTGCCTTGGGCTGTGTCTTTCCCAACGGTGAAGCACAAAGCCCAGACTGGGCACATCCTCTGGCAGTGTGAGTGGAAAACAGTGCCTTCCTCCCCAGAGTGTGCTCACGAGGGGACAGATAATGCACCACAGGCTTGAGATGGATTCATCAGTTCTGTTGCTGCAAACTAGCAAAATTACCTTTGCCATGTCACTGTCCTGTGGGCATGAACAGTAAAGTGCAATTTGCATATTTTCAACAGTTTTCACACAAGTTGGGCTGTATTTAGCTGTTTTTGCACACCCTGTGAGGTTTTTTTTTTTACTCCTTGAACTCTCAGTTTATGAGATGTAAATTGTTTTCTCTTGAGAGCAATGCTGAAACCTGGTTCTGCAGGGGTGAGTAACGGGAGTTCTGCAACCTGAGAAACTCAGATTAAAAAAGCCAGAGAGATTTCCACTGTGGAGCTGATGGTGACAGGTGATTTCCTGAACGTTGGTGTTTCAGTTTTGTACTGGGTGAGGGGTGGTTCTCTTACTGACAAGTGGAGAAAAGGCTGCACAATTCTCCAAGGTTTTTCTATAGTCAAGGATGTGCACAAACTTCCAATTAATTTAATTTCCCATTTTAGGCTCATTGGTATCCACAAACCTTAATTAAATCAAGTTAGGAGAAAAATTAAAATAAAAAGGTTTTCCAAGGGTCAGGATCTGTTTACCCTGCATGTAAAACAATGGTGGCTTGCTCCAAAAGAGTTTTGCACTAGCTGATCATGTACAGTTTGCCTTCCACAGAAAGCTTTCAGCAACACCTGTACTGCAGGAACCTCATTTCCCCTCAGGTTTGGTTTATCATGACTACAAACTAGGGATTGCTCCTACAATCCAAGATCTCAGTGAGGGGATGTGCAAAAGAACCAAGAGATACGAGGCACATGTACCAGGGTGTGCAGTGGGAGCCTCTCTGATCCTTAGACAACTGACACTTTCATCACAAAAAGGAAAATTTTGATTTATACCAGTGGAGATGATTTCATGAATGAATGAATTTTTCCTCCAGTGTGCACCATGATTTGCATCTGTCTTGTATTAAATGAGCTGTAAATGTTTATCATAAGACTGACTTGACGTTACATGCAGTAGCTGCTTGGAGTACTTCTAAATTTGAGTGCTGTAAATTAACTATTTCCCATGGTACTCCATTATTTAATTAGAGCAACTGACGTATTTCCATTGATAAATGCCACTTTCCATTCCAGCAGCAGGCCTTGAAGAACTCTGAGGTGCAGATCTCCAAAGCTGGTCCAGGGGGGTGGTGGATGTTCCATCTGCACTCAGGGGGCAGCTTGAGGCCAACTCATGCCATTGCCACCAAGATAATTAACTTGAAAATGTTAAGACAAAACTTTCTCTGTCTCTTCAAAGGTGCCTGATAAGCTGCTTTAACATTGCTTCTGAAAGATGTGAGATTTCTATTGGGAAAAGGCAGTAAATTGTAGCTCTAACGTGCCACAAATATTTTGCAGAGGAAGAAAAACCCCAGCACTAAGTTAGATAGTAGCAGTTGCTGTTCATTGCAGTTTAAATAGTGAGTTGTTCACACTTAGAAGCAAAAGTCAGATGGATGAAGGCACACAGCACGAGTTAACCTGTGATAAACAGCTTTGAAAACTCTGTGAGAACAGTGTAACAAAAGTGCAAAAATACTAAAAATAATTAAAATTTTAAAATAAAAATTATCCTAGGAATACAAACTTGTAAAAAAAAAGTTTTTAAAGTTAAACTGTTTATAAAATCTGAATCACTTGGCTCTCATACAGTCCAAATCATAACACTGAGCACACTTTCTGTTTCCTGTGGTGTTTGGCTTTCTTCATGGCACTCAGTGCAATGGTTGTGGCTTCTTTAAAAACTTTTTCTATATTCTCACGACATTTTGCTGAGCATTCCAGGTAAATTTCTGCGTTAATCTCCTTGCAAGCTGCCTCACCCTGGAAAGAACACAAAGGTAAGAAAAGATGGAAGTTTGGTGGAGAGAAGGAAGATGAGTTGGGAAGAATTAATTTGTACATCTTTGCAATCATGAAGAAAGAAGCTGGCTCAGAGTGCAGTGCTAGAGCGTGAGTGGCATTGGTAATAAACAAGCACTGTAAATAAACTTGGTTTTTTCCACTATGCTGAACCAAAGCCTGGCCTAAGAGTTCAGAACAGTAGAGACTCTTGAGATGCAGAATCCTGATAGCACAAAAATATTCTCAGTATTGAATTTCTTTAAACTAAATGCTGAGGTAGGTACTTAAGTGAGGATAAGATGTCTACATGGTGGTATTTTTTTCAGGCCTGACCTTAGCTCTTCTGTGATGTCACCTTTAGTAATGAATGTCACATGCAAGAACAGAATCTGCACTGATGCCTTGCCTTGTTTTGCTGGTGCACATGCAGGAACCTTGACTTTTGCTTTGAAGCATCACAAGGGTTCAGCCAAAATCCTCATGAAAACAAACGGGTGCCTGCATTTCTCAGCCATGCAATGGGAACAGGCTTGAATCTAAAATATTTCCATGCCATGCTGGGTGTGTGAAATCACTACAGACAAAGCACAGTGATTTCTTACTTGTGATCCTTTTATTGTCCCTGCAGAGCCAGCCCCAGGGTTGAATGCTTGTGAGCCTTTTACTGTGAATTCCAGGCCTGCAACCCATGGCTCACAGACTCTGCATTTATTCATTATAATCTCTGGGAGTGGGGTAACTTGGGCTTCTATTGCGTGTGGGGGGATGTTTCTTCGTATTTAAGCAGTTTGTCTCCTTCCAGTTGTTTGCAAGCTGCAGTGGTGGCAGATACTGCTCAGATCCTCTCTGCCTGGCATTGGAAGCATCATGTTGTGTGGCTCATGGTGCCATCAGCTGTAAAAAACTGAGGTAGAGCATATTTCAGGGAGGAAAATCCAAGGGGGAGGGCTCACATAGGAGACAAAGTCTGTATAACATGTGGGTCCTTGGGTTTAACTGCATGAGGCCTCAGCAGGCTGGCCAGAACTGTCTGTTGCTTGCCTGGAACCTCTCTCATGTGAGGATGATGAAGGGATTTATTCATGCAAACAAGAGACAATCTGCAACTGTTCACAGTGACAGCCTGGGACCTCATCTTGTGTGCAAGGGAAACAAACTAAAAGGCCCAGCGTGGTTTCATGGTGATGCAGTTGCAGTTTATTTTCCTGCTGTTCAGAAGAAGTGGTGATTCACTCAAGGTTGCAGTGCACTTGACCCTGTTCCCTGGACATGTGTCTCAGTTGGAAAGCTGCTGTTCTTGCTCCGAGGTGAGAGGAGAAGGATGGCTTTGTAGTTTAGAAAAAAGAAAAAGAAAAATTGAAGGACCAGAGCAGAAAGGTCTTGTGTGACATGGGACAAGCTGTTCCATCACTGTTCCTCCTGTACCTAGGACAGCTATGCCACTGACATAACACTACTCATAAATCTCATTGCTTCATAATACTTAGACATACTGATAATATGTAGTTTTCTTAAGATTACTTTAGAGACTTCAAAGCACAGTCACTCATGTCAGAGAAACGTTGCAGATGTTCTTGCTATTGGCCTTGAAAGGATTTATTTTTAAGTAGGATTTGCAAAACACATTTATTCCAGAATGGTCAGTGTATTTAATACTGGAATGTGTTTCCTAATATCTCCAGTCTTTATGATCAAAGCACTGGTGATGGCTGCAATGTAGCCTAATAACAATTACGAAGGAAGTCCAGCAAACTTGTTAAGGTTTACAAACTTGTAACAGTAATAACCCAGCTATGAAAGAAGAATGAGATGTAACGAGCACAGAAGGCAGATAGTTGTGTCCTTTAAAACTGCTTATATTTCTCTTTACTTTGGCACTAAAAAAGGGTGGTGATTTGACCACTTCCAAAAAGAACTTACAGAAACCTCTGTTAGTGCCGTCAATCATTTCTTTATCTGGATCACCTAATTTACCAGTGTCTGTGATCATACCTGTGGGGAGCAATGCCATCACGTGCTTTATCTCCTGCCAACAGGCCACCACTTCAGAAACTCTGAGGTTTACCTGGTTGTAGGTGATGGGTTCCTGCTTGGCAGCCCTGAGCTTGCGCAGCTGCTCCTTGTCCTTCCGAAGGTCTGTCTTGCAGCCGATCAGCACGAGCGGGACACCCCGGCAGAAGTGATTCACTTCAGGATACCACTGGGGGTAGATAAACAAAACTTTTACATCTGGCTTTTATTTTGTCGTTTGTTTTCTGAAATCAAAACAATATAGCCAAGCAGCATTTAATGTGAGCTGCAATTTCAGTGTTTTGGAGTTAGTCTAGTGGGAGGGGGCCCAACATGCACTATTTACATCTCAGAAATGTTTAAAAGTCCTACCCAAAGTCAGCTGCTTTATAAAAACATAGTGGCATCTCTCTTTAGGTCAAAATGTTTATTTACCATCTGTTTAAATTCTGAGGAACTCCTCTAAAGTCACATCTAAAAACAGAATTTGGACTAAGTCTTGCTTTGTTTTGCTGGTGCTATGTCCAAGAATGCTTTGGAGCATTACAGAAATCGCAGCACAGAGAAGTGGTTGCTCTCATCTCTCCCCTGCAATTAAATACACATGTGATGGAAGCAGTCTTGACTCTAAGGTGTGCAATGTTGGTCCTGTGACATTGCTACAGATAAAGCAGTGATTTCATTGCTGTTGTTTGATCTTTTTAGTGAGAGCCAACCCTGGTTCTGAGCACTTAGGAGCCATGGAGAGGTGAGCCCCAGGTCTATGTTCTGTGACCTGCAGCTCAGCGCATGATGAGTGATATGGGCATCTACACACCCAGGGTACAGGACACTAAAAGCACCAGCATTCTAATCTGACATCTTGTCATATATCAGGCATGTGTAATTAATTTAGAAGCCTCTTACCTTGGCTGCTACATTATCATAGCTAGTGGGGTTCATGACATCGTAACAAATTAACACGACATTGGTGTTCTGGTAAGAAAGTGGCCGTAGCCGATCGTAGTCCTCCTGCCCTGAAACACACAGGATGGTTTGGATGAAGAAACCTCTGTCCTGAACAAGCAGAACAATGGGAATATGTACAGACACATACTTGAGATCAAAAACAATGGTACTATAATTGCACAGACTGCAAATTTTTCATACTTGTAATATTCCTTGAGTTCAGGAGATTCCCCCTCACTGACAAAACTGATAGTTTAGAATACAGAACACATCCTTGGCAGGTTTTAATAACAAGCTTGCTTTGTCCACTTGTTGAGGACTTAGAAGCAGTTCTAAACACCAACTGCCAAGTTGCTGTTCAAAAATAAAGTCCTCAAGAGGAATCTGACAATTATTATTAAATGTTTTCAGTTTGACAGTGGCAATCTCCAAAATCATTTGCACATGTGATGCTGTGAGGAGAAGAAACACTGTATTTGCTAGACAGGAATGGTGAAGTAGAAGCTTTAGTGGCAAGCTGGCTTTTCCCAGCCTGGTGAGCTGACAGGAAGCAGCGATTACACACAGGATTGTACAAGCCATGCTGCAGCATGAGCCAGGCTTAACTGGCCTTTGAAGCAGGACTCCCTAGCAGATCTAAGGGAATACTGCTGAATTCTGGAAAAGCAGGGGATTTGTCATACTTCTGATTAGAGATATTCTAGCATGTGATGTGACAAGAAGAAGCTGATTTGCTTCAGACCTGTACTCTTCCCCTTACAGTAATCACCGTGCCAGGGTCTGAAGGTGTCTTGCTTTGAGAGATTAAGTTGAAGAAAGCAATAATTCCCAGATAAAGCTGGCATCTCAGGGGAAAAAAAAACAGTCTTTTTCCTTTAATAAGGAAGAAAGCATGATTCAAGCAGTCTGTAGAAGGTGTATTTATCATCTGAATGCTGGAATCAGGTACGTGTCTGTGATGCACTGAATTTCCACGAGGAGAACTGAGAGTGCTGTTCTTTCCCACTATCACCACAATCCACACACAGACCAGAAACTGCCCTACAGGGAAGTTCCACATCTCAAATCTTCATGTTGATATTTCAAATTAAGGAATGCAAAAAATTTCAATGTGCCCCAACTTTACAGCAACAATTCCTGCTCTGGCACCTGCCTGAGTCCAAAGTCATGTATTCATCACTTGCCAACATTTTTGTCTCCAGTCTGAAGAACTGCAGATACCAGAAGGCAAATAATACTACAATATTTTTCTCCCTTCCTTAATTTAAATGAGTGGTTGAGATACAGTTTTTCCAAGGCAATCCCTGCTGGATAAGCCATTACTCAGTTTGCCTGAGATGTCTGTACAACAGGAATCTTGGATTTGGACCACTTCATATTTGAGCTTCCACAAGAGCTGTGTGCTGTGGGGAGGTACAGAACAAAGAGGGATTGATCTCTCAGGGTTTAATCCAGAAATAATGCACAATTGACAAAATTATGCATGTTGTATAAACATTCAGAGCAAAGACTGTACTGTTTATCCCTTCTTATTCTCCCAATCCGTCTACTTGTTTGCAACAGATTTGCCATTTTTGTTGCTGAGATAATCCCTTAAATGCATGAAACACATCAGGTGCCAAACTTTTTTTTCTCTCCTAACCTCCTCTAGTGCTGCGTAAAGTTTTTCTTGTTGAAGTTCAGGCCTCTGAGTTTCTAACAACATAGCTTGGAAAATTAAAAGGTCCTCCGAGTTGTTGTTGGCAATTTATGAGGCAGACAGGGCTGTCCCCTTGCGAGAAACATTTTTATTTGCTTGGAATCAGAACTAACCTCTAAATTCACACTCTCCTGGATGGGATAACAGAAAAAGTGTCTTTAATTATGTGACACAATACGCTGTGTTGCAAGTCAAAAACTATAGATATGCTCTGGTGAACTGCTCCTTCATCTTCAAATCCAGCTTTGCAGTCATGGGTTTTTAAGCAAACAATAAGTGCATGAGAAAATGCTGTATAAAACACGTGTGCACTTGGAATGTTGGATACAGAGCCCAGAACAGGGTGGGGTGGAGAGAGCAGAGGGGGAAGGTGAGGTGGCAATTGCTTAACCTGTGTTACAGCTGCGTGGTTGCAGCACTCACAGGGAAGAAGGAAGTTGCTCTTTAGGAGCTCAGATGCAGCTCCTCAGCTGCTGAGGATGTAACGGGACCCAGATCAAGCTGTGTCTAAACATAGACATCCCCCTCTCTGAAAACAATCCCTTTCACCCCCTGTCCTCAAATGCTGCTGGTGAAATGCAAGAAAGGGCCTGGGAGACTTTTTTTCTCTGTAAAGCTGCTCAGTCTGTGGTCAGAGTTAATTTAGCACAGATGTAAGTCTTTTTACTAAAAGAGTTTTAGAAAGGAGAAACAGAGGTGAACCTAAGAAGTAACTGAATGTCTACGCAAAGCCCTGTGCATGCTTCCTCAAACACAGGTAGCTGTTTTCTTTCCCCAGTTAACAGAAAACATGCTGTGGAGGAGTCAGTTAAATATCTGCCTACATGTGAGCACATCTGTGACCTCTCTGTCTTCCTCGATTCATCGTAGCATCAGAGACTTTGGGTTTTTCTAAAGAAAAATCTCCACCCAACAGAATTAACCTAAAATTTACTAATTCTCTGCCAAGCTCCCAGTCCTGCGTGCCTCTGGGAGATGCTGTGTAACCACATCACTGCAGTCAGGCCCTGTGGTGGGGAGGGAGCTCTGGTGATGGCTGAGGGTGAACAGGAGAAGTGAAACCACAGGTCTCAGTCTCATGTGCATGTTCACCTCTGTCTGCTCTTCCTCACCCCTTTGCCCACTCATCACCAAAGAAGTACCAGCCTGTGAGCTGCTTGCCAGCTATTTTGTTTCCCTATTCAGTTGAAAACAAATTGGGAAACAGACATTCCAGGCAGGAAGAAAACTGGTAGAAGAGGACACTTGGGGCAGGAGGGGCACATGTCAGTTAAAGATTTGGGGTTTGTATCTTACTCAGGCATGACTTCCCTCTCAAAGTTATGAAAAATTATTCTTGCATTCACTGGCTTTTAAAATGTCTCTGAAGGCCTCGTGCTTCTGTCATCAGAGACCTGAAAAACCTCGCTGGTGGCCTTGCATGTGTTTCCTGTCAGGCAGAGCAAGTACCCACAATGATGAGGCATTACTTCCTCCCCAGCCCAGCAGCGCTGTGCTCTCTGTTCTGAGAAACTCCTGCACCAGGAATTGCCCTCATGTCTGAACTGCACCTAGAGCATCGACACTGCTCCTTTGGCATGGAAAAACTAGAGTTCATTTACCTCTGTCAGTGCCTTGGCCTCTGTCAAGCATTGCTGGAAATGGAGACTTTTAATTGAAAAAGCAGCTGCAAAGGCTGTTTGCAGACCAGACAAGTGACATTACAAAGCCTTTACACATTGCATATGCATACTATCAACTTCCTGCAACAGCAAGACGTGTTTGATGAGGAAGATACAGTAGCACAGCACAAAACTCTCACCAAAAATTCTTTCTCTGGTACATTTTAGACTAATCTGTTAAGTTCATTTGTTACCGAAATTCTTGTCAAGAAAAGAATACCTTTTGTATCTTGAAATGTTTGTTTCTTAAGCTTTTTGTTTGTGTTCTCCTTCCTCAGTAAGTAGGACAAGCTCCAACGTTCAAGCTGCACAGGACCTGACAATAAAAAGAATCCTTCCAACTTTAAACAGCCCGTGGAGCAGAACCTGTCCTTAACCGTTCCATGATGCTGAAGTTCACCCAGCTCTATTTAGTGTTGCTCCAAGCAAGATCCTAAAAATACACAGCTATTGGTCCTAGTCTAACCCTTAAGGAACTCAACATCAGTTTTGTACTATTAAAAACAGGATGAGATTTAAATGTGTGCTCAAGTGAGTCCTTCCTCTAGCAAAACTTCAGTTACAGAAAGAGGCTGAAAAGCTGCTTGAATTAGAGTTTGACAGAGTTTATAGATTTGTAACATAAAACTATGTAAGCAGCTTTGAAACAGAACCAAAATTCACGTTTTTTCCCCTCCCAATCAAATGTCTTAACCCAGGTGACAATCTCCCTGCTTTCTTTCTTGCTGTGTCTTATGGAAAGCAAAAGAAATTTAACAGGAAGGGAGGAGACAAGTGTCAACAGCCTCAAGAAACATGTAGCCTTGTGGCCATGATGCTGTTTTGGGAGGTGAAAAATGTTGGGCTTTGAGGTTTCCAGACCAGAGATGGAAAGCAATTGCTCTTTCACACCAACAATGGCAACTCCACTTTCCAAAGTGTCTTAGAAGACACAAAGTACACCCCACTGTTCTTCAGCGGAGCAGTGTTTTAGTCCAAATCACTTTTTACAGCTGTGGTTTCAATGTGGAAGGTACACACTGCCTGACAGTTCCATGCATGAACAGGGAAATTACAGGACGTGGGGTAATGGTTTTAAACTATGAGAGGGCAGATTTGCTATAGATATAAAGGAGAATTTTTTCACAAGGAGGCACAGGCTGCCCAGAGAAGCTGTGGCTGTTTTATCCATGAAAACCTTCAAGGTCAGCTTGGACAGGTCCCTGAGCAACCTAATCTCGTTAAAGATGTCCTTGTTCTTTGCACAGGGGCTGGACTAGATGACCTTTAAAGGTCCCTTCCCACCCAAACTGTCCTGATTCTGTGATAAGCGACCAGCACCAGGCTCAGTGAGCGGTCCCTGGTCTGCTGCTGGCTGCAGGTCTTGTGCAGAGTTGAACTCTGAGACACAAGGAGCTGTGCACTCCTGCCAGGCTCAGCAGAGCTCGGTGCTGCAATGCTGGACCTGCCCAGCCTACTGCCATCTCCAAATCCAGCCTGTGCTCCTTGCAGTCTGGAAAAGACTTCAAAGGCAAATGCTGGAATGTGTGGCACGGGGATTTTAATTGAGAGCTAGGAGCTACGTAACAGGCAAAAAATCCACACTGACAGCAAACAAATATAAAAATGACGAGTGCAGTGGCAGGTTCTTGGTGCCAACACCCTGTATTAAGGAAATCCCTCTTTGGTTGCTGACACCAGATTCCAGTCCTTCTCTTTTCCTTTCAGACTTAGATCCAAGCCCCTTCCCATTCAGTGGAAGGTATGTTATCCCAACTAAATGGACTTGGAACAGTAACACTGACACAAGAAGATACATTGGCAAACGGGGTGCTCAGGAACTCACTACACTGTAGTAAAAAATAGCAGTGAAATTCACTTTTAGATTAAAAGCCTTTTAAATTACGTTTTCAGCTATCACATACAGTATACAGGAAAGTAAGTGGGTTTTATTACTATTAAAAATTACTGGACTGCATTCGGTTCTTATTTTCTTGGTGTAAATTTGGAACAACTCCACAGGCTTGAACTGAAACAGATGATTTACACTGAGCTGAAACCAAGCACGTGTCAATTTTAGGGTTCATTTAGGAACGCAGCTGGATAACAGAGTCTGGCAACTTTGAGTGAAGTTGAACACAAACCATTTCACAAGTTCCTCAAATGAACCTGAACAACTATCAGCATTTTCAAATAACTTTTACTGCCACGGCCTTTTGATTTTGAACACAAACCAGCCTTTTTCTCCTTCCCTATTCAATCACACATGGCAGCAGATTAAAATACTTTCCTGGTTGATTGTATTATGCTTTGCATCTGGGAACTGGGTTTTAATACTTCCAGATATGTTTGCTATTTGATGTTTCTGAATTAATTGGGTTGTTAAGATAATGAATGAGTCCATGACCAGAACTGCCATTAGACAATCGATCCTTTTTTTTCTGGAAGGCACATTGATATGCAACAGGTAACGGTGGTTGGTTTGTTTGTACTTTAGTCTCTAGCAGTCTTACCTGCAATGCTATGGTTAAATTATGAGAAGCAATCTGAAAATCTGTTCATCTTTACAGTCACAAATATTGGTTTGGTTTAAGCTGACATTGAAAAATCTGCTGGAACAGAAATGGGGGTGCATTCACTGGAGCAACACTTTACAGTAATAGTTTCTGTGTATTTGCCTTAAGTTACGAAAGTCTGGGCCGGGTTTGGGCTCAGTCCCAGGCCAGTGTCCCTGAGTGGTGCCATCGCAGTGGCCGCACAGGAGCTGCCCCTCGCAGCCCGGCTGAGATCGGGAAAGTGGAGCCCCTTACCTGCGGTGTCGTACAGGTTCAGGGTGACCTCCTTCTTCCCCACCGTCACACTGGTGGTGTACTTCTCAAAAACAGAGGGCGCGTATTGCTGCAAAGGGAGGAGAACGAAACCGATGATCTCAGAGGCCTTTTCCAACCTTAATGGACTCTGTGATGGTGAGAAGCGGTGCTGGCGGGGCCCAAGAGCTGGGCCCGGCCCCGGCTGCAGCCCCCAGCCCCGCGGGGGTGGCAGCCCCTCACCTCGGGGAAGGAGCCCTTGGCGTACACCATCAGCAGCGACGTCTTCCCGCAGCCTCCGTCGCCCACGATCACCACCTTCACCTCCTTCCTGCCCGACGGGGCGACCGCGGGGCCGCGGGGCTGCTCCGCCGCGCCCTCGGGCACGGCCCCGTTGGCCGCTTCCATGGAGCGGGAGAGGAGCGGGCCCGCTGAGGGCGCAGCGCGGCCGGGACGAGGCTCCGCTCCCCCTCCGCGCCCGGGGCGGGCAGAGCCGCCCGCGCCCCGCCGGGGATTGGCCGCGCCGCGGCCGCCGCCGCCTCAGGTGCCGCAGGGCCCCGCCCGGGCCCCCCGGGACACTTCGGGGAGCCTCTCCCGGCCCTCAGGCCTCATGGCCGGCCCGGGGCCGCCCGCAGGCTGCGGCTGCTCGAGGTCACGGCGGGAAGGGCCCTCAGCGCCGCGTCCCCTCAGACACGCCGGGGCTGCTCCGCCCGCCCGTCCCGCCGGGCAGCCCTCGAGGCTCCATGCCCCGGGACTGTCGGGCCCCGTCCCTTTGCCGTTCCACCCACACACCCCATCCCTGTTTATTTATTCGCGTTCCATTTGTTCGCACAGGGAGCCCCTCCAGCGCCGTGCTGGTCCCTCCAAGTGGCCAGCGCCGAGGGACCGCTGCAGTTCAAGGCCGATGTGCGTGCAGCCCGGAAGGCCGAGCAGTGCCGCACGGTGAGGGCAGCCAGAGGCCCCCGAGGAACAGTCGGAAAGGCACCTTGGTGCTGGCACTGGCAGTGACTCGCTGCTTGTTTTCCGCTGATTTATTGCTTGGCTAAGAACCGACAGCTCTGCTCATCATCTGCTCACCACCCAAGGTGAGCTGCAATGAAAATAACTGGAATTTCTCATTTCAGCTGCAGAGATGTGGTGACTCCAGGCTTCCGCGTGGTGTTTTTTGGTGCCGTGGAACGCAGGGGATCACGACAGCTGGGTGTGTTTGGCTCTGGAAGGGGATCACAACTGCTGGATTATGTTTGGCTCCAACGCACAAGTCAGGGGAGTGACGCTGACTTTTGGACAGATCTGCTCAGGTGCAAATCTACCTCCATTCAGCACAAAAAAACCCCCACATTTCTTTCCTGGCAAGAATTAGCAGTGTGCTCTATCTTAAGTAAGTTTGTTTTTAAGAAATAAAAATTTCCTCTAATTTTTTTTTCTTTTTTTTTTTTTTTAATACCACTTGTGAGAATAGCAACAAACCCCTAAGGACATGCTCGGGTGTAGCAAGACCGTTTAATTCGACTAAGAAAAAAAAACAAACCCAAAGCCACAATTCGAGTACGGCTTTTCATTTTCCCCTGCGCGGTTGTGTCACTAGATGGCCTTCCAGACCCAATACAAACAACACTGCACTCGGGCAAGGAGGATCCTGCTTTGTGCACAGGGCAAACAAAAAGCTAGAAAAGGATATTTCTGCAGTAGACAAGAAGAAGGACCTGTAATACCCAACAAAGTGTCATATAACTCAAATTATAATGATTAAAAAAGTGGTCAAATTCATGTTTATTTAAAATTCATCATTTTACTGAGGAAAAAGCTGATGCAAGCACGTAGAAACTGTCAAAAATGCTTTACAAGCCACAGTCTTATAAATCTTATCTGGAACACAGGAAAAGCCATCAGCTCCTGTCCACTGTAATGGCTGAGAGCATTCAAATGGCACAGGAATGGATGGGCCAGGAAAGAATTTGTTTTATCCTGAAATGATTTATTTGGACCTGTCTCAAACCCAGTAGCACACTCTGCATCATACAATCAGCAAGTAGAGTTAACATTCTTCCTGTGACTGAAGAATTCAGCGTTTTTTTTAAAGTCAATTATTGCCATAAAGGGGATTTGGGGGGGATAAAAGTATTTTATGGTTCATTATTAATTTGTGGGGTTTTGCTTTCTCTTTTTATTTTTGGTTTTTTTTCCAAGTCTCGCAAAACAATATTTACATTTCTCACAGCTTTGTGTCCTTGTACATTTTATAGTTAAGGAAACTTTTAGATTTGTACACCTTTAGGTTTGGGATAAAACAACATAAAATGAGCAGATTACAAATACAAGTGTAAACACTCCAAACTCTGCTTTTAAGCAATGGACGTTCTACTTGTAATCAATCAACTTATTATGGATGAAATACAACATTTCAGTGTCTCAGGTACTTAATTTTAATTAACAGCTATGCAGTGCTTCAGGTATATCATTTGGGTTTGGGCAAAAGCTGAGCCTATTTTGCTGACTCCAAAAAAAGCAAAATCTCAAATGGAATTGTGCCACTGATTTAAATGGAACAAGATTCAACCCTCTATTAGTGAAATTCAAATCTAATCATTACTAATTGCAAGTGTCCTTCTCTAGTTCAGTTTTGGCCTGTATATCGATTTTGGCACAAGTTCTTTCATCAAAAGCTTACACATCTGCAGCTCAGGGGTCAATGTGTGTGTGGAGATGCTCAGTGAGCACAACAAAACCAGGGCATTAGTGGGGTATGGAAAATATCCGTGCTCCAATCTTGGTGTCAATTTGTTGCTTCATGTTCACCAAGGAAAAAGTTAGGAAGGAGTGAAAGGTTAGCACACTGCTTAGGAAAACTGCAGGGAGTTCGTGATTTTTAAAAGATGATTTAACACTCTGGATGGTATTGATGGGTAATTCAGGTTAGTTATGAAAACACCCCAAAAAAGACTCACAGATTAGGTTCAATATTGTTTGCACACACCATCTGCTGCATACACATATTGTTAGTTTATTTGGTAACACAAACTGGACAAGAATGGGGACCTGTTCTTCTTTATTGCCTTCAGAACTATGTTTTTGAAATACATTTTTTTTTTTTCATAACACAGACCCCAGTTTACAAAGACTTCAACGTAACAACAACTAACCCCATTTATGCCCAAGGAAACATTCATAAACTTAGTTGAGAAAGTGCATAACAAGACAGGACCTTAAATATTTTTTTTTTAACATTACCAGTGACATTAATTATTTGGGCTTTCAGCTATGAACTCCCACTACAGCACATACTGAGCAAGAGCAATGCCTTGAAAAATTCACAATAGGAAAGACAGACCCTAAGGAATGTGATTTACCAAGTAAGTCAAGTGAATCTTTGATAGATTTCAGATGTTGCACAAGGCCAACAATTGCTTGTCATGTGCACACAGACTCTTACTGAGGGAGAGTCTCTGCCCCATGGAATTTAGTATGGACGGGGCACAGAAGGAAGGGGGAATTATGATGTGAGAGAGCTGAACTGTCCCTGCACACAGCACGAAGTTCTGACGACAGAATCAGTGTGAGAGGAGAAGCCTATGACAAAGCAAGTGTGTACTACTCAAAGTGATTCCTCCTGTTTACAGAACAGGTGAACAAAATTGTTCTTCAGTTGTGCTTTTGCTCACAGTGCCAACATTGCTCTGACCCTCACTAAACCCTCCACACAATTTCCAAAATCAAAGCTCCCCAGTGTCCTTGACTTTCAGCTGCTTCTCAGTCTCCATTTCTGCAATGTTTCTCGCTGTTCCTCTCGCACATGCAGGTTCAACCATCTGGTCCTCATGGCCTGATATTTTACACACATGCCCCCACCCCGAAAAATCCCTTGGGCCACATGATTCACCATCTATTCAAACCTTGCCATGTGCCTGGTTTTTTGTGTAGTAGCTCCTACTGATGTAAATCCCTTGTTCCATAAGGGCTCTCAATTGCCTTTTGCACTGAAGGCAAGGTGGCTGTGACACCTGCCAGTCTCTGAGATGTTTAACCCAACCTTAAACATTATTACATTGTTGTTTGGCTGAGTAGGAACCTTTTTGTTTTCCCAGTGGGAAGTGCAGCCAGAAAGGCATTAACTTTCTAGACTATTAAGTAATATGGAAAAATTATATTTCAATAAGAAAATTTCCTTTCTGCCTTTTCATGCCTTCAAAATAGTTCCTGTTTCACTTGGCTCAAGTAGCCCCTGCACTAAATCAGTGCAGAAATCTTTGGATAAACTCTGTGTTAAATCTGTCCAAATGCTACCAGGGAGTTCAGAGGGTTGGGAAAGAAAACAGGACAAGGGTTTGCAAGGGGAGGTGTGAGACAAATTAAGACTCACAACTCAGCAAAATCAGGCAGAGAATATTCAGGCACTCTGATGTAGTTTGGACAAACTTTATTCATATATCACACACACTGATGACTACCTGGTGAGTAGCTATTTATAGGGAACTCAAACTGTTTTTGGTTATTTTCTCTGGTGTTCTTTAAATCAGGGGTGCCAGCTGTGTGGACCAAATATGGCCTACCTGATACACACGTGGCCAATGTGCTGTGCTTTGAATTTCACCTTTCATTAGAAACTAGCTCTTGGCTTTGCAGTTGTGGGGCAAAACCACCCCATTTTACAAATCTGAAGTAAATCAGCATGGTAACATCTCATCCAGATACAGTAGATGCTTGAGGCAGTTTCAAGTTTCTGTTGCTCACTAAAGCATGAATTCTCAAGCCAAATTCTGTTGTGAAAAATGGGTAACACAAGGTTAGGATCATCCTATGCTTTTCTGGAACATCAAACACAATGAGTGATCTCTGAAAAGCATTAAATGAACAGGCGAGGGTCTGCCAACACCTCCGTGGCTCTGCCCCATGGATCAGTGGATATGTGTCTCCCAGATGTGCTGGCATGGCTTCCCCAAACCACAGGCAGGAATTTGTCACCACAGGCTGGCAGAGCGATCACAGCAATGCTGGATCTCATCCCCTGCCTCTGTGCTGGGAAGGCGATCTGCAGGTTTGGCAGAGAGAGATTCAGAACGCCTTATTTCAGGTGAGATCTGCAGTTGTGTTTGCCTTGGGACCTGGGCTTGGTTTTGCCATGGGAACAGGCAGAAGCAGCGGGTTCAGGAGTGAGGCACAGCCTTGCTTGTGGCTGACAGAGATCAGGGCTCTGCTACAGATCTGCATGAAATTAGTCACCATCAGATGCTCTTCTGGATCCAGATCTGCAGCAGAGAATGCATCCCATCAGGAAGCAATTTGGGGAAATTTAGGGAAAAAGGCTACAAATAGCTTTGGTTGCAACACAATGCGTTCTTAGCCAGTATCCAACCAATCCCTTTAGTATAACCTCTAAAATCCCTCTGGCTTAGGCCTTCCTGTGTTTTCATTACCCAACACTCCACCTAACCCAGCAAGCACAAAGATGTTATTTTTTTCAAAATTGGAGCGCTCTCTGCAGTATCTGCTTCCTTCAGATCACTTTTCCCTTCTTCTCTCATTCCCAAATGATGTAATTCCTTGAGGATAGAAATATTTTCTTTTAATGTACTTGCTGGTTCAGAAACAAAGAAAGACTGAACCCAAGAGGAGTGTGTGTTAATTAAGATGACCACAGCACCGGGGCGGGAGTTGCATTCAGCTGCTTTAGTTTACACAGGAGGGATTAATATGGGTGGGTGAGTCAACTGTGGATTGCCAAATCTAGGTTACACTCCCCAAAATTCTGTTGGAAGACTCCTCTAAACCTGAAATATGTGGAGTTGAACCTTTTTTGTGTGGCTGTAGAGAACATCAAGTTTAAGTGAGCTCAGGTTTGTGTTCCTAAATATGCTTTTCACTATGTGAGCTACAGTGCAGCCTGAACAAGTGTGTGTTTTACAGAGTCATGAGGCAGGCTTTGATCAACACCTCATTCCTGCACTCTTGCACCTGGCCCAGGCAGGAAGCTTTCAAACCTTTTGGACAAGCATGTGAGGAAACTGGGAATATTCATAGGGGGAGGATAAAAAGATGATGAAGTATGCTATAAGAGAATGGACTGTGGATAAAATAGGGCTGTGTTTTTGCTGAGTAATGCATAGCACTGACATTAAAGGGCAGTTAACACGAAGTTTGCATCCTCCCCTCTGATATCTGTGCAAACTTCCCACAGGAAGGCAGCAATGGCAGACTGAAGAGATGATAAAATCCTCTGTTTATGTGAGGGACACCACAATTTCTGCCTCTTTTTGTGGAGTGTTGGATGTATGGGTAGAGTTAAGTGGGAAGCGCATGCTCTGTCGTTGTCTGGCTGGCAAGATGCTCATTCACAGAGATGGAGGTTTGGCAGGAGCTAGAGGAGCTTGTGGCTTGTCAGAGCATGGTCAGTAAAAGCACAGGCCCAGAATGAATTTTTCTCAGACCTGAGAGCAGCCATAACCTGGCCAGAGCAAACCCGGACAGGAACAGTGATGCTCAGAGCAGGTTAATTAATAACTTGAGACACTGGAAATAAAACCAGTTTGTAACTGAGTGATGTTTGCTTTAGAGCTGTGATTCTTGGCCTGTGCCTAGTTTGTGGGAGCTGGCTGGGCTGACAGTGCAGAGTGGCCTGGCTGGATGTCCTTGCTGAGAGTCACCAGAGCGGGTCAGGAAGGGGTTCAAGCAGTGATGTGGGATGGTGAGGGCAGGCACAGAGAGCAGCAAGCTGACTGTGCTGGGTCTGGCACACTGCCCTGCCCTGCTCCACACCTCTGTCCTTGATGGCACATTTCCTGTGCATTTTACCCTTCCAACACACATCTCACCCTTCCTGACTCTCCTCTTAATAACAGGCACGTTGTCAAGTTCCTCATTGCTTACTGGGATTAATATAGTAGCTCTGATTTCTTAAGGTTGGGAGATTTCCTGGTTAAAACTGTTCTAATTAAACTTATATCTCTCATAAGGCTAAAAATGCCCCTGTGTGAATGGCAGCTAGATCTGCTTGTAAAATGTCAGTGCCCCAAGACCTTTAATGGTCTTGGGAGTCTAACAATAGTACAGACAGTGCCTGTTCAAAGATAAGGGCTCCAGGCAAATGGAAGAAGGAAGCAAATACAGCATCCCCACGAATCAGACATCTTAGACAAAAATTTTCTAAGTACAGAACACATCTGGCTGTGTATTTGTCAAGTACTTTATTGGCTTGAACTACATACACAGCACCCACAGCAAATAATTTCCACTCTAAGTCTGAGTGGTCACCTCCATTTTCCTTTTAGGACTCAATTTTGGATCTGGGGAAAAGTGTTCTCAGTCAAAAGGCCTCCAAGCAAGCCCGGGCTGGTCACAGCGGAGCAACAGCTGCACGAGCTTAAATTCCAGTCCCCTCCCTGCTGTACAAGCCGTGCCCCTCAGTCCTGTGCCTGGAGGAATGTCCAGCTTTCCTGCTTCCCTGCCAGCTCCACTGGCATTTCCTATTCCACAGCCAATTGCACGTTAGGCACCGACACCATGAAGTGCTTTTTCATGTGGGCAGTGGTGATGGAACTAAGGATTCCTTTTGGTCAGAACCCCCTGCAGATGTTTGTGACACTTTTTTCACTCCCCTTTATGCAACATGTCAGGCGCTTGTGATAATTTATTGCCACAGGAACCACTTCCTGCTCGCTGCTAACTGCGAGTCCTTCCGGAGTGCTGGCAGGCACTGCCCGGGGAAAGGGAAAGACAATGTGCAGGGGAAGGTGTCAGGAAGCAAAGGAACTCTGTCCTGCATCAGCAGCTCCCAGGAGAGAGACAGGCAGAAATGCATCAATGGCTGTGTGGGTTTCGTGGAAACTAACTTCAGGGAGCCTGCCCTCTTGAAGGTTAAAACAACAAAAATATCTGGAAAAGGTATTTTAATTTAAAACTTACCTAAAAAAAAAGAAGAAAACAAAACTAAAGCAAGTTCAGAAATAACTCAGAAAGTAGACAAAGATAAGAACAGAGCCTGCAGGAGTCAAACCTGAACAAAAGGCACTGGCTGTGAAAGGAGAAAACCACAAATGGCAGGAGTTGAAATGTAAAACCTACAGTTCACTGTGAAACATGAAGGATGCTGTTGTATTCCACACCTCCTCTTCCTGGGTGTAGCTGTCTCCACAAGGTGAAGGGCAGTAATGAATCAAGCTCCTTCCCTCTTCCTGTTATTCAATTCAATTACTCGCAGGCTGTGCAGGTTCTGCTTTATTTCCCTTTTCCATATGCCACATTCTCCTCTTGGATTTTTTTTTTTTTTTTTTTAATTCTGAACTGTGCCTTTGGCCTCTCTCCCATTCCTTTCTCCTCGGTGTGTGCCCCCTGCTCTGCCAGGATCTGCTGTCTTTGTAACCTCTGCTGTGCACATATGCTGGCTCTTCCCTCCCCTCCTGCCACCCCCTGCTCCACCGGGTGTCCATTCTCCTGGCTCCCCCGTTTTTGCCAGCGGCTCCGTGAGCCAGCCAGGAACGGAACGATTTTGCCATGGCCACTGCTCCCGTTTCCATGCTGCCGGCTCCTCTCCAGCGATCAAGGGGAACCCGTGCTGCTCCCCTCGTAGAGCACAGGCAGAGACAACCCTGCAGCTGCTTAGCAACTGGGAGCTGCTGTAGCGCAGGGAGCCAGGGACGGCACAGCCTTCACCCGCCCGGCGCCTGCGGGCCCACTCGGCTGCAACCCAGGGCTCGGGGGACCAGCTGGGGCACTCCCCGCTGTCCTGTCAAACAATAAATCGAGATGCAAATTCTTAACTGCAGGATTGAGAGCAGTGGTGGCAATGTCAAGGGCAAAGCAAAGTCCTGGTCTCGTGTCACATCGCACCAGTGGGAAGACACTGCTCTGATTTGTAAGCTGAACTCATTCCATTTGATCTTTGTCACCAGTTTCTGGCTGCAACGTTTTATATTCCATCATTTATAATCAGAATGTTCCTTGTATGTGCTGCATGTGTTAAAATGGCTCCCAGGTCCCCAGCTACCATCACATCCAGACTGTTTAATGAAGTGTCCAGAGACACAAGTATTTAATGCATAAATATCCTTTTAGATTACTTATTTGTATCTTCATTTCCTTTTGATGTAAGCTTTGTAAGTGCCCAGCGTCTTTAAATGGTACATTCTTTTCATTCTTTCTCTTTTATTTTTGTGAAACTGTACTGTTCAGGGGCCATGAAGCACTGAATTGTTTCGAAATTAAATGGCTTTAGAACGCTGATTAGAATTGCACATTGCATTGATTTATTTCATTATTTTTATAAGCTTGAAAGCATTCTAAAAAATAACCAGTTCTACATCCTGATAGGATCACAGCATTTCAATGGCAGCTGCATTTCAATAGGCAAGAAGCAACACAAAACATTCTGCAAGTCAGGTGTTGAAACAGCTTTTTTATTCCTTTATAGCTCAAGAAAGATTAGATCTCTGAAAGCACTCACTCCCTACCTTACAGAGGTGGCTTTGTCATAATACTTGCAGAAATAATATGATCACATACTGTTTAAAAAGGAATCTCCCTCCCCCCCTCAGCTCTGGCAAATAGCCAACATATCCATCAAAATTTGTCTGGATCTTAAACACAGTAAATGTTTGTTCCACTGTTGGGTGTCACCATGCATCTCTGCACCCTGGCAGCCAAAGAACTCAGCCTAGTGACTCCCTGTCATTGTTCAAGGCTCACATCCCATGCATCCTCAGAGCATGCTGGGACACAGGTGAAATCTGTCAGCAGGTTGCTTATTTTGGCTGACAATTCCCTAGACAGATCATCTGCTGTTCTTAGGAAGGAATGGAAAAATTCATGGCAAGAAAACCTGAACAGGCAAATACCCTGTCCATATTCCTACTCAATATTCCTTTGATATTCTTAGCCTGGTTTCCTAAAAATAAAACTGTCTAATGGGACTGTGTTGTTCTACATAATTTTCCCCTCTCCTTCCTCCAACCTCAAACAAACTTGGCAGGGGGGAAGAAGTCCCTAAAGCATTTAGGTCTTGAATGAACAGCTGGATACAGAGTATGTAGTGAGGCATCACGTCTAAAAAAACCCCATTTAACAGGAACGTCTCAAAATGTACTTTGTAACCATCCTGCCCCAGACCTCTCATCTTTCTTTTATGGGTCCTGTAACCACCTGTTTTGTGCTCTGCATTATTTAATGGCTACATAATAGACACCAGGGCAGGCAAGTGTTGCAGCGTGCCTCTGGCTCCCTTCCAGCTCCTAAACTGGGCTTTCTTCCCATGCAACTGGGGTGTGGCAAGGCATGGTGTGGAACTAGATCTCCTCCTGACACAATATTGACACTGGTGAGGTGTGTGTACACACACCCGGAACCAGGAAACACCCACAGTGCAGATAGGTTGTTTATCTGGAAGAAAACATAAAATCATAACCAACCAAGTTTGCAGGTGACACTAAGAAGTATCAGGAGGGAGTATTAAATAAAAATAATAATTTTAAAAGGCCATTGCAAGCACCAACACTAAGAGTTTTCAAGAGGACCAGAGTAAAACCATACATGCAAAACAAAGAGCACAATCCTACAGTACAGGATTGTCATCCTAAGAAGGAGCAGATCTGAGAGTATTTTAGCAGCCCTGCTGGGAAACCAGCTGAACGTGGGCTGGAGTAATCCCTGGATGCCTGACGGACACATCCGAGCCAGGAGGGCTGTTGGCTCGGGCAGGGTCACTGCCGATGGCTCTGTCCCCTTCTGCCCAGATCAAAATGGTGACAAACTGGAGCAGGAACAATTACAGGATTAGTGAAGATGGACCCGAGGGGGAGCTCTGCAGCCTGCAATGGAGTGTTTAAATGCTCAGCTTGCACACAGCTACGAGGGGATGGAAATCTGGTCATGGAGCATTCCTCTGCCAAGGAGACTGAGGGACAGACACATCCAGAAACTGAAAGCAGAAACTAGACAAGTTTAAAAAGGTACTTTGATTTCTAGTCTGTCAGGTAGATTTTTGATGGAAGCAATTTACCCTTATTTTCCTCCCTGTCATAGCCCATTTGAAAATGAAAATCTGATCTTTATCTAAGATGCAGCTATGCTGCAGTTAAATTCTTTCAAATGAGAAAAAGCAAAAACTTCACAAAAATCCAGAGACCTGCATAATGCAGGAAGTTGAACCAGATGAACCTTGGTCTCTTTTGTCTTTTATAATCTATTAATCTAGTTTCCTTGCACAAGCAGTGGATTGTGACTTGAAAACCTTCAATATAAAGGATTCTGTGTACAAGGCAGTCTAAAACAAAATGTTGTAAACAGTCAGGATCATTGTTTGGCAGAACAGCTGCATATTTTTTACTTCACTTTGCCTCAATCTAATTTGCTCTTGTTGCAACACTTTGCCAAAGAAATTAAATCACTTCTTATTGATAACAGACAGTGATATAATTAGCATAAGAGTTTTCCACTCAACAATGCCAGGCAGGGACGCTGTGGGCAAGAACAAACTCCTTTGCTTCAAGAATGTGCACAGAGTCACCATAAGCTGTTCAGAGAAAAAAAATTCCCCCCCCCTTTTCCCTGAAAGATCTCTTTATCTAAAGAGTGTCACACAGCAAACCAGGGTCAATCTAACTCAAGTATGAAAGTCTGGTTTGACCTTTCTGGGATTTAAACACACTGTACCAGAACATTTCGCTTTTCAGATACGAGGTTCAGCCATGAAACCACCCACTCTGAGAGCACAACTGGTCTCAACCGCCTTGGTGACTCTTAAACTACGCTAAACATTATAGTCATTTAGAAACGCTAAAAAACGGAAAGAAATTTTCGGCTCAGACTTACAAAAACAACTTCCAGAAGTGCTGAGGACCCACACAACTCACTGGGGTGGCACGGCAGGCTCGCTGTCCAGCGCCTGCTGCCCCAGCAGTTTCTGGCCCTGGTTTGCACGTACGCAGCGCCAAGCACACGCGTTAGGACCTCTCCCAGCTGGAGCACTTCATGGATTCTACCACCGGGAACAGCCGTCCTGGACAATGATTAATCGCAGACAAAGATGAGAGTCCTGGAAAAACATGCAGAGAGATGCAAGTACAGACAAAGCTGTCTAAGCTCCCACAGTATTATGGTCTGGCTGTGTATCTTCAAAGCTGCGTTAGGCAGAGCTGGTTTGCTTCAGGGTTGAACAGATCAACGTTACGGTTTAAATGCTGGTATTGCTAATAGCCAAATATATATTTAAACATAAATCCCAGGAAAGTTAATAGCCCGATGCTGTTTAAATATGCCTTTTTTAGTCGCTTCACGTGCTGACTTAACTCATTACGATGCAAGCTGCAGAAACCTTTTCACTACAGTTCAAAAACCCCTACAAACACGAGCCCAGCTCTGCGCCGTACTTTTATCTACACGTCGCCTCTTTCGGCCATTTCCAGGAAGCTGAAATGCCTTTCACCTCTGTTGAGAGATACCAGAGGAGCATTTTAATGGTGTTCAGCTAAGACCAACGTCACCGTTCCGATTATTGCCAGCAGACGGTCACCGGGAGCCGCCGTGACCCGGGCCGGGTGCTCAGCGCTGGCTCCAGCGCGGGCCCGGCGCTCCCGGCCTGGGAGGGACCGAGCGGTGGCTCGGGCGGCCCCGGCTCCGAGCGCCGCAGCCCCCGACAGGGCTCGTAGCGCTACAAAGCCAGCCTGGCACTGCAGAAGCGCTTTGGTTTTGTTGTTGGTTGGTTTGGTTTTCTCCCCCTCCATGGGAACGTGTTCTGTTTTGTGCTGACGGTTTGTCGCTTGTTCTCGACATAGAGCCTGACCCGGTGAGGAGCGAGGGGGGGAGCGACGAGCGCAGTTGTTGCGAAAGGCGCGGGCTGCGGTGTCTCCTTCGCAGCAGCACCCTGCTCCCTCGCATGGAAACAGCCCTGAGCCTCGGCACATACCACAGCATAGGTTGTACAAACCCACGGAGCGGCTGGTGCTGAGCCGCAGGAACTGCGGGCAGGGCGCACCCTGCCCGGCACATGCCGCTCCCGCAGACAGCCTCTGCCAAGCAGCCACTTACCTTCACCCTCCCTCAGAGTCCGCAGGACGGTCCTGCTCTAGCCTTACCAGGGAGGCCACCTCTCTACAGTGTTTGCTTTTCCTCCCTGTCCTGCCCTCTGAAGTGGTTGCTCAAGCCAGGCTTTCCTGGCTCACCTACTCTGGGTCTGCAGTGAGCACAAGCTGCAATTCCCCGCAGAGCACAGCGAGGCTTGTGAAGCTCCAAGATAACCCTCAGCCTCCACCCAAAGCGAGCTGCAGCAGAATCTGCTCGGGGAAGAAAAAAAGAAAATCCCACCAAAAAACAAACCATAAGGAGGAAAAAAAAAAAAAAAAAGGACAAAAAAAAAAAAAGAAGAAAAAAAAAGACGCCACATGTAACACCTCCTCGGGCCATGGCGGCTCCACTGCAGCACGGCACCGGCTCCGCGCCAGCCCTGCCCGTGCGGGCCCGGGGAGCTCGGCGCTGCAGGCCGGAGGAGGCAGGGCAGCGCTGCCCCAGCTGGGTGATGGCGGAGGGGGGAACAGCCCAGGAGAGGTAGAGGAAGAAAACAACAAAGAGCCATGTGACGGGGAGCGGCGGCCGCGCTCCCCCCGGCGCACCCGCTCCGGGCGGGGAGGTGGCGGCGCCGCCCGGCCCCTCCCGCGGCCAGCGTTGATGGTTCCCCCCCCGTCTCCCACACTGCCCGGGCTTTAATTTTTTTGTGCATTTTATTTTTTTTCCCCCTTGTGTGTGGGGGGGGAAGAAGGGGGGTGTTGTTGTTTGTTCCGCTTTTCTCCCCTCTGCATTAGGCGACTTCCATGGCTTGGTGTTTATAAGGAGAGCGGGAGGCTGCGGCGGGGGAAGGGCAGTGTTATTTATAGCAGCCGGGGCTGCGCCGGCATTATCCGAGCTGCCTTTGTCCTCCCGGCCAGCCGCCCCCCCGCCTGGCCCGGCTGGAGCGCCGCCAGCCCCGCTGCCGCAGGGCGCTCCCGCCATGTTGTGCGCGAGGAGAAAGAGCCGCCGCTCCCTGCTTGGCTTCGCCCTTCCACAGCCCCTCACAAAGCGCTGGGGGAAGGGGGGCGGGAAAGGGGAAAAAAAAAAAAAATCCCAAACCACCCCAAACCCACCATTTCCCTGCAGCGCCCGGGACGCGGAGCGCCGGGAGGCAGCGGGGGGGAGAGCCCGCCGCGCCACTGCCCAGCGCTGAGGAGAACGCGGCGCCGAAGGGAAGGAGAAGCCATGATGGCGGCTGCCCTCACACAACACGGAGCGCAACCGGGAGCGCCGTGCCCGCCGCCGGCTGCCCCTCCCGCCGCCCGGGACACGGTGCTGCCGCAGCCTTTCACATAATAAACCCACCAGAATTCGGCAGGGAGGCCATTTTCGTGGGCTGGGTGGCGGCACTAAAGCACAACTGCTGTGAATATCAACTGCGTCACGGCTCTCCATCTGTAACACTCAGGCTGCAAAGGGTCCCTCACTTGGAAGCAAACTCCCTCATTTTGGATATACTTCCAGACCTCCTTTTTCCCCCCTCTCTCCAAGTCACTGCCTCTCGGTACGAAGGATTTTACAGTGCTTTCTAGGGAGACATCCGCCATTAAGACTCACCGTCGTGAAAAACACCCCCCCATTTTGTTGCCTGTTTTTTGTCGAGCTTCTGTAATTAGACGGATAAAACAATCCAGGGATCCCTACCACCACCACCACCGCCTTCTCGACTTTTTTAACATCAGCTTCACTAACATCTTACTGTTCACAGGCAGATTTTTTTTTTTTTGTGCTTTCAATTTAACAGCCACGTAATGCCTGCAATGGATTCACAGCGTCTCTCCGCACAAAAAGAAACCCAAACCCACCCAGGGCTGAGGACGACCAAGAGCTTTGTGCAGAAAGAGAAATCAAATCCCTCCCTGAAAACAGACGTTTCAGAGGCACTGTTAGGTGTTTCTGAGGAGAAGGAGATCGCCACCGCTTTCAGACGACCATTGGGATCTTTCCACCCAGGACAATACCATTAGCTACAGGCCTGGGCTGTTTGTTCCTCTGCAAGGGCAAAAGGGTTTACTTACCCGCACACCATAGTTGAATGCAGCTCTGAAGGTGAAGTTGTTACTCTTTTTTAAAATAATGGCTATAAATATATATATGATCTGTATCACCACTTCTCTCGTAAGATTGCGAGCCAAAGTGGATCTTGTTAAGATAAGTTACGGATCTTTGTATGCCAGTGGTCTAGCACCAAAAAAAGAGGAAAAAAAAAAGGGGGAAAAAGCTATAGAAAAAGTCCAGCTATGTTGACTGACCGTATACAGGCGAGGACTCCTGCTTGAGGCTTAAATCTACCTTCCTGTGGCAGATTTACTCTGTACATAAAAAGGACGTTCAGTGTTTTTCCACAGAGCACACAGACACTAAAAATATTCTCCTCAATAGTTTTAGGCTGCACATGTCAGTGTGAAAACACCTAGTTAACATTTACTGGTTCTAAACAACTTTTAAGCATATCTTAGCCAGATAGTTTGCTTTATAAGTACATATTTCAAAAAGCATAAATTGGTTTAAACAGACAAAAACGTAAGACATGCAAATGAAGGCTTAGCAATAAGGACCACTTCAGTAACATTAACATGAAAACTACACTTAGCAAGGACAGAATGGATTGGGTACTTACAATGTAAGAGGAAAGAAAGAGAAAAAGCTTATCATAGTAAAATTGCCTTATTTTTTGCCAGAATCCACTATTCCTATACCTATATTTAAAACATTACCTTTTAAGCACAAAAGGAGTTAATAAAAATGGCCAGGAATCAAGTGTTTAATATAGGAGAGGAGTCTCTCAAATTTATTGTTCAGTCATCAGAGCTGCTTAAAGCTTAAAAACCCCCAAAAATATAAAAACAATGTATTTACTTTTTTTTTGTTGGCATTCGAAATTGTTAACTGCTGACATAGGGTGTGCCATGACCTAGTTACACAAGACAAAGATGGATCCCGAATCATAAGGGAGAAAAAAAAAATCCGCATTACTCTTTTTTTTTTTTTTTTGGTTAAGGGTTTGAGAGAGATATATATACATATATTTAAATCCTCCTTCTTCAGTGAGTCGTCTGGCACCGTGCTAGAGGCTCTCACCACCCCGCGTGGTGTGGATTCACATGGCGGATCCCCCTTTATGGAACAAAGGAAAAGCCCAGTTGGCCATTTCGCTCCACTGCAGAAAAATGGCTGCGGGTCCCGCGGCCTCTCCTTGGCTTCTGCCGCGCGGTGCTTTTACCCCGCCGTCTAATAACTCAGGCCCCATGGAAGCCGCGCTCCCATTGGCTGTGCCCGCCGCGCTGCCACCGCCCCAGCCAATGGCGCGGCCGCTCCCGGGGCCGCCGCGGCCCCGCGCCCCGGGACGGCCGCGCCA
>WAAE01017923.1:0-10051 GCA_013400495.1 Nicator chloris | reverse complement strand
ATATTAATATAATAATAAACCCAAGAACTCCCTGGCTCTACTTTTCATTAGTTGGTGGCTAGGGAATGCAGACCAAGATCACTGAAATTTAGATTCTAAATAAGCAGTCCTATTTCAACAGCAGAATAAGTAATGAAAAATGGAAACCCAGGCACTAATTTTAAGGATACTCAGAAAACACTGAGAAAAACAGGAAAGAAAACACAGAGAGAGGACAACATGTTGGAGGAGAAAAAAACCAAACCAAATCTTCTTCAGTACTATTCCCACTTATTTGACTTTCTACAAGAATTGTTTAGATGTAATATCTGCTGATGCAGGAAATTACAATTTAGAAAATATTCAGTTGAAAAAATATGAACATCGTGCCAATCTTATTTACATTTATTTAATTATACCAAAAATCATGATAAATTCTGTCACTGATCTCCATGCTCCTTAATGAATTCTCCATTGGCAAAGAATTTACTGGTAAGGCATTAAGTTCTCCAAGGATGGTCTCCAAGTGAGTAATTTAGCTTCACACTACATTATATAGAACTAGTGAATTAGCAAAAAATTAATCTAGATCACAGATTAAATATGCTTGATTGTGACTTTAAACAATGAATGCTAGGATTACTTCCAAGAGCTGAAAAGGAATTACGGAACATCCATGGCAGAATATTTTACATAGTGAGGCAGGGAAGGACCAAAACCAGGAGTAATTTAATTGACTGTTTTCTTGATTATTGGTGTGTATGTGTGTGATTTTCTTGAGTAATATACATCTAAGCAATCTTCATTCTAAAATTGCCATGTCATCTAGATAGAATATAACCTATTAGTTATCAGTTAACTAATTACCTGACCAGTTACCTGATTAATCATTAGTTGCACAAAATAAATAAAATTATATATTGCTTTTGAGTGAATTGAAATAACAAAACAAGCTGATATAACCAGGAAGTTTCATGAGATTATTTAACCTCTTGGCTACTGTACTGCTTGTTATCTTAGAGTGCAACCTTTTAATTTGCAGTTTTGGAAAGCCTTGTCTTTCTCAGATTTTTTTTTTTTTTTGTGTAGGTTCTGGTTAGATTTTTGGTGGGTTTTTTCCAGTAGTTGAAATATTTTGAAGGAGTTCTCTAAAATCATTGATCTTTTCTGCCTATTGCTCTTAAGCCTGTATTTATATTCATAATCACTTACAGATAATTTACAAAGTGATAACACTAGGTGAAATTAACCCTCAGTATAATATAAAGTCTTTAACAAATGTGTATTAATTATTGATTTGTCATGCAGTTTATTTATGTACAAGATTACAGAAGCCTATGAACCCTTAGGTAGTGTCTGGAATAATAAAACAGATGTTTTCCCTAGGTTCATGTTTTAATTTTTTAAGTTCTGGGAGATAAAGCAACAAAATATGAAACAGCATTCCCTACACTGGCTATTCAACCACTACTTTTTTACTGTATTAAGATATTTTCCTGATTATGAAGGAGCTGAGTAATTATTGTTAGGCCAGAAATGAATTCTTCGCAGAAGTAGTATCTCTGTTGAGTATCAGTGTTACAGGTGGTTTACAAAACACAGAAGTACCCATAAAATAGAAAAGGGATTATTTAAAAGCCTATGCCTATATGGATTCCATTTATTATCCTGGCATTTTCTTTGCACTTAATAACTACAGCAGCTGGTGATAAAAGCTTAATATTAAGAAAAAAAATTGGAACAATTACTTTAGATAAAAGCCTCATTTCTTATCTTTGTAATCTGTTTACAACAGTGTTGTAACAGAGAAGCAGAAGCAAGTATTTTTGAGATGAGAGGTTAATAAATTAGATTTGCTGTTAAAAAAAAGTGACAAGAAATTGCATTCTTGAGTCAATTTTCATAGTCAGTTGCTGCAAAATTCTTTGGAATTATTCATAACGTGTCGATACCTTAATATACCTAATAACCTAATTTGCATTTTAAGGTGTCTTGTTCAAGAAGAACATACATTTTGAGAAATGAGTTTTGGAAATTAAAATGGGACATAAAAAAGTGAGTCTATAGGAAATGTGATGGTGATAAAAATGAGTAAGTTGTCAAGACCAGTAGGAATGATCAAGGGTTTGTAAAGCGAACATGGCACACCTAAGCACGTTAAAATACAGGCGTAATTTAAAGTAGTACATTTTCAAGATTTGGAAGCATAGAATCATGGAATAGTTTGAGTTGGAAGGGACCTTTCAAGGTCATCTAGTCCAACTCCCCCTGCAATGAGCAGGGACATCTTCAACCATCAGATTGCTCAGAGCTCTGTCTAACCTTGACCTTGGATGTTTCCAGGGACTGGGAATCCACCACTTCTCTGCGCAACATGTTGCAGTGTTTCACCACCCTTCATGTGAAAAATGTTTTGCTAACATCCAATCTAAATAAAAACTTCCTTCATTTTAAAACCATTAACCCATATCCTATCTCAACAGACCCTGCTAAAATGTTTGCTCCCATCTTCTTGTAAGCTGCTTCTAAGTACTGAAATAAAAGCACTTTGTTACTATATATTGGCTTTCCAATACTTTTGTTAGTATTTCTTAAAAAGTNCTAACCTTGACCTTGGATGTTTCCAGGGACTGGGAATCCACCACTTCTCTGCGCAACATGTTGCAGTGTTTCACCACCCTTCATGTGAAAAATGTTTTGCTAACATCCAATCTAAATAAAAACTTCCTTCATTTTAAAACCATTAACCCATATCCTATCTCAACAGACCCTGCTAAAATGTTTGCTCCCATCTTCTTGTAAGCTGCTTCTAAGTACTGAAATAAAAGCACTTTGTTACTATATATTGGCTTTCCAATACTTTTGTTAGTATTTCTTAAAAAGTGATAAAATTTTGCTGTAATGACTTGTATCTGATTGTTTTATTAGAATTAACTTCACATGTGACTTGCTGTGGAGTACTTTTTATTAGGGAAAAATGCTGTTATCTACAAAGTCCTAAATCTGAGGTATAAATTGAGCATAAATTTTAACAGTGAGGAGATTAGTCACTGGAGAAAGAGCAAAAGGACATGAATATTCTGTCTTTTGTTAACAAGGGTAGATGACTCTTTTATCAAAGATGCATTTCAGCCAAACAAAAAGGGTTTTGATCAATAATGAGGTAACTGGTGGAAAGTTGCTACCCTGCATCATAAAAAAAGCGACGCTAGTTTGAATACTCCTATCAGTGCTATGAATAATGTATATAAGTATCAGGAAGTTTTTGCTTATGGCTTGCATACATTTCCTCTTTCATAATCATCTTTTATTGTGCTACAGCAAAAGTACTTTTTTTATACTGAGTAGTATTTCTCTTACTATCAGAAAGACCAGAATTTATATTTGCTTTTCAGTCAAAATTATTTTTCATTTGAAAAGTTCTGTTTCAGTATTTGGGGATATTTTTAAGATAAATATATCAAAAACTTGTGTAAGACTTTGGAATTTGTTACTTTTTATGAAATAAGCCTTTTTTTAACTTCTTTTTTAGAGTAAAAAGAAATTTTGATTCTATTCCAATTTTATGTAGTGCTAAAATCTGAAAGCTGCCTGTTACCCTTGCTATTTCATTCTTGAAATGCACAGGTTGTAGTTATCGCTTAAATAAAAATTGATATTGTAATTTGATCATATCTTGCAGTAAAGTATTTAAAATTGCAGCTTTTGTTTCTTAAGGGACTTTTCCTACCCATCCATCTCCAAAGAAAAACTTTAAAGTTCAAACTGAGATAGTGGAGATTGGGCATTTTCATTCTGTGAGATACTTTGTAATCTTAGATTTTTTTTTCCTGACCCTTTTCGCAAGAAGTCAGATAGCTGAGTGTTCCCTCTGATTCAAGCTGTGATTTTTATGATTTCCAGCTCTCTCTGCTGAAGAGAGAAGAATTGAATGCTCTTACTTCACAGCATGAATAAATCCTTAGTATATATAGGCCACAAGAGATCCACTTAAGTCTGAGAGTTATGATTTTCTGTCTTCCTGCTGCAGAGGTGAGGACCAAGCCCTGATTAGGACTGCCTGGAGATATGTACATAGGCCTCATTTAGATTTCACTAACATGAAACCTGTAATGAGTCCGTGACTGAAAATGAGAGAGAAGCTGAATACAAAATCACTAAAACTTACATTGGTTAAAATATCTCAGAATTGAAGTATTTTCCCATATCTCTGTATTTAATCAGAAAATATTCAGAAAATACCTCCCAATGCTTTCAAATATATATTTGGAAGTCTACACCAGTGACTTACGCCTTATTTGTTATTCTTATCAATCCGAAACTATTCTCAAATTTTGAAATTTGTCATAGAGCACGACACGTTTGAGAGCGCAAGTATGAACACACAGAAGGACAAATACATACACAAATATATGCAATATATGTGCACACATATATATGTGTAAAACATTTCTAAGGATAAGGAAAAACAAAAGTGCAGGAGATAGGAGGATGTGAGAATGTAAATTTAAGGTACAGATACAGACAGGTTCACAGGTTTGATCTGAATTTAATGTAGGAAGAGAATTGAAGCCAGTGAACGTATTGAAGACACATCTTTTGCATGTAGGCCAGCATCTTGTTCCTTGTATGCAGGCTGAGATAAAGACAATCTTATGGTTGAAAAAGTTAAGTTCTGAACCACCAGCTGAGACTTAGTTATTGTGTTGGTTTTGCAACCTCATTCTCGTTCAGATTTAATTCTGAGAGGCTTTTAACTAACCTTATTTGATCTTTCAACACACAGTCCAGATTCAGACAAATTTAGACTGAAAAAGCTCTTACCCTAAGGATGCACATGCACCCTTTTTTCCGTGTGTGTTGCAAGTTCTTCCTTTTGGGTTCATTTTACACATGATCATTTAATCACTCATTTCTATCTAGTCATATTATAACAGATGGGAGAAAAGAAGCTGTTGAGCTTGAGGGTGTGCAGCTGAGCCAATGGGTGAACGAAAGTAGAAAAAGCTGAACAATTCATGAGCTGCTTATGCTCTTTATTCAAAGTGTACTATGAATTCTTTGAAGTTACTTATTCCTATTCATATCAATTAGTATTCCTGCTGTACAAATTGCAACTAATCTGTAAATACTTTTGTTTACCAAGTTAAACATGCATGTAATAGCAGTACTGAATCCTGAATCAACAGGTTTGTGGCCCAGCCCGATGAGTACATCTGCATATGTATTTCTGTTGATATAAATACATAAAAGTAATGAAAACTCATACGATAAGAAGTTATGATGAAGATTTCTTGATTAAAAAAAAAAATTTTTTCAAGTGGTGAAAAAGAGAGTTCCAACATCATATGACATAGTGAGTGTCATTTCAAAATCTATTGGTAAATTCAGTAGTTTTAAATGTGGGAAAAAATTCAGAAACAGCCATGAACTAGAATTATTTTTAAGTTTAACTCTTTTAAGACTTCAAAACTACTCTAAAGAACTTTATGGACTTCTTTATCTTAAAACAATCAATTTAATTTTTTTTAAATCTTTATTGTTTTACTTTCTGCTTTGGTTACAAGCTAGTACAGACATGGACAATATTTACTTATTCTTGAAAAATACGTGGCTAGAGATCTCTTTAAGCCAAGTTGCTGACATTGCAAATTTTTCCACTGCTAGGCAGACACACTACCAGGAAATAATTTTTCAGGAGCTATTGTAAAATAATCTTGTATTTAAGCTTGTTATTGAAAGAAGATGATCTGAAAGAGGATGATCTGAAAGAATATCAAGGTTGAATAAAATTAGTATTTTCACTCCAGCTTCCCATATCTTGATGGGAAAATGTCACTTAAATGTAAAAACTATATTTATATAATTATTAGTACATTTATTTATTGTTTAATAAGTGTTCTTCAGATTTAAATTTTCCTCAATGGCTTCATAATAATGCCATTGGATATTTCCACTATTAGCTAACCTTTGTTAATAAGGACAGGAAAAAAATCAGAAGTGCTATGCTTTCTTTTTTCCTGGCATGGTTTAAACAATAGATAACACTGTAAGACACAGAAAATACTTTTATGGAAAAAGAAGTATGTTCTGCCAAACAAATCACAGTGGGCACTTTAAGCAAATTTAACAAGTGGGTAGAATAAATATGGTGCTGTATGATACATATTTTATGAGACCACAGGCCATTACATATTTTTTCATAAATTTTTAAACCTGTGCAATTTTCCACTCCAATAATTTAAAATGAAAAATGTTTTACCTTTAGAGAAAATTAAGGGACTGAAAACCATTGTATGAATAAAGAAACTTTGCTTAAGAGAAAGAAAATAGATTTTTTTAAAGCAAAAAGCCAATTTATATAATTTTGCTAAATGCTTTAAGTAGGAAAGTGCATAACTAATTTAGAAGTGCAGAGTGCCTTGAGTTGGTTAGTAAATTGCAGGGATGTTTTAAAAAGTGCTCCCCATTGGTTACAAAACAGACTTGAGCAGGAGTCCTGAAATTAGTGTTGTAGATACGACAGAGCACATCAAGACTTTCACTAACCAAACATAATACAATTTAGCTTTTCTGTAAAAAGCTGGCTGAATTCGTTGCCTGGTATCCTCCAATAATGTAAAGGAGGGGTTTTTTGTTTCTAACTTCCAGTAGTCATCCTGGAAATCTTTTGTGATGGTATTAGCTTTGAAGAAGCACATTTTATTTGTTCACAATTGATTCAGGACTGTGGCAGAAGTGGGCCAATGTCAATAATTTGTTCATGAATAAGTTTTTATAATAAATCTATTGTCTATGACAAAAGGATACTATATTTCAGATTAGTTATGAAAAATCTTAGGACTCTATGAACTGTAAAATGAGAAATTAAAGTTGTTTCCAATTTTAGCATGGATTTTCCAAGTTTTGGTTCCTAAAAGAAAACCGAAGCCATGTGTTTGTCTTCTCTTGCAAGTCTAAAGTTTTTAGAAACTAGAGTCTGCCCCTTTGAGAAAAAATGACAAATATTGCTAGTTGTTTAGAAGCATATGTCAAAAGATTGCCTTAACTCTGAAGGAAATTGTGATTAAATATTTTTTACATGTATATATATAAATAATTCCAGGGAAAATAAAAGCATCCCATCAGGACATTCAGTCTTAAAACATATTGTTGAACCATGACTCACAAACTCAGTCACTGAAGATGTCTGGGATGTTTTTAAATGGCCTTATATGCACCAGAGGTTTAATAGGTTGTGGACTTATTTAAGGTCTAATATAGTGTTGCAAACTGCATTCAGTCATGAAATCTGATTTTTTATGTAGTGTGACAGTTCCACATCAAATCCCTTTTCTGTATTGCGGTTTATAATAGGAAAACCTTGGGAACTGCTGCTTCAACACAAGTATTAAAATCTAAAAATTCATGTTGTTGCTGAGATAGAATACTATGTGAAAAGGTTAGTTACAAAAATTTATCAATTCATCAAAATATGAGTAGTGTATAATAGAATAATCATGTTAGGAGAGCAGAAAAAATATTCAAGAGAAAATAATGATTGTTTCAAGATTGTGAGCATCTTAAATCTGGAAGTTGATTTTTGTTTATTATTTACATTGTCATAGTGTTCAGGAGTTCTTGCTATTGGCTGGAGCCTTTCATGCCTAACAGTATGGAAGCAGAGCTTCATGGGATTTGCAATGAAGCATTTTTAAGTGTTAGCGTGTGGAAATATAGAATCTGGAGAACACGGGATCAATCAGTAGAGGTTAGCTATGTAAATAATTGTCAGTACAATGCAGACTAAGTTTTTGTAGGTGTTACAAAATGGAATGTTTAAGTAGAATTAAAGGGAGAATAACTGGTTGGTTACAGCAGTAGAAAAGAAGGCACAGAAATGTTTGATAGGAAATTTAGAATCATAAAGTATCTAGATTGGAGGGGGCGTTATGGAGTCATCTACTTCCTTCCCCTCTTCAAAGTAAAATGGTAAGTGGTAGGGTCTAGAAGTTAAGGAAATTTTGAGAGAATTTTAGACCAAATTAAAAGGTGTTGTTGTCATTACAAAACATCCTGAAGGGTCTGTCCTTTCAGACTACAGGTCCTGAAGGGTCGGTCCTTTCACAGTAAAGATCATCACCTATGTTGAGTGTATAAAATATTCAGGATGGTGAATACATAGAAAGGAATAGGTACATTTGTAAGCCAACTAGCACACGATGGGTACTGGAGCAGTTTGAAAAGACAGGAGAGCATTCATTTGGTTTGTCAGTACCAGAAAATCAGGTGCTGCCATTTTTGAGATGAAGCCTGGCTGAGAGGGTAGCCTGGGTAAGCGGACAAGGAGAGCCACACAGGGAGAGTCACTGAGGTGGTACTTCACAGACAGGATCAGTCAGCCGTGACGTTGAAAGCAGAGCCTGGGGTCAGCAGACACACATTGCAAACAGTGGCTGGGAAAAGATTAGGAGTTACTGAAGGGTTTGCAAGAGCCTTGCTTGGTTGTGTTCACATTTAGCTGATGACTAGACCACTGTGAGGAGGTCATAGAGGCAGAGAATAAGATTTCAGGTCAGAAGAGACACACAGATCCTTGAGTTTCAGTCCTAAAGGTGGTGTCTAATTTGTGGTGGTGGATGGGACTGTAAGAGGTCCTGTGCTAACATAGGATCTAATTATAAATTAGTAAGATTACAATTTGCCTCTTTATGCTATTCCATTCTAAAAAAATGTCATATAATCTCCATTTTTACAAGTCATTGAGTTCCTATGTATTTTCACATAAATACTTCCATGCTTTGTATGTCAACCTTTTTTTTGTCCCTCGTGAAATAGGTTTTGCAGCTCTGAAATGACACCAGACTTAGGTCATCAAAGACATCCATTCTATAGTAAGATACAGCAGTAAATATCCAAGGTACATACAGCCTACTGTTTATTAACTTCAGAAAGTTCCTCTGAGTTTTATTTTAAATTTCTATTACTAAATATTCACTACAGAACAGCTGAGCATACTTGCTAAGTGTCACTATTTATATAAGAAACAAACAAAAATGTGTTTTGGAAGGTCCTTTAACAGATATCAGGGCAGGCTCAACATTGAAAATCTGCTGCACTACTTAATGTATAATTAAAAGGCATTTGAGGACTTTTCAACCTGCTATTGATTTTTTGGTACTTTGAGAAGTACTAAAGCATTTAAAAGCCTTAGTTTAGGTAATCATATATGACTCACAATATAAACAAAGATTAAAAAAAGTTTTTGAAAGAGCAAACTATTGTTGGATGACCCTGGGATGCTGCTGTAGTGATAAAAGGACTTGAGAGAGTACATTAGACCACTTCAGAAAAAAAAAAATATTTAAAAAAAAATATAATCAGTTCTGTTGTGCCAGTAGTCTTTAAATTATGTCAATGAATATGAGTATGCAAAAAAATACATGTTAGTTGGAATCTGGGCTGTTCCAGAAGGTATTTTAGTAAGCTCTAATTGTCATTGTTTGCAATATTTCTTTTTACCATTGTTTATCTAAGGGTCCCTTATCTAAGAATTAGACTCCTTTTTGCCTTATTATCACTAGAAAACTGTCTAGCTTGTTATTTTTCACAAAATGCACTGCCCTTTAGAGAATCTTAAATGTATTTGTTCAATGCAAAGAGAACAAGGCAGTCTGAATCGTTAACTATTAGTGAGTAATTTAGCTAATTAAATAATAGAAGGGTCTGAAGGTACATTCACTTATTTACAAGCAAATTACACTGACAAAAGCAAAAATTCAGTTCCCTATTTAGCAGCAGTATAATTAAATGAAAGATGAAACTTAAATGTGAAAACATTAAAAACCATAAGCTGGTTTTCTCAGTAAATGGTTTTCTTGTTTGTTCACTCATACATTAAGTTTCTTTTGTTTGATATTTGGTTGGATTTGTTTGTTTCATATCATAGCTTTCCTACATTAATTTGTTTGAAGAGAATATTGACAGTGAACAGTGATTTCACAAACAAAACTAATTCTCCACATATAATATTTCTGTTACTTGCATGCAGAGGTAATTATACCTGCTGAACACCATCCTGGCACTGCAACCC